>OY294018.1:3675070-3832428 GCA_958510785.1 Exephanes ischioxanthus | reverse complement strand
CTCCGACCGCTCTATCCGGTCGAGCCATTTTAAAAAATCTTTAGTAATTTTGTTAAAAAAAAAAATCATCTAATAATCGGTTCTTGGGCGAAGCTCGGGCCGGAAGCTGCGCAGGAGGAACTTGGGTTGAACGGGGGAAAATATGAAAAATGGGTTTGGCATGAATTGCCGAGAGGCTTGATTTTAGGCCGAGGGTGTCGTTGGATTCGTATCCGGTCTGAAAATAAAAAAGCAGCCCGTAATACGTGGTTCCGAACTACTTTATGAAAGAGGTACATTTTTAGCCGGAAAATTTGTACCCCTTTGGGACGCGTTTTTCACGTATTTTTCGTTCTGTACTGGCTTGACAGAAGTTTGCCGGAAATGAAAAAAATAAAAATTGCTGATTGGAATTTTATTTTTATGTTTGTTTGCGCAGTGAAATTGGCTGCGAATCGCAATTGAACTGTGTACTCTCCAAAGCTCTGTCGCCCCCTCTCCTGTTACCACTGGTAACATAAAGAGTAACATTCTAGTAATGTTATTGAGAAAAACCGCATGCTGGAATAATCGGTTCTTGTGTGAAGTCGAACTGGAAGCTGATCGGAAGAAACTTCGTTTGTACGGACAATGAAAAAAATAATGTCTTCGGCATTAATCGCTGTGACGCTTGATTTTTGGCCGAAACTCCCGGAAAATAATAAGCGCATCCCGCAATATGTGGTCCAGAAGCATTTAATAAAAAAGTACATTTTTTGCCTGAAAAACGCGTCCTCTATGACGCGTTTTTCACTATTTTTTGTCCTACATAATAATGGCTCGATAAAAATTCCGGAAATGAAAGAAAAAGGAACATTTTCAAAGGAATTTAATTTATATTTTTATTCACGCAGTGAAGTTGGCTGCAACTGAACTGTGTGCTCCCCAAAGCACTGCCTCCCTGTTACTACTGGTAATATAAAGACTTGTACTTTGTTTTTTTTTTTTTATAGGGTCCATTAATGAAACGTTGGATACGGAACGACGCCCGTAAGAATGGAGAGGGAGTCGATTCTCCTGCATACACTCGAAGTCTTTCAGGAACGCGGGAGGTCGAGTCGCGTGATTCGCGAACATAATACGCGAACCGAAAGGTGGCAGCGGCTGTGTAATAGCCAGGTCGAGATAATGGCACAGTTTGAGGATGCGGGGGGTCGCGAGGGGGGGGCACGTGAGGTTGCAAGCACCAGGCGAGCGAGCCTCGTGCGTATAGGCGGTGAGGTTCTCCGCGCGCGTCGCTGCGCCCGGGTAATAACGTCGCCCTATCAAACATTGATTAGGACCTTAAACCACGTGCAATCGAGCTCCCGGCGTGGCTGCGAGTGCCTCCATTACAAAGATTAAGAGAATTGTGAAACTGTTTGAAATTCCGCTTTTCCCCGCTGGTGCCAAACGGAACTATCACAACTGTGTATCTGTGTGTACTGTGCGACGGAAAGAATCGACTAAATTACTCGAATCGTCGGTGCGGTAGATAAGCACACGTGTACACTGTTTTCGGTTCACGAAATTGCGATATCAACATCAATTTTCTCGCAATTCAGTAATTTTTTTTGTGAGACGGCTATTCACTGCTTAGCATTGAATTCTGATAGCTGCAATTTTTATATTTTTATATATTTATATTTTTTATATCCGTTTGGGTCGAGCTAAACGGACCTATCAGAACTATGTACCTACAGTGCGGCGGAAAGAGTGGGCTAAATTTCTCGAATCCTCGGTACGGTAGATAAACACACTTGTATACCCTTTTCGTTTCACGAAATTGCAATACCAACATCAATTTTCTCTCGATCGAATCATTTTCTTTATTGAGACTGCTTAGCACTCGATTCTGATAGCACCAATACAATATTTATAGTTTTATATTTTTATATTTTTATTTATTTATATTTTTATTTATTTATTTATTTATATTTTTATTTATTTATTTATTTATTTATTTATTTATTTATTTTATTACTCCTGGGCTGGGCCCAATTAAGGATGTTAGGTTACCCTACCGACGATACATACAGGAGTAGTTGAGATGAATTGCAATACAATATGCATTTTCTCACAATGATACATTAAATTGATCGAATACATTTTTATATTTTTAATCTATTTTTCATTAACATAAGGTTTATCATCAACAGTATAATCAAAGGCGCAGCGAGTTCGATAGTCATCATAAAGATTATATATAATAAGCTCCATAAACTCCCAGCTCAAGACGGCAGTTCTAAAGGAGACGATAGGAAAAAGGTATTAATTACCAACCCTTTGAGATTTGCCTCGAACTCCTCCGGTACAAGATGTTTCTTCGTAGTTTGTGGGTTAATCAGGCACCGTTGCACCAAGAGAGAGAGCAAGACAGACAGAGAGAGAGAGAGAGAGAGAGAGAGAGAGAGAGAGAGATAGAGACAGATTCCTCGAGTGTCTGAAAGGAAAGAGATTTACCGCGGGTAGTTAGCACAGTACCGTTTTACGAAGACGGGCGGGCAATTAGGTCGAGCTTTTCCAAAGTAATCTGGCCGCGTTTTCGTAGTACACTTCTCTTCTTAAACCCCCTTCCCGTCCCTCCATCCCGAGTTAGTTTTTGTGCATTGAAAGAAATCGTCGCCATAGAGTTGATAGATAGATGAATAGATTTCTTTATTAGGTGCTGGGATGACTAAGTACCAAATAATACGGAGTCTGGCTACTCGAAACGTATGAATCTTGCGTATTCACACAGAACGAAGGGTTTTTGATCTGATAATACGAGCTGGAACAGCTACAGCGAAAGCAAAACTCAAATGCTCGATTTCGATATAAAGCGACATGGCATTCGATGGGGGCTTGTCTGGCTACTCGAAACGTATGAATCTTGCGTATTCACACAGAACGAAGGGTTTTTGATCTTATAATACGAGCTGGAACAGCTACAGCGAAAGCAAAACTCAAATGCTCGACTTCGATATAAAGCGACATGGCATTCGATGGGGGCTTGTTTGGCTACTCGAAACGTATGAATCTTGCGTATTTACACAGAACGAAGGGTTTTTGATCTGATAATACGAGCTGGAACAGCTACAGCGAAAACAAAACTCAAATGCTCGATTTCGATATGCCATGCCATGTCGATATGCCATGTCGAAGCGACATGGCATTCGATGGAGGCTTGTTTGGCTACTCGAAACGTATGAATCTTGCGTATTCACACAGAACGAAGGGTTTTTGATCTGATAATACGAGCTGGAACAGCTGCAGCGAAAACAAAACTCAAATGCTCGATTTCGATATAAAGCGACATGGCATTCGATGGGGGCTTGTTTGGCTACTCAAAACTCATGAATCTTGCGTATTTATACAGACAGAGGGTTTTTGATCTGATAATACGAGCTGGAACAGCTACAGCGAGAGCAAAACTCAAATGTTCGACTTCGATATAAAGCGACATGGCATTCGATGGGGGCTTGTTTGGCTACTCGAAACGTATGAATCTTGCGTATTCACACAGAACGAAGGGTTTTTGATCTGATAATACGAGCTGGAACAGCTACAGCGAAAGCAAAACTCAAATGTTCGATTTCGATATAAAGCGACATGGCATTCGATGGGGGCTTGTTTGGCTACTCAAAACTCATGAATCTTGCGTATTTATACAGACAGAGGGTTTTTGATCTGATAATACGAGCTGGAACAGCTACAGCGAGAGCAAAACTCAAATGTTCGATTTCAATATAAAGCGACATTGCATTCGATGGGGGCTTGTCTGGCTACTCGAAACGTATGAATCTTGCGCATTTGCATACAACGAAGGGTTTTTGATCTGATAATACGAGCTGGAACAGCTACAGCGAAAGCAAAACTCAAATGCTCGATTTCGATATAAAGCGACATGGCATTCGATGGGGGCTTGTTTGGCTACTCAAAACGTATGAATCTTGCGTATTCACACAGAACGAAGGGTTTTTGATCTGATAATACGAGCTGGAACAGCTACAGCGAAAGCAAAACTCAAATGTTCGATTTCGATATAAAGCGACTTCGCATTCAATTTCGGCTTGTCTGACTTCTCGAAACGCACATGAATCTTGCGTATTTACATACACTGCGAGAAGGATCTAGAAAAATTACCGTTCATCTAAGAAAAATTACCACAGCACATAACGGTAGGGCACCAGCGCGCCACCTATGGCGGAACGTCTCAGATTTTCCAAGAATTTTTACCATAAGATCTACGAAAAATTCTTATAAATCCGGTACTCCCTACCATAGGTGGTGCCCTAGTTCCCTACTACAATGTGCTATGGTAATATCTCTCAAGCGATATGGTCATATTTACTAGATCCTTCTCTCAGTGTAGAACGAAGTGCAATGAAACAAGCAGTATCAGTACCAAGCACACCAGTACATAGAGCCCAGTGTCTGAGCATGCGCCGTCTAATAAAAGATGAACCGAGTCATGTAACAGAATAGACAGTTCGTGGGTGAGGCATTACAACAAATAGATAATTAATTCTAGATTCTTACGATCCTTACAGCTAGGCTGATAGTCGACTGACAGCGATAGCTGTCGGTTCGGTATATCGTGTAACAGGCAAAGGCCAGGGAAAGAAACGACGTCGTTTGAGGGCGCCCAGCGAGGCCGGTCGAGAAGTTGGCTCGTTTCTGGTACGACGCGCCGTGGGAAATAATGCGTGGCTGCTCCATCCAGTCTGATGGTGCTCGCCCCGCTCTTCCTCTATCTCTCTTCCCGGTCCCGACAAAATTACAATTTGGGCATGTAATTCCGTAGCGGAGAAATGGCCTCCACATACCTCGCGCGAGCAGGACCGAGTATAAGGCGAAGCGGTGGAGCCGAGGGGGTCGGCGAGGGGGCGGGAAGGTAACCCACCCAGGGGAGCGAGTGGTAGATGGAAGCCTGGAGGGGCCTCAGGAAGTCATGGGAGAGAGGAGAGGAGGAAGAGGCTAGGAAGGGTAGGATTTATCAACAGCTCGTTCCGCACTAACTAGACGTGGGGGTTTACGCGACGGGAGGTGGGGCCCCGCGGGGGGAGGGGGCGAAACTCGAAAGATATTGCATCAGCGAGCTGATGATAGCGCGACGACGCTGTGCATTAAATTGCATCCGGTCGTTGGAGGAATTTAGACGCCGGTCCTGTCTACACGCCACCCCTCGACGAACTTCTCCGGGTTAAAACCAATAATTCAAACGGTGTAGCTCGGACGGATGAGCCACATGTAATTCTGTGGCGGGCGGGGGCGTTCGTTTAATCTCCCGGCCGCTCCATCGAGGCCCCCGAGCGGCCGAGGGCGCCGGGGAGAACGGTCAGCGCAGAGATAATTCCCGGTAAACACGGTAATGAAGCAACGATGTAACAGCAATGTAACTGAAAACAACAGATTGTGTAACCTGAGTTTTACATGTAAATTACACGTTGCCGTTTCCGACTCGGCAATATAACACTAATATTAGGCTGTAAAAATAAAACTTTTATATTTAATGTATCGGACTGGAAGTTTTATGCAAAATGTGATACATTAAATTTGATGTACGATTGTGATGAAAAATGAATATACGTTTTCATTGAAATTACAGTAAATTATTTAAAATTAAAGTGCTTTTACGATAACGTTAAATTCAATTATTGAAAATAAAGTATTCCCAATGTTTTTTATACAGTGGACACTCATTTTTCATGACAATTGTACATGGAATTTAATATACCAGTTTTCTGCATAAAAACTTGGCGTCCGGTACATTATTTTTTTTTTTTTACAGTGGAACCGTTACAGAGACCAGTTACAGTGGTGTCATGTGAGTTCTTTACAAACCATTAACATTACCTGATTATCACGCAAGTTGCACTAACGTTGTTAAAAGTATGTTAAGTAATGGTTACACAATTTCGCCACCTCATAGAGGAAGTCTTATTTGATGAAATTTTTTTCCGAGATTTTAATGAAAACGTGCTCAGAATGTTCCAAAGCGTCGAAAAAATCATATTTAGAAAAATTATCCGGATGTATGTGCGTATGTGTGAACCAGAAGCGAAAAATTCAAGCCGCTATAACTCGAGAACGCCTCGACCGACCAAGCTTAAATTTCACACACAGAATGTGTGATTGATTCTTCAAAATTTCATTCAACAATTTTTTTTCTTTCACCTAAGATAGACAAAAAAAATTTAATTCCTTACGGTTATCCCCAGACTGACGATAAATAATTGCTGCAATGAAAATCATTGGCACGAGATGACAAAAAAAAGAATAGATTATCCGAAATAACAATCAACGAAAACTCGGTCACCAAGCGCGAGCTCGCTCCCGCGAGTTGAAAAATAAAATTGCTTCACTAATCACAAATTATAATAAAAAAAATAATGAAATAAAATAAAAATTTTGCTACCGCAGAGTTTCATCACCGGCAACGAATCGTTCGTCGGTCTAGCGTGAATATTACGCACCCGTCGCGATAACAACGCCCGGCTCGGCCGAAAGTAAATTTGAGTAAACTAACTAGCGGGGACATGTACACCATCGCTCAATACTATCGGTTTCCGTGCATCGGTTACCGATCGATACCATTTTTTTTTTTTTTTTTTTTTTTTTTTTTTTCGGTGTCCATCTCGTCCGGTGAAGTTCGCACGTACGTGTTCGAATCGGAGGTTTTCTGTGGGGCGCGTGGAGCATATCTGCACCGCGAAACTGCATCCGCGTCATGACCACGCTGGAGTAAGAGTGCCGGAAGCCGGACCGAAGCTACGGAGGGGGTGTGTACTATGAATTTTCACGTGCGCCTCTCGGTCCTCACTAATTTGTATTTAAAGCTTTACCGTTCGCAGGGGAGGGAGGCAGAGACGGCTCGGTGGTGTGGCCGCGTGCAACAATTTCACGCTTGACAGAAGGCGCGAGCAGTGAGCCAGCCGAGGGAGCGAGAGACCAGCGAGAACGAGCAGCAGTAGCAGCTTGGACGCTCAGCCCATTCCACTTCGTCGGTCTCGCGTCGCGCACCCCGTTCGTGCTACCAGCCCTGCAACCGGCAGCATCGACGTCATTGCTTCACACAGCCTGCAACTATAACGTAACACCCTCGGCCGCTCATAGCCTGGGACACGGTTTTCATAGACTGCACAACTATTATCACTCCCCCCCCCCGCAACGAAAACTCCATTCGTCGTGGCTGCTTGTAAATTTTTTTTTTCTTTTAAATATTGTCGCGGCTAACTGTTTTTTTTTTTGCAAAAAAAAGGCGTAAAAGTGGTTGTGCAAAGGATGTATTTTTTTAAGCCACGACTAATGAGATTTTCTGGCTGATCCTTGTTGCCTGGCTGTGTGGAATCTACTCGGGAATCACGGCAGCGACAATGCTAGCTTTTTTATTTTTTCATTCCTCGTGGAGGAAGTTATGTTTTTGTGAAATTTGAATTTGGTCGAAATCTTTTATTTATTACCGAAATCTTTTTTTATTACCGAAAACGGTCTGAATCGAGTGAACGTGGAAGTATGGAGGTTAAATTTGATACGAGAATTTGGAATATGTAATGATCGAGCGGAGAGTTTGGGAACCTGTAGATATTAGTATTGCAGATGGACGGGCGAAGTATCGAAGAGAGAAAACATATGGTGATCACCGGGATTCGAACCCGGATTAATCGGTTACTGAGTAAGAGCGCTAACTACTGCGCTAATGTCACCTATATGCTTCTCTCATTCGAATCGTCCTCTTATATGCAATGCAGGGCCGTTACACACCCTCTCTCACTGAAATCGACGTCCTCGTCGACTGTGTAGAGTTGCGGATCTCGCGTTACGTGATAACTAATACAGCTAAGGTACCGGTGCCTATGTCCCTCGTCGGAGCTCTTCCCTCGCCCGTTGAATCCCTCGTCGCAACTCTTCAATGTCAGGCCCTTGCTCTCGTCGTCGGTCTTATCGCTTTGCTTTGCCGTCCTGTATGTGCGGGCTTCTAGGACTGTGTCTCATGCCGCCTTACCTAAGAGTTGTACCGTAGTTGCTTGAGATGCGTTGTGTGGACGTGTGGATTTGGTCCGATAACTTCTGACACCATGTAATGATCGAGCGGAGTGTTTGGGAACCTGTAGATATTAGTATTGCAGATGGACGGGCGAAGTATCGAAGAGAGAAAACATATGGTGATCACTGGGATTCGAACCCGGATTAATCGGTTACTGAGTAAGAGCGCTAACTACTGCGCTAATGTCACCTATATGCTTCTCTCATTCGAATCGTCCTCTTATATGCAATGCAGGGCCGTTACAAATAACACCCTTGCGATCGGCAGCATCGACGTCATTGCTTCACACAGCTTGCAACTATAACGCAACACCCTCTGCTCTCTCGCTCCAAAGCTGGTACACGATTTTCAGTGCCCCCTGCAACGAAAACTCCATTCGTCGTAGCCACGTGCAAATTTATTTTTCTTCTAAATCTCGTCGAAACTCGAACCAAGAGAGTCTTTTTTTCTTGAAAAAAAAAAAAAGAAAAAATTAAAGAGAAAATATTGGTTGGGCTAAGGATATATTTTTTAAACCACGACTAATGAGATTTTCTGGCTGACCCTTGTGTTCTTTATAAGATAGGCTGTGTAGAATCTACTCGGGAATCACGACAGCGACAATGCTAGCTTTTTCATTTTTTTTTTATTTTTTGCTTCCACGACAACATCCTTTATCAAAACATAACATCCTTTAGGATGTTATGAATTGAATGAAAACATAACATCCTCTAGGATGTTATGAACGAAATTGAATTTTCGTAAAATTTCGTAAAAATTGAATTTGGTCGAAATCTATCAAAGCGGTCATTTGATGAGATTTTTTTTTATTACCGAAGACAGTCTGAATCGAGTAAACATGGAAGTATGGAGGTTAAATTTGATACGGGAATTTGGACTAACACCCTTGCCACCGGCAGCATCGACGTCATTGCTTCACACAGCCTGCAACTATAACGTAACACCCTCTGCTCTCTCGCTCCGAGGCTGGTACACGGTTTTCAGCGCCCCCTGCAACGAAAACTCTCTTCGCCGTGGCCGCACGTTTATTTTTCTTCTAAATATCGTCGAAACTTCAACCAAGGGAATCTTTTTTTTTGTTGCAAAAAAAATGAAAGGGGAAAAAACTGGTTAGGCAAAGGATATATTTTTTAAGCCTCGACTAATGAGATTTCCTAGCCTGCCGGCTGATCCTTGTTGCCAGGCTGTGTAAAATCTACTCGGGAATTACGGCGGCGACGATGTTAGCTTTTTAATTTTTTAAAAATGTTTGGCTTCGTCGTAGACTGGACGTTTTTATGCAAGACGAAGATGTTTTCATACAATTGAATTTGGTCGAAATCAGTCCAAATGGTCAGATTTTATGGGATTTTGATTTTTTTTTTTTAATTACTAAAACGGTATAATTCGAGTAATCATGGAGGTATCGGGCTTAAATTTGATACCGGAATATGGACTAACACTGTACAATGTTTTGGTATTAAATTTTGCGAAAATTGATCTAATCATTTAAATTTTATGGGTTTTTGACATTAATATTTTTTTTTGTAAATTTGTATTTTATATTCGACACGCGTCTATGATCAAATCTCGCCCTAGAAGTAAACTCAATCGGAGATTCGTCACCACTGGGGAAAAAATACATGGCCTCCAAATCACGAATTATACGAATTTCAGTTAGCGATTTTCTACATCAAATTTTGCTGCAACTCGTCACCGTTTTAATTTTACGAGATGCAGAATTTCTTCAAACTTACGAAAAATGGTCCAAAGTAATTTGCACCATTTTCTTCCTCATTCATTACAGTGTTGCGCACAGCTTCCTCATAGAGATGAGCAAGCCAAAATCAATCCACGAAGTTTCTCACGGATAAAGCTATGCACCCAGAAAAATAATTTATTTGACGGCCACCGTTTATTTGGTTTAAGTACAATATTCATTTGATTTAAATAAATATTTATTTCATTCAAGTAACTATTTACTTAATTTTAATACATATTTATTGAAATCAAATAAATATTTTACTTAAACCAAATAAACGGTGGCCGTCAAATAAATTATTTTTCTGGGTGTGCCCAAAATTGTACTAAATGGGCAAATGTGCAAATTACATTATTTTTTTAATAATGATTTTTTTTTCAAGCGTCAATTCGCGTTTGAGGGACAGCAAGACGCGAAGATCGTCGTTGCTTCGCCCACTGCGGCAAGTGGACTTGCGTCTTGTCCCCTCGCGATCGTTCACGCGTTCCCCACCCTCCGGCTTTCTTAAGCTAAGAGATATAGCGCGAGGGTACTTTACTTTGTTTCCTCGTTTCTCCCACCGCCCACCTCTCCGACCGTGCCACATCTCACAGCACCACTACCCGCTGCTCACCCCCAGAATGCAATTTTAATCTCGAATTCCGAGAAAATTACCTCCCCGTCAGAGCTCCTTAAGCGGCTACTAGGCGAGATTGGCCTGCTGCGAACTGTCGGCCCGGTTGATGTATACGGGGCCGGGGTATTCAACTTTTCGCCCGGCGAACACCTTGCCTGCCGTGAAACATTTTCTCTACTTTCTTGCCCACTCAGACCAGCCCACCGATGCCTCCCCGACTTACCCACTCGCAACCGGCGGAGTCGCCCTTCACCTGTCGCTCCTCCGGCAATGGGAGACCCGCGGAACGGGAGAAACCATCCACCCACCTTTCGCACCCGACAATCCGCAGCAGTCCGGCTCCGTCGCGTCCCCGCAGCCCTCCCGCGCGCAGAACTCACCTCGCTGCTCCCCGACCAGAGATGTGCCGTTACGGTAATGCTTTTTGTAAGCGTCAATTGACCGGAACACGATCGCTACCCGAGCAGAAATTGCCGTCGGGCTGACGTCAGGTCCCTATCAGGCACTGCCTAACGCTTCATCAGGTCCTGATAAGGCACCTTATCAGGCCCTGATCAGAAGTGTAACGCAGTTGCCCTGTAAGGTCCTGATCAGGCTGCCTGATCACGGCCTAATCAGGGTGCCTGATGGCCTCCTGAGAAAAATATAATAAATACTTTTGATTTATTAGCGTTATTTTATCGGACTTGTGAACCTTTAATATTTGTTCTTTAGATTAAATTAACTAATTACTACAATTAAATCACGGAAAAATTAATTTTTAATTCACTCATGGTCGGACTCGAACCAGCGACCTTGCCAATTGGGGACTGCGTTGGCGGTGCCTTAACCAACTCGGCTATCCTCAACTTGAAAAATGTAATGTCGAATTTGCTTTTAAGCTCCGGTAGAAGTATACACACGACTAAATATATTTTTATAAAGTGCCTCACACATGCATTGCCGGCGAAAACTGAAATTCAGTGCGGATTTTGAACACTTTCTAATGAGATAAAAATCGGAAAAAATTAATCATATTGAAGATGCTAGGAATATTGATTTTGTATAATAGTAATGTAAACAAATTATAATAAATAAAAAATAAATGTTTAACAAATAATCAGAAAATCTTCTTTATTAAATCGTTGGAATTATTTCAATTATGTATTTACTTATTAACTTATTAATTAACTTATTAAAACATCCAAATTCGTTGCAGGATTTCTTAAAAAAAAATGTCCAACGTAAAAATTCTATAAAAAAACCACATCAACTGTAAAAATTGTACAAATTTATTTGAAATTAGAAAAAAAGGTTCACTAATTTTTTTCTAAAAATTTATTTCTTAAATACCTTAGAATCATGTTTTGGAATTTTCATTATGCAAAATGTTCGCTTCCCAAAATCAATGTTCTCCGGGCATGCATAATGCATGCCTGGAGAAAGTTTGCCTGATTTACCCGCTAAGGCCCTGGTCGGGGTACTATCAGGCTAGCCTCGTCAAAAGCCAAGGATATCCAGTCAGGTTTCCCGACCTGTACATTATCGGGCCCTGATGAGGCTGGCATCAGGCTCGCCTCATCTGAAGTGAGGATTATATTTAGTCGTGCTTCACGACCTGCACCTTATCAGGCCCTCATCAGGCTCGCCTCATCAGGCACGCCCTGGCTATACCTTAACAGGGCCTGATAAGGTATCAGGCAGCCTGATGCCAATTTCTGCTCGGGTAATTGATCGTCTTTCTCGATTTGCAGAAAAATTTTTGTTGTGCCGTGAGCGTCATTGTTTGGGGTCACACACATGGCCAACAGAGCGAAAATCATATAGTTGGGATTTGATCGATGTTTTTTTTTTTTCATTTTGGTCAACTTTTTAGCTGTCTGTACAGAGAAAAAAAATCAATTGAGTCAACAAAAATGTGCGCTTACGGGTGGCGAAACAAATGTTTGGTTTATCGAAAGGAATACCTCGTTGATCCAATTAACAGGCCGTCGATTCAAATTTTTCTTTGCTTAATACAAGAATTATTTCCATCGATCAACCAAAAATTTGTTTCGCCACCCGTAAGCGCTCATTTTGTTGACTGAATCGATTTTTTTTTTTTCAGTGTAGGTTGACTAGGTTGATTTCAAACGAATTTTTCTCCGTCGAAACAATTATTATTTTTTTATGATTGAGGACATTGGTATTTTGTTACTTTTGAATTTGGGGCTGTTTTTGGAATTAATGTCGCTGTGGTCGCAGTGCGGCGACGTGACGAGTCAATTCTCAAAAAAATGACCCCTCACAAAGTCGGCGCCGATCTCTATTCTGGACCTGATGGGAAGACTCTTCGTCGAGTTAAGCTGGTACGCGCCAAATCGGGACGGGGGTTCCCCTTCTTGTGAATTTTCTGACAAAATTTACCGCCGGGGAAAATGAGAAGCAAACAATATTTTATTTTTTTTTACATCCGGTCCGGTCGGCTGTGAAATTATTTTTTCGTCTTGGTTATTTTTATGGACGAAATTTCGGTAGAAAAGGATTCGATGTGAAAGCATCTTTGGGGAAATTTCTAAATGAAAAGTGTCCTGAAAGGGGGTTAAAGTTGCAACGAGCAATATATTCGAAAATATATCGTCTCTAGTCGTCCCTGAAGTCGCACGTGCCCCCCTGTCCAGAGCAACTCTAAAAGGGGACTATAAGACATTTTTTCAGACACATATTTTTTAAATATTTTTAATAACTATTTTTTAACGGACCAAGATCCGTAATAAGCTCAGGAACTCATCCACCGCAATTCTCGACGATACAGCTCTTCGCGAACACATTAGGAAGGAAATTCGATTGATTAAAATCCACAGTTCGATCAACGATAAACGCATGATTTTTGTTTATTTAATTGAATTGCATTTTTGTTTGTTTATTTAATTGAATTGTACATTCAGAATAGGGTTTGTTTTAGTTTTGTTATTTTTATGAATGACGTTTGGATAGAAAAGGATTCGGCGTGAAAGCATTTCTAGGGGCATTTTTAAAACAAAAAAGGGTCAAAGAATCGATGGGCAATATATTCGAAAATACATCGTCCAAAGTCACACCTAAAATCCCACGCGCGCACCTCCCGGCAATTTTGAAAGGGGACTATGAGAAACTTTTTCAGACTTGTAATTTTTTTTCTGTATTTTCAATAACCATTCATTGAACGGACGAAGATGCGTGAATGAGCTCAGGGACTCATCCACCGCTATCCTCAACGATACAGCTCATCGCGACCACATTAGAAAGGAAATTCGATTGATTAAAATCCACAGTTCGATCAACGATAAACGCATGATTTTTGTTTATTTAATTGAATTGCATTTTTGTGTTTATCTACATTCAGAAAAGGGTTTGTTTTAGTTTTGTTATTTTTATGAATGACGTTTGGATAGAAAAGGATTCGGCGTGAAAGCATTTCTAGGGGCATTTTTAAAACAAAAAAGGGTCAAAGTATCGATGGGCAATATCCCTGGCAGATCCTGCGACCAACAAAACCGCCGAGAAAACGACCGGTCGTTTTCGGACAAAAATACGTTCGGTAAAACGACTGTTAATACGACTTCATCCGCGTCAGAGAGCTTTCAGTCAGGTCGTTTTACATTTCAAGACTGGATGAACAACCACGGAAACGACCGTTCAAAAGACCTTTCAGTCCGATTGTCGTTGTACGGACGTTTCTTCGGTTGAAAATAAAAAAAACGACCAGACTGAAAGGTGTTTTGAACAGTCGTTTTCGCGGTAGTTCATTCGTTTATTAATTGTAAAACCACCGGACTGAAAGCCCTCCCTGGAAGCTGCACGTATGCGGTTGGTACGGACACGGATAAAGTCGTTTTGACAGTCGTTTTCGAGGACGTATTTTTGTCCGAAAACGACCGGTCGTTTACTCGGTCGCTTTGAAGGTAGTTTGGTGGTGGTTTTTCAAGTCGCAGAACTTGCCAGGGATATTCGGAAATACATCGTCCCAAGTCACACCCAAAATCCCACGTGCGCACCTCCCGGCAATTTTGAAAGGGGACTATGAGAAACTTTTTCAGACGTGTAATTTTTTTTCTGTATTTTCAATAACCATTCATCGAACGGACGAAGATGCGTGAATGAGCTCGGGGACTCATCCACCGCAATTCTCGACGACAAAGCTCTTCGCGAACACATTAGGAAGGAAATTCGATCGATTAAAATCCGCAGTTCGATCAACGATAAACGCATGATTTTTGTTTATTTAATTGAATTGCATTTTTGTGTTTATCTACATTCAGAATAGGGTTTGTTTTAGTTTTGTTATTTTTATGAATGACACATCGTCCCAAGTCACACCCAAAATCCCACGTGCGCACCTCCCGGCAATTTCGAAAGGGGACTATGAGAAATTTTTTCAGACGTGTAATTTTTTTTGTGTATTTTCAATAACCATTCATCGAACGGACGAAGATGCGTGAATGAGCTCAGGGACTCATCCACCGCTATCCTCGACGATAAAGCTCTTCGCGACCACATTAGGAAGGAAATTCGATTGATTAAAATCCACAGATTTTTGTTTATTTAATTGAATTGCATTTTTGTGTTTATCTACATTCAGAATAGGGTTTGTTTTAGTTTTGTTATTTTTATGAATGACACATCGTCCCAAGTCACACCCAAAATCCCACGTGCGCACCTCCCGGCAATTTCGAAAGTGGACTATGAGAAACTTTTTCAGACTTGTAATTTTTTTTCTGTATTTTCAATAACCATTCATTGAACGGACGAAGATGCGTGAATGAGCTCGGGGACTCATCCACCGCAATTCTCGACGATAAAGCTCTTCGCGACCACATTAGGAAGGAAATTCGATCGATTAAAATCCACAGTTCGATCAACGATAATCGCATGTTTTTTTTTATTGATATACAAGATATACATCGCGGGGATTCAGCGTCGTTTCTACGCTGTCGTGGGTACACGGTACCGAAGGGTCTTCAGCTCGTCACTCTTACCGTCTCACTCTCATCCGTGGAACATTCCGCGCACAATATTTCGCTCCTTCCGTTTTATGTCCATCGTCTCGCAATCAGTTTATTCCTCTCCTTTCGTTCATGTTTTTTTTTTTCTTGTTCTCATTTCCAACCAAACAATATCGTGTACTTCATCGTAATTCCTTTCACTTGCTTCGCATCCAGAAATTCTTCCGACTCGTTCATATTTGCGGTCCACGCATTCATTCACTTATGCGGGGGAAAAAAAAAATAAATTATCGGTCGTCACCGGCAGGAGAAGGTGGGAGGAAGGGTGGGAGCAAATATTAGCAGATCGTTTTGTCCGCCTGACATATTCCTTCCGGTTTGGCGAGGAACAATTTGCCATCGGCGCAGACGCACAGCTGGTATATGTTGGATTCCCTACTTCCGGAACTCGACGATCTTCCGTCCCGCTGGCTCTGCTGTTGCTGCTGGCTCTGCTGCTCCCTCGTTGTGTGACGTTGCTGTACAGGAGCGGCGCTCTTCAGGCCCTCGAGGAAGACTGACTTGGAGTCGAGCCGTATCGCCCCGTCGACGCTCTGGATCGTCAGGTCGGCGAGCGACGAGGCCGATATCTGCCCGGCCCGCGACTCGATCACCACACTCTCCGGGGCTTTGATCTCCAAGGAACGAGTCGCTGACTCCAATCTGCAAAAGCAAAAAAAATCACATATAAGCAAGTCGTTGACTAGGTGGAAGAAAAATATTTTTTGTGAGGCACTATCATGGTCCTTATTGTCGGATATGCAGAAAGCCAGCAAAGTGGACCATGACACATCGTCGACAAAAAATTGTAAAAATATTTCTATCTTGGTGGAAATTGTAGACCAGCTTGATAGAATCGTAGACAAAAATAATGGCAATTTGTGGTCCACACCATGGTCTTCGGATATGCAGGAGAGCTGAAAAGATCACAGAGGAAATAGTTCTGTTTCTCTAAAAAAATGTAGATCATTCATAATTTATCGTTGTGTCAGCAGAAATATTTTGTTGTCCCTATGTTAACCAGGTAAATCAGTTATGGTAACAAACGCTTGTTGTCCCAACCATTTTTTTTTTCTCCGTGATGGACCATGGCCCGTCACGCAAAAAATTCCAAAATATGTCAATCTTGGCAGAAATTGTAGACCGGCTCGAAAAAAATGTCTGTTAGGAAATTCTATTGTCTTACGAGGTCTTATGAATTCACCATAGGGAGTAGGAGGTATGGTCCATATTGCCCCATCTATTCAAAGTAGAGATTCCCTTAAAGACTCTCGATACCCCCAAGTAGGTGTCCTCGGAATTAGAGGCTCCAGTATGGTAGCGGCATAAACTCAGTGTATGTGAAAGGGTCCATGGTTCTTATCACAGGACATGTAAAAAAGCCAACAAAGAGAACGATGGCACATCTCAAAGAAAAAAAGAAAAATCCAAAAATATTTTAACCTTGGTAGAAATTGTAGACCAGCTTGGTAGAATAGTAGACAAAAAAATGGCAATGTTTTGTGGTCCTTATTACCGGCCGTGCAGAAAAGCTAACAAGATGGACCAAAAGATCCCAAAATATTTCAACCGTGGTAGAATAGGAGACAAAAAAATGGCAATGTTTTGTGGTCCTTATTACCGGCCGTGCAGAAAAGCTAACAAGATGTACCAAAAGATCCCAAAATATTTCAACCTTGGTAGAAATTGTAGACAAAAAAATGGCAACGTTTTGTGGTCCTTATTACCGGCCGTGCAGAAAAGCTAACAAGATGGACCAAAAGATCCCAAAATATTTCAACCTTGGTAGAAATTGTAGACAAAAAAATGGCAATGTTTTGTGGTCCTTATTACCGGCCGTGCAGAAAAGCTAACAAGACGGACCAAAAGATCCCAAAATATTTCAACCTTGGTAGAATAGTAGACAAAAAAAATGGCAATGTTTTGTGGTCCTTATTACCGGCCGTGCAGAAAAGCTAACAAGATGGACCAAAAGATCCCAAAATATTTGAACCTTGGTAGAAATTGTAGACAAAAAAATGGCAATGTTTTGTGGTCCTTATTACCGGCCGTGCAGAAAAGCTAACAAGATGGACCAAAAGATCCCAAAATATTTGAACCTTGGTAGAAATTGTAGACAAAAAAATGGCAATGTTTTGTGGTCCTTATTACCGGCCGTGCAGAAAAGCTAACAAGATGGACCAAAAGATCCCAAAATATTTCAACCTTGGTAGAAATTGTAGACAAAAAATGGCAATGTTTTGTGGTCCTTATTACCGGCCGTGCAGAAAAGCTAACAAGATGTACCAAAAGATCCCAAAATATTTCAACCTTGGTAGAAATTGTAGACAAAAAAATGGCAATGTTTTGTGGTCCTTATTACCGGCCGTGCAGAAAAGCTAACAAGATGGACCA
The DNA here is from genome assembly GCA_958510785.1 of Exephanes ischioxanthus. Taxonomy (NCBI): domain Eukaryota; kingdom Metazoa; phylum Arthropoda; class Insecta; order Hymenoptera; family Ichneumonidae; genus Exephanes; species Exephanes ischioxanthus. The sequence goes on along the minus strand of OY294018.1, from coordinate 3,814,669 downwards.
AAAGGTCCCAAAATATTTCAACCTTGGTAGAATAGTAGACAAAAAAATGGTAATGTTTTGTGATCCTTATTACCGGCCGTGCAGAAAAGCTAACAAGATGTACCAAAAGATCCCAAAATATTTCAACCTTGGTAGAATAGAAGACAAAAAAAAATGGCAAATTTTTGTGGTCCTTATTACCGGCCGTGCAAAAAAGCTAACAAGATGGACCAAAAGATCCCAAAATATTTCAACCTTGGTAGAATAGTAGACAAAAAAAAATGGCAAATTTTTGTGGTCCTTATTACCGGCCGTGCAGAAAAGCTAACAAGATGTACCAAAAGATCCCAAAATATTTCAACCTTGGTAGAAATTGTAGACCCGCGCCAATGTCTACGACGGAATTCCAGGGTCATACGAGGTGTGACTACCCAGGCAGTAGGAACTGTGGTCCCTGTTCCCCCATCTATTCAAAGTACCCTTTCCCCTCAAAACCCTCGATACCGCGAAATACGTGTCCCCGGAATTAGAGTCCACAGTGTCGTAGCGGCATAAACTCAGTGTATATCAAAGGGAAATCCGACACAGCCGAAGATTCGGGTGTCCCGAGCTTTTCCCTGGAATCCTCTTTCGGTCCGAAAGAAATCGGCCAGTCATTGGAACGGCGGTCGCGGAGGGGTGGGTTCGAGGATGTCGTCGGGCAACCGGATACCGCGAAGGCTTTATCCCCCGCTCTTTGACCCGAGTGCGGTGCACATCGAGCTTCCGCTACATGGACACCGGCTGCAAGGGTGGAAGAAGTCGGTGGCAATAATCGATTTTCTCGTTCGGTTAAGGGCAACCTTGCCGCTGGTACAGTTCGCCCAGGACCCGTGAAGAAATTTAGTCAGGGGTGTTGTCTGGGCCCTTCTAGACTTCCCCGACTTTTTACGGCGCCCGACTAGGCTTGCCACACTTTGAAGTATGGGGCCTTTATAAATCTCCTACTTAGGCCCCATGAAGGCTTCCTCATTAAGCCCCTACTAAATAAGTACATACATTAAATTGAAAAATATTTATTTGCGGTTCTTTCTTGGATTGTTGCGCATTGTTCATTAGAGATTCTTACTTATTGAAGATAATAGTCAATTTAGATCGCCGAAAAAACACATTGTAAATTATTTCGCTGTTGGTGGGTTCTGAACCTGGGTCTCTGTGTTTGCTGCTCTGCGCCTTAGCTCACTCGGCTGTTCACATCTAATAAGATGTGAACTCTAATAAGAGTTCTTTTTTATTGTCTATTTGAAGTAAAAGAAGGTGTTATGGCTGCACTTATATGAATGTGATTGAAATGATTGGAATAGAACTATTCATTCGTGAAAGGTTAAAATAATTTTTTGTTATCGACATTGTGCCTTTTGTTAATAACATTTAATTAACAATCGGTGCCTTTTAATTATAAATCGAATAAAACGTTTGTAGATATTGTGCACTGAGCACTATTCATAAGAGAGTAAGGTTGAAAAATTGTTTATCGATATATGATTAACGATCGTTAATTAACAATTAATTAACAATCGCTGATGAACAATTCGATAGTTGGTATAACCGAATATTAAAAAGTCCCCAGTATCGATAATCCTTGACGAAATAAATAACAACTGCACAATAATGCATATACGTTTAAACAAATTATTAACTGCATTTTTCGCATGGTCGTCATAAATAAATAAAAATATAAAAAATTCCGGGAAAATAATTGATTTAATTTCTGATTTATAAATGCCATTGTTAATATTTTTCCTAATAAATGATTTATGCATTACGTTTAATAAGAGTCCAGCACTAAGTTTCTAATTTTCAATTCCTACTATGGAATCTCCAACAAACCTAAATAGGGCTTCTGTTGTAATCCTCACTGTAGATTGTTCGATTGAAGCTTAGTTTTCCTTTATAGGACCCAGGGAGGCGAAATATGGGTGCCCTTCTATGGTTTCCTTGACTATCCCTTATCATTCTATTGTGGACTCCTATATTGGGCCCTGTAGAGTCCTAGTTTGGATTCCCTATTATGGATTCTACGGGTATGCCTGTAATGGCCCAATAGTTTATCTCGGCCGCCCAATGTAACGGCCCTGCATTGCATATAAGAGGACGATTCGAATGAGAGAAGCATATAGGTGACATTGGCGCAGTGGTTAGCGCTCTTACTCAGTAACCGATTAATCCGGGTTCGAATCCCGGTGATCACCATATGTTTTCTCTCTTCGATACTTCGCCCGTCCATCTGCAATACTAATATCTACAGGTTCCCAAACTCTCCGCTCGATCATTACACCAACTAAATTTCTGCACGGGGAGCGCTCGCAGCGTGCAGCCGCGCACCGGAAGCCGATACGCGGGGCCAGGAACGAGAGCTGCACGATTGCCGGATGAGGAGGAAGAGGAAAAAGCTGTATCCGAAGAGGTCGAAACACATACGAAGGTGCCGCCGAGAAGAAACGCCGGCTGGTCGCACGAGCCACCCTCGATGCTCTTGCTCGGTTCGCCGATGCACTCGACTATCTCGCCGAAGTGTGGCGGCCGATTCAGGTCTGCATTGCCTACACGCACGCGCAACTCGCTATCGTTTCTCCACTTAACGATCACAACCGAATCTACTAACTCATCGATTTAATATTCCATAAAATAAAAAATAAAAACAAATAGAAGTAATTACCAAATTCGACGTTTGAAGGTGGACTTAAATAAAAAAAAGAAGCAACACTATTCGATTTCTAAATGAATATATTACTCCAATTAATTATGTGGTACAAAACTTGGCCTGTTTCTTTTCAACGGCAATCTGCTTTTTCACATTTTTGTTTATTCGGTGTGAATATTTTCGCATTCTCATTCGTAAATGATATTTCGTCGACATACGATGACTACACGTCACTCCGAGTTTCAACGTATCGGGCATGCGCGGACAGAATAATAATCATAATACGGCCTGAATTGACCGCCACTTAATTGAATTTAATCGAATTGATTAATTGAACATTAATGTACTTTGCTTGTAAAATAATAGTACCAGATATTAAAATTACAAATCTTCTGCTTGAAATTTATAAAAATTTGCATGAAAAATACTAATTTTGCTGTAAAATTTCAACCCACGTGGGTTTACGCACATACGATGACTACACGACACTCCGAGTTTCAACGTATCGGGCATGCGCGGACAGAATAATAATCATAATACGGCTTCAATTGACCGCCACTTAATTGAATTTAATCGAATTAATTAATTGAACATTAATGTACTTTGCTTGTAAAATAATAGTACCAGTTATTAAAATTACAAATCTTCTGCTTGAAATTTATAAAAATTTGCATGAAAAATACTGATTTTGCTGTAAAATTTCAACGCACGTTTTTTTACAGTGTAGGAGTGCCCAGATCTGCCTATAAGAACGTGATCTCTCCGCAGGACTCCCCGGTCCTCGCCTCGAGATACGCACCGCGACTCCGCCGCTTCGCGGCGCACATCCTGGAGGACTCCCGGCGCCGGCAGAGAATGCGACGCGGAAACCCCACCACCGACTCCGACCGTGCCGCCCGCTCGGGAGAGCCTCGGGAGTCATATACCGAACGGTATTTCATATCTGGCGCAAATCCAATCCTATGAATATAATTTTCCGCCCGAGCAAAGTTTTATTGTAATCGTAAATCCGTCTGTAAATTGCTCGACGCTATCAATAACCGCACGCTCGCGGCGGTGCCGGCTTTTCGCTCTTTCGCCGTTGCGTCTACCTCGCTCTCCCGCGGCCACACGAACGCGCACGCACACTTCCGGTTCTCTCGCGCCGGGGGATATCGGCGGAGCGCCAGTTGTAACCAGTTGGCTTCGCGATCCGCGAAGGTTGTTCGACACTTAATGTTACACCGTAGGGGCGCAGGAGGCGCCGGGGCAAAATGGACCGCATGCTCCCGTTTGAGATGGGGAGTTTTTATTTTTCATACGCAGAAGGAAAAATCGGTATAAATGGTCCGGTTTGTGACTTGCGTAACAGCCGGGAGGAGACGGTTTATCGCGGAGGGAAGTCGGAGACTTGAGAACGATACTCAGCAAAATAGGTACAAACGTTTCTTGTCCACGAACTTCCATAATTCTTCTAGCAATTTTACAAAAATGCTTGTTCATTTTATATTAATGTTTATTCATTTTATAAAATGTTTGTTCATTTTATAAAAATGCTTGTTCATTTTATAAAAATGCTTGTTCATTTTATAAAAATGCTTGTTCATTTTATAAAAATACTTGTTCATTTTATAAAATGTTTGTTCATTTACAAAAATATTTGGTCTTTTTATAAAAATGCTTGTTCATTTTATAAAAATGCTTGTTCATTTAATAAAAATGCTTGTTCATTTAATAAAAATGCTTGTTCATTTAATAAAAATGCTTGTTCATTTAACAAAAATGCTTGTTCATTTTATAAAAATGCTTGTTCATTTTATAAAAATGCTTGTTCATTTAATAAAAATGCTTGTTCATTTTATAAAAATGCTTGTTCATTTTATAAAAATGCTTGTTCATTTTATAAAAATGCTTGTTCATTTAATAAAAATGTTTGTTCATTTTATAAAAATGCTTGTTCATTTAATAAAAATGCTTGTTCATTTAATAAAAATGCTTGTTCATTTTATAAAAATGCTTGTTCATTTAATAAAAATGCTTGTTCATTTAATAAAAATGCTTGTTCATTTAATAAAAATGCTTGTTCATTTTATAAAAATGCTTGTTCATTTAATAAAAATGCTTGTTCATTTAATAAAAATGTTTGTTCATTTTATAAAAATGCTTGTTCATTTTATAAAAATGCTTGTTCATTTTATAAAAATGCTTGTTCATTTTATAAAAATGCTTGTTCATTTTATAAAAATGCTTGTTCATTTTATAAAAATGCTTGTTCATTTTATAAAAATGCTTGTTCATTTTATAAAATGTTTGTTCATGTTATAAAAATGTTTGTTCATTTTATAAAAATGTTTGTTCATTTTATAAAAATGTTTGTTCATTTTATAAAAAAGTTTTGTAAAATCATCAAGTAAAAAATCGTGAACGTTTGTGGACAAAGAAAAATTGTTTAAAGTACAAATCTTTTTTGCCGATGTATGAAAGTAAGAATAGGCGAAAGTAGATCCAACGAAGCGGCGGACGAACGATTTTTCTAATAAATGGATGGAAGGAAGCCGGGATATCGGGGTGGTATTACGGTGCGTTGTTACTCGCTCGTCGGCCAGAGCCGCCTTAGTCCTCTCCGCTATCTCACGGATTGTCGAGGTTTTCCTTTCACAAATACAGTTATACATTAACTGTCGGATGAAGAATACAACGAAAGAAGTTTACCGGGACGGGGTTAAGGGATGCCGGGGAATAGAATTAACTCGTTTTCATTCAACCCTTTCCAGAATCCCGATAGACGGACAATAGAGCTTTTTTTATCATTTTTTTTTTTTTTACTCATTTATGAAGAATTGGATGTACGGGCGGATTCGGTGAATGGAAGTTTATTAACTCGTTTTTGTTCGACTCCAACCCAATGCCGATAGACGGTTGATAAAGCGCCCCTGTTTTTTTTTCTTTTTTTGCTTCTTTTTAGCTCATCTATGTAGGATTCGTTGAATGGGTTTTTATTGGCCGACGTATAATTACCTGAGAGGATGACCGGACTCGGCGCGAACAAGGGGTGTTTGGACGCTCCCGCGGAACACAGCGCCGCCGACGCCGGTTACCCTCAGCATCTCCGCGCCGACTACAACTTGTTCGCGGTCCGCGGAAAATAGGACTCCGCCTCGCGGATCGGTTATACGAAAGCCTCTCGATACGCAGTCCAGTCGATCCTCGCCTGTTATTGAGAAGAGAAACATTTTTTTAAACATGAAATTGGAGGAACGTTGATGCACTGTATTTATTTATTTTTATATATCTATATATGTATATATTTTTTTAATTAAAAAAAAAAGCTTTTCATTGAGTTTCGTACCGAGAGTGAGTCTCGCGAGCAGCCGTCCGTCGTGGGCTCTCGCCGACGCGGTGAAGTTGCTCCAAGACTCCAGGACCAGATTCCTTCCCCTTCGCGAACTAACGCTCGACGCTATCAGAGCGTCCAGAATCGCCGCCTGACCGCTCAGCTCCACACCTCCGGGCACAACCTTCAGCGAACCGATACCCTCCTGGAAAAAATATAAATATTTGTATCAATTTCTGTGACGTCGAGAAATTTGCACTTTAACAAAAATTTTGTAAATTAAAAATAAATTTTTTTGAACACTCGGTCGGTAAAACAGGTTACTAAGGTTATTAAAATTATATATTTTTGTAAGTAAAAAAAAGGACAACCCTCACGGACTCTTTTGTAATCTCCGTGTATCGACATGACTATTTCATAAAAAGAAAGCCTGAGGATATTAAGAGTGAAATAGAGAGGGATGAAGGGGTTTGCGTAGGCTATACGGAAGAGGCAAGTGTGGGGTTTAAAAAAAAAGATAACAATTTTTACGAATTTCTCTATGGTCAACAAATGTTTAGTTCACCAAAATTCATCGCTCGGTCGGTAAAACAGTTTCCAAGAGACATGTCCCAAATTTATTTTTTTCAAATTAAAAAAAAGGACAACCATCAACGACTCTTTTGTAATCTCCGTGTAGCGACATGACTATTTCATAAAGTGAGATCCCGAGGATATTGAGAGTGAAATAGAGAGGGATGCAGAGGTTTGTGTAGGATCAACGGAGGGGGGGGGGGGGGCGTGGGCTTTAAATAAAATAAAAAAAAGATTAAAATTTGTACCAATTTATCTACCACCAAGAAACTTTTAGTTCCCCAAAATTCGTCGCTCGGTCGGTAAAACAGTTTACAAGAGACATGTTACTAAAATGTTGCTATTTTCAAGTAAAAAAACAGAACCATGAACGACTCTTTCGTAATCTCCGTGTAGCGACATGACTATTTCATAAAGTGAGATCCCGAGGATATTAAGAGTGAAATAGAGAGGGATGCAGAGGTTTGTGTAGGATCAACGGAAGGGGGGGGGGGGGGGGGGCGTGGGCTTTCAATAAAATAAAATAAATATAAAAATTTGTACCAATTTGTCTACCGCGGATAAACTTTTAGTTCCCCAAAATTCGTCGCTCGGTCGGTAAAACAGTTTACAAGAGACATATTACTAAAATGTTGCTATTTTCAAGTAAAAAAACAGAACCATCAACGACTCTTTTGTAATCTCCGTGTAGCGACATGACTATTTCATAAAGTGAGATCCCGAGGATATTAAGAGTGAGATAGAGAGGGATGAAGGGGTTTGCGTAGGCTATACGGAAGAGGCAAGTGTGGGCTTTAAAAAAAAAGATAACAATTTCTACGAATTTCGCTATGGTCAACAAATGTTTAGTTCACCAAAATTCATCGCTCGGTCGGTAAAACAGTTTCCAAGAGACATGTCCCAAATTTATTTTTTCAAATTAAAAAAAAGGACAACCATCAACGACTCTTTTGTAATCTCCGTGTAGCGACATGACTATTTCATAAAGTGAGATCCCGAGGATATTAAGAGTGAGATAGAGAGGGATGGAGGGGTTTGTGTAGGCTATACGAGGGTTTCGTGGGGAGGGGGTCGGCTTTATTGGTTTCCGATGATTGGCCACTCGATCGGAAGCAATTGCCACACCACGCACGACTGGTGTACCTCCCTATCTATATATGTATATAAACATAGGTACAGTGTCCTTACTTGGCAACGGATACTGTTACCGATATACACCGAGGCTTACATTATAATGGGACTAAGAGCGTACGAGGCTATGCCATCTATAAGGTGGAAACGTTCGAGATGCCCGGATAGAGGGAGGGTCTCGGTTGCCGGGCGTTGCGCCAGGAAAACTGTCCTGCAAAGTCTAAACCGTGTGTGTGTGTGCGTGTGTGTGCAAGTGGATTCGTGGTATGTGTGTGTGTGTGTGTGTGTAAGCCGCGTAGTACCGGACCTCTCGAAGTTGGCGATCAGCGATCGCCTCGATGCTTGCGGTTGCAGATTGCCCGACAGTAGTAATACCGGCCCCGTACCGTGCCCAGCCGTTTCGCCGATTAGCCAAATTGTTCAGAAAATAAATACGACCCTATCTCAATCTTTCTCTATAATCTCGCAAAAATTCTATCCCACAAGAGCTCGATACGATTTTCTCGAGATTTCCCCCGGTTTCTTGCTCGGTTGTTCTCTTTGGCCTCGTGCAGGTGGCTGTTTTTTCGTTAATAATAAAAATTGATATTTCACAGTAGGAATCGTTGAAGTAGTACGAGACTCGGATCAGGTTGGATTTCAAATTTTTATGGACAAGGCTACAATTTTATTAAAATTAATGAAATGAAATTAGAAGTCATTTAATTAATTGATGGTTAATACATTCGTTAATTGGATTGGTTAAGGAGAGGGCTTAGAGAGTGAAATTTATCCTTCATTATGGACGGTTATTTTAAGGTGTTTTCGTGAAAATTGATGTTTCACCGGCTGAATCTTTTAATAAAATTTCCGCGTTTTTTTAAAGATTTAATCAACAACGCTGAAATTTTATTAAAAGGACAAAAATTAAATAAAAACTGATTGAATTCATTGATGATCAATTACATTTTTTTAAATTGACATACGTAATAATTTGATTGGTTAAGAGGGCTTCGCTAGTGTAATTTATCCTCCATTATGGACGGTTACTTTAAGGGGTCTTTATTATATTATTTATAATATAATTAAAATATAATAACGTCTTGTTATTTTAACGGTTCTTCAAATAACTTTACCGTCTGGACAATCTTTTTAAGGCCTGCGACGAAGCGTCTGTAACGGACGGGAATAAATTCGGCGTATGAAAGTTTAAGTATCGTCTGCCCTTAAAAATTTGGTTATATGTCATTAGGTACCGCTCTGGAATAGGTCATTCTGCGAGGACGGCGCTAGAGATTAAGCCCGGAGGTTGGTCTTTCGAAGGGTAAAGGTCGCTGGCACGGCCGAGCGCCGATTAACCACTCGCGCGCTAATAATAATTTCCCGGCCGACGACGTAACTCAAATTTGTACGGGCTTAACTGCAGGGCCCCCCACACGTACGGGCCAAATGACGTGCGCCGATAATAATTATGGAAAATTAATTTTCAACGGAAGAGAGTGCACCCGAACGACTGGACGTGGCGCCCCGTTAGACCCCTCGTACGTTAAAGTGCACCGACACGGGGTGATCTCCCCGAGCAGACGCGACAAACCTCCTTTAAAAAAAAATCTACTATTACTTTTTCAAATCTATAATCGTCGGGCCGATAACTGTTTGGCCAACATTTATTAAATATTGCCCGGATTAAATTGGGTATGTTTATATCTATGTACGTATATTTATATACGCAGAAATCCACCAAATAACAACTCTACCCGGAAACACCACCATGTACGAATATCAGAATGGCACAGTTCTGGCCTAGTACCGGTGCCGGAGCTACCAGTACTGGCAGACAATCAAGGCCCAGTACAAATCCAATGCAGAATCAGTACTGGGCCGATATTGAAATGATCATTGTCGGTGTCAAGCCAGTACCGCGTGCCAATGTTCAGCCACTGTTCAAAAATGATAGTAATAAACAGTAAAAATGAATGTTTTTATCGTCTGACTGTTTGTTTAACGCATTTCTCTGATCGTAGTTTACTGTATAGTTCTTATTTTACGCTTATACGCTGGAAATCTCGGAATAAATTTTTCGACCGGAGATGGGATTCGAACCTGCGACCCTACAATTACTAGTCCTAAATCGTACCTATTTGGCTATGCTAATGTTGAAGAACAACGTTTCGAAACTTGTACATCAGTTGAGCAAACGCTTGCACATTGTCACACTAACTTCATACGATCGAATAGTCATAAAATACATCAATATTTATTCTTCAGTCACTGAGTTCTATATAAAATTTATTTGTAATTTATCTTTTTCATACTTCGATATTATTGAGAAAGCGTTGGTTGAACTCTGGCAACCAGTACATGCCCAGTACTACGACGGATACAAAATTTGGTATAAAAAAGGATTTGATCTAATACGGTCTATTAGCGATGGCCAACTCTTGGTGAAGTTGTTCATCAGCACTAGGCGCTGGTCGTTGAACAAGACTTGGCAACAAGGGCTGTTCTAGTATTGGGCCCTATTGCCGGCTCGGAACTTTGTCCAGTACTGGCAATCAAGGTTGGCCCATTCTTGGTGAAGTTTTTCATCTGTACGGGGACAGAGCCGGCAATTAAGACTCGGCAACTGTAACTGTCCCAGTTCTGGGCCATATTAGCAGCTCTGGACTTGGCCCCGTACTGGCAAGCTGCATAGGCCCATTACTGATAATGTTGTTTGCCAATACTGTCCGAGAATAGGCAAACGAGACTTGGCAATCGGTCCTATCCCAGTTCTGGGCCGTTTTTATAACTCCGGCGCCGTACAGATATTCGCACATGGGTAGGCGGACAACTCTACCGCACGGTAAAAAAGTTATGTTCGAAAATTAATGAACGGTATTGGAAGCTTTTTTGCATAAACTGTTTCTGAAATTTCACACATGTGCGTTGCAATTTTACGGTAACATTTTTATTATTAAAAAAATGTTTGTAAATTTCAAGCTATTTCAGGTTATATTCAGGTATTTTTATTTTACAAAAAGAATACATTAATGGGTAGCCGGACAACTCTACCGCACGGTAAAAAAGTTATGTTTGAAAATTAATGAGCGGTATTGGAAGCTTTTTTGCATAAACTGTTTCTGAAATTTCACACATGTGCGTTGCAGTTTTACAGCAACATTTTTATTTAAAAAAAATGTTTGTAAATTTCAGGCTATTTCAGGTTATATTCAGGTATTTTTATTTTACAAAAAGAATACATTAATGTTCAACTAATGTAAGTAATGTAAGCAAATTTCAAGTTCCAGTACATTAAATTTACAATTGACTTTTACAGTGCGTATTAGAACTCCACCACATAACAACTCTACCGGAATATAGGCGTCCAAGAAAAGTTATTAGAAAAATACCAAAATGAAAACAAAACTCTACCGGTAGAGATTTTCGAGGATGTTTGGATGCTAATCCGGTAGAATTGATGCGATAGAATTCTAATCCGGTGGATTCGCGTGGGTGATGTATTCTGGTAGAGTTGTCAGTAGCAAATATATAATAGTGCCGAAAATTGAAAACGCGACATTAAAAAAAAAAAAAAAATTTCATTAAGAAAAGTGTCCGGCAGTCGGGAATAAAAATTGATTTTATTCTCTCAATTAAAAAAAAATGATCATTTGTTAACTTTACAAAAAATGTTAACATCTGCATGCGCATTTTTGGGACAATAATCCTCGTCCTCGCTGACCTCCGTGTTTAAATAATTTCCTCATACTCGGTTCTCCGAAGCGGATTAATTTTTTATTTTATTTTGTATTTATATTTAATTTATTAAAAAAATTATTTTCCAGCGGCAGGTCCGAAGTCTCGAATGGCATGGAATTAGCAGTATTTTCTCTCGACGTTCCGGCTAATGTTCCGGCTGTTACTCAACGAAACTAGGAACGGACTCGGATTACTCGGTAACAGAAGTTAGCCGAGAAGTCCGTTCACCCGAGGATAATTATGTGTGGTGCATTAGTGTCTGTCGAGCTTCCAACAAACCCCTCGCTCCCCGTTCGCACTGTCGTCTATCCGCGACCATACGAACACACCCTAGTTACCCCGCGCATCCGGAACTCTCATTACTCGAAGCCTCGGAGCATTCCGAGCTTCAAATGCGAGTTGGGGTAACGCGATAGGTTTTTTGTTGCGCTCCATTGAGGCGAAAACAAATGAAAAAATAGTCCGATATAAAGAAAAAGTTATAATAAAAATAAATTATATATATATATAAATATATACATATATATATATATATATATGTTTATGGAGGGGTCCATATGAGGACCGAACGTACATATTGTAAAACCAGTATACAAAGGTCTACATTTCGAATTAGAACCGTGAAATCCTATCGACATCGTAATGTATATCATGGAAAAAAAGATATTAGCAAATTTAGTTTTCTTATATGTAGTGATTATATACAGGACCATCAATATTGATGGAGTGTTACATTTGGGGACCTTTATTTTTTGTGATAAATTAGTAGCTGTGCTTTTTTCAAATGTTTTTTCCAAGGTTAATCATCGAAAAAACAATTTATTATAATGTCTGGTACCCGTTCAACCGGCTCAGGCATTTTTTCACTCGTTTTCTGTGTCTTCAAACATTCGTATCTTAGCTTTCTATCGAATTACGAGAAAACTCGTAACTTATCGTACTCTGCAAGGAAAAATACACCAGTTGATAGACTTCACGGAAACACGAAACATGGAATAATAATTAAAAATAGTTCTACATGTATTATACGAGAAACTAGCGGTGAGAAAGTGCCACGTCTCAATATCACTTTGCGGAAAATTCTTGATCCTTCAATGGTACATATCGGGACTATTCGGAAAATATTTCCGTGTTCGCGCTTGTAATTTCCATACTTTTCACCTATTTCAATATGCTAATGTAAACAGTATGTCGATCGCTAATGACCATCGCAGTAAGAGGCATTAATTAAACAGTAGTTATTATGATTATAAAATTACTTATTGCAGTGGTCCTCACAATACTCCTTACAACTCAGCTCGCCGGTCCCCGTAATGACCCTTACAACATACAACTGTGTTGTACCGACTCTTATGGGGACCAGCAGGTTATGGTGTAAGGAGACTTATGAGGACCAGTAGGTTGTAAGGGTAATTGTGGGGACCAGTTGCCTGTGAGCGAGGTAAACATCTTCATTAGCAAGATTCCTACAAAAAAAAATGGAAAATCGACTTATTACAGGACCAATAGCCACAGCAAAGCCTGGACGAAATTCTGGAACGTTACTTGCTGGTGTCATACGCTGCTTTGAACTTTTCGTAAGGTGAAATTATAGTTATGCAAAAAAATGGTAATGAGTATTGAAACGCAAGCGGAGGGACGCGTATTTTGTTAATGCGCTTGGATGGCGCGACACTTGCAACATGTGTGCTACGAGTCGTTTCAACGCACTTGACAACACGCTTTTTTGTAGAGTTAATCGAAGAGAATTTAGCTGAAATATTTGAAAGTTTTATACTGTAGATTTTTTCCTCCTGCTCTATTTGTATCTCATTTATTTATTTTATATTACCTTTCTCAATTGCCTTCAGTCTTCATTCCAGCACTCTTGATAAATTAATACGGGAAGTTGCCGAATGAACTTTTCAATCATATTACCCGGAAACCGCTTCGAGCGGATGACGCGCTCTTGAAATTCGTACGGAACACTGCACGGATATTTGATTTTCAATAGTATAGTAAACTATCGGGAGATCTCTAGGGTACAGTTTATGTTCACTCTTCCCAAGTCAAATAATAAATAGTACGTCAACCGCTAATGACCATCCCAGTAAGGGACATTAATTAACCAGCAGTTATTATTAAGAAATAACGTATTGCAGCGGTCCTCACAATACTCCTTACAACTCAGCTTACCGGTCCCCGTATTCACCCTTACAACATACAACTGTGTTGTACCGACTCTTATGGGGACCAGCAGGTTTGTTGTCTGTTTCTGCTCCTTCGAAACTCTGGGTGTTTCTGTTGATAGTCGCGAGTTGACATTGACTTCTCGGAAACCGAGGCGCGAATTGTATACTACGGCGAACTGAAGCCGAAAGATTGCCGCGTACCCATATTACTATATTGAAGATTCTTTGATGTAACGGTGCATATCAGGACCGGGCAAAAAATATTTGGGTACCACTGCCTGTAATTTTCATAACAGTCCACCTTTTTATGAAATCAATTATTTGTGCCAAAAAAATTATTTTAACGATACGGTATTATTTTGGTGCAATAGATTTCTAGCAAACAATGCAAAGTATCGGAAGCTCTTAAAAAGTACAGTTTATGATTACTCTTACTTATTATCGGAGTAATGTAATGCAGCGGTCCTCACAATACTGTCATTTTTCACTATCATTGCAACCTAGTTGGTGCGTCCCCTTGCCTTGAACAATTCACACAATGTTTCATTACATTAAAAACATAGCCCGGAGCTTTATTGACAATAATGCTGTAAAGGGAATATTTTTTTTTATCCATTCAATAAAATGCTGAAGAATTCATTACGATCCGTTCATTATATCTACAAGACAACTGACTTCCAAAGTTAGTTAACTAGACTATTTTCGATAAGTCGTCTGCAAGAAGGTAATCGAAGTGTGCTCTTATTTACGTTTATACTAAATAAATCTGGTATATTCATTTCATTGAGAAACAATTGGTTGCATATTAACTAATATACGATCGTTCAATTCCAACGCATTTTTCATAACCGTGTTCTTGGTCGGTCCTCGAATTAACCCATCGACATAAACTTCGCTCGGTCCTCATTTCACCCACTTTATATTGTGGGGACCGGTCCCAGCATCTACCCTTTCATATAGAATAATACCGGGACCGTCCCCATATGTGCCAAATGTCCCCATATGTACCGCAAGAGTTCGATTTTGGTCCCCATATGAACCCCTCTATAAATATATATATATATATATATATATATATATATATATATATATATTTAAATGGAGCACATCCACATCTTACGTCCGCGAGAATAAAATAATAAAATAAAAATAGAAAAATAAATGAGAGAAGAAATAATCGTCGAGACGACAAAGCGGAGCGTCTTCGGACCGAGTCATTCTTCCACCTCGTCAGCATCCACCGACCGCAAGCATTATTTATAATATAATATATTTCGTATATATTTCTTTTTTTTTTCTAATGGAAGCAATTGCATAAATGCCAGGGTTCTCGGTGAGCTTGGGCATCGTAGCCCGAAGGCATCATTAATGCAGCCCGGCATCCCCACCGAATTGTCCCGGCTCCCGCAGTTTCCACTATCCCGCTATATAATATTCCGCTCCTTCGCTTTCTCGCCCGATTCTTTCTCGTTCCTCCTTCGCCGCCTTTCGCGCGAGCCCGATGCCGCGATGCCACGTATATGTGTGAATCTTTTTCGTTTATTTATGATTTTTTTTTTTTCATGTGCCAATTAATACCTCGTAACTATCGCGACGTTTGAACTGCCCGAACGATCGATATTGTCGAGACGATTATTGACTCGACCTTTCGAGGCTATAAATCTACAATATTTCTCACCTTGACAACGAACAGCTACTTTGAAAATTTTTTTCTTGCGTCGTTAAAAAAAAGGCTGGAAAGATCTTACGAATGCGTTCCAAGGATAATATTTTTACATAATTACATTAGATTACATTAGATTACATCAATTTTTTTTTTGTTATTTAAGTATAACATTTTTAACGTTGAGTCTGTTAAAAGTAATTTTTTTTTCAACGATTTACACTCATTTTTTCGTCAGCGCAATCGGAAGTGCCCAGCATGCCTAAAAAAAAAGTCGCCTCGTGTAGAGTCTCATAAGATTTGCGACCTAAAACCCGCGAAATAGTGACCTCACTGATGCTGACCTTACCATTGCATTTATGTTTCAGAACTGCAACGACACAATGCATGAATTACACTTATGCTACTTCGGTTGCGAAACAAAGGGAAAATGATGAAGAAAGCGGCCGGAACGATGACGCGCCCATGTGGCGAGTCACGTTATTTAAAAAAAAATGTATCTGAGTATAAACATGGAAAAAGTTGTTTGTTTTGAAAGTAAGTTTTTTCAAACATCTTTCACTTTTTTTTTTGTCAGGGCAACCGGAAGGGTGCCTTCCGTCTTAGTCAACCTTTCATCCCTAAAAACAAAAGTTGCATAAGATCTACGAACTCAAACTGTTTTCAGAGTATCCTCACTAACGCTGATGTCACCATTGCATTTGTGTTCCGGAACTGCAACGGCACAATGCAGACCCGCACACGGACACATTGTATTTCCGGTTCTATCAACGGTATGCGCAGTAAACTATAGTTCAGAGACGTGTAAGTATTCTTATGTTATTTCGGTCGCGAAGCAAAGGGAAAAGGGCGAAGAGGGCAGACGGTGGGATGGCTCGCCCGTGTATCTTTATACACTCAAAATTACATCAATATTCTTTTTTTTTTACATTTGAGTCTAAAAATTGAAAAAGTTGATTTTTTTTAAAGTAATTTTTTGTATGCATTTTCACTCAATTTCACTTACACTGAGAAAAAAAATCAATTGAGTCAACAAAATGAGCGCTTACGGTTGCCGAAATAAATGTTCGGTTGATCAAACGAAATAATTGTCGTAGAAATTATAAGTAAAGAAACATTTGAAATATAAAGTAAAGAAACATTTGAAATATAAAGTAAAGAAACATTTGAAATATAAAGTAAAGAAACATTTGAAATATAAAGTAAAGAAACATTTGAAATATAAAGTAAAGAAACATTTGAAATATAAAGTAAAGAAACATTTGATTCGACGGCCTGATGTTAGTTCGATCAACGAGGTATTCCTTTGAATCAACCAAACATTTGTTTCGCCACCCGTAAGCGCACATTTTGTTGACTCAATTGATTTTTTGTCTCTGTGTATTTTCACTCATTTTTTTTTGCCATCGCAACCGGAAGTGCGCGGTCCGCCTTAGGCAACCCTTCATCCCTAAAAACAAAAGTTGCCTCGTCTGGAATCTCATAAGATTTACGTCTGAAACCGTGTTCATAGTGACCTTACTAACGCTGATATCACCATTGCATTTGTGTTCCGGAACTGCAACGGCATGATGCAGCACCGCACACGGACACATTGTATTTCCGGTTCTATCAACGGTATGCGCAGTAAACTATAGTTCAGAGACGTGTAGGTATTCTTATGTTATTTTGGTCGCGAAGCAAAGGGAAAAGGGCGAAGAGGGCGCCCGGAGCGATGACTCCGCCCGTGTATACACATTATACACATTATACACATTATACACATTATACACATTATACACATTATACACATTATACACATTATACACATTATACACATTATACACATTATACACATTATACACATTATACACATTATACACATTATACACATTATACACTCAAAATTACATCAATATTCTTTTTTTACATTTGAGTCTAAAAATTGAAAAAGTTGATTATTTGAAAGCAATTTTTTTCATGCATTTTCACGCATTTTCATTCAATTTCATTCATTTTCGCTCATTTCTTTTGCCATCGCGACCGGAACTGCGCCTTCCGCCTTAGGCAACCCTTCATCCCTAAAAACAAAAGTTGCCTCGTCTGGAATCTCATAAAATTTACGTCCTGAAACCGTGTTCATAGTGACCTCACTAACGCTGATATCACCATTGCATTTGTGTTCCGGAACAGCAACGGCACAATGCAGACCCGCACACGGACACATTGTATTTCCGGTTCTATCAACGGTATGCGCAGTAAACTATACTTTAGAGACGCGTAGGTATACTTATGCTACTTCGGTCGCGAAGCAAAGGGAAAAGGGCGAAGAGGGCGGACGGTGGGATGGCTCGGCCCGTGTACGTTTATACACGTTATACGCTCAAAATTCATGGCACTGGCGTAGCCCCTATATTGCACTTGCACTTGGTGGCTCGGCACTATAATGGATATCCTTTAGTACTGGGTGCACCAGGGTGGCCCGGCTTCATTTCTGTACGTATATACACATGTACACATATATACGTCAGACGTACCTACATACGTACATAGAACGAAGAGCAAAACTATATAACAGGTAGATCTATAGATAGGCGGGGGTTATGGGGGTCGAGCCCAGCGGCGTTGCTCGTGGTATTAGGTAGGCGCACCGCGACTGAGAGACTCGAGACTCACCCTCAATTTTGGACACCCTTACACACTATCTCTTCGGTATGGGCATCCGTGTAAGCCTTTACTGCCAATATACTATGCTGTCCGGCATAACGGCCCTCTGGTTATGTCGTCCAGCCTCCCCCTTTCTCTTTCAGCTCGGTTCTTACCCTCCTCGGCTCGCAAAACTATTGCCCGCCCTCCACTTGATCTAATACCGCGCGCGTTAGCGTGACGCCATAGGGTTGCAGTTCGGCGACACGGTTCTGAGTTTTTGAGAGGATGCTCCAATTTTGCTTCCTCATAGAGGAAGCTTTGTTTTCGTGAAAAAATTAGTTTTCGAGATTTAGATGTGAACGTGTTCAGAATGTTCCCAAACATCCAAAAAACACATTTAGAAAAAATGTCTGGATGTATGTGTGTATGTATGTGTGTGCAAATCATTTAACGTTCATAATTTGAAAACGGCTTGAGGTATCGAGGTGAAATTTATCACACATATTGAGGGGTCGATCCTCATTATTTGTTCCAATTTTTGGCCAAATCTATGCAGTCGTTCAGATTTTATGCGGTTTTGAATTTTTTCGAAAATGTCTGTGCGCGCTCTAGCGGCCTCAATTTTTGACATATCGGGCTAAAAACTTGCACATAAATGGACTGTTATCGACCAACGATCGGTATTGAATTTGGGAATAATCGGTTGAACCGTTTAAACTCTATGTCATTTTGAATTTTTTTGAATTTCATGCAATTTGTTTTCTCGCCTCATTTTTTCGTATTAAATATTCATCTATGAATTTAAAAAAAGTGTCAGATTCGTGATCAGCGTGATAAAATACATGGAATTACAGTCCCGGAGCGACAACTAACGAAAAAGTTTCCCAGGCATTTTTATAACCAAAATTGCAAAAATGAGTGATTTTAGGTATTTGTAAACAACGATTTCTTTGCTTTCCGATGGCATCGCGGAAAAACCCAGGTGCCTATCGTGATCTACAGCAAGACATACACAAGACGATGGATATGACGGGATTAAAAAGCTAGATAAAGAGGTATCACTAGGAATTCCGGAATAAAAATCGAAAGGGCAAAAAAAAAATTCGGGAGCGCTTACTTCCATGTATTTTTTCCCGCCAAACGCAGATTCGACAAAGTGAAACGTGACGATGGAATATTTTTTTACGCGCTGAACCTGAATCGGTCAACCGTTTTGCATAAAACTCTAAGACGTTGACGTTGAAAAAAGTTGAAAATTGAAATTTTCATATCGCTTCCTCATAAAGTTGAAAATTGAAATTTCCATACCGCTTTCTCATAAGGTTCCTTTATTCGCGAAGCTTCCTCTATGAGGAAGCCAAAAATACAGACAATGCTTCCTCATAGAAGAAGCTTCGCGAATAAAGGAACCTTATGAGAAAGCGGTATGAAAATTTCAATTTTCAACTTTTTTCAATTCACTTTTTTCAATGGTGGGTTTTTCGGCGAAAAAAATCGCCCAATAAAACAAATCGCACGTTAAAAAAAATCGCACGATAAAAAAAAAGTTCGTTACAGATTTAGTTACCGGTTGTGGTATTTCGACACAGAAAGTTTCTGGTTATTTCGTCCAGCCTATGCTTTCTCTTTCAGCTCCATTCTTACCCTATCCTTCTCGTCTCGCGGAACTATTGCCCTTCCTCCACTTGATCTAATGCCGCGCGCGTTATCGGCACGGTATAGGGTTGCGGCTAGTAACTTCCCATAAATTTCAGAGTAATGAGAGGGAATTGCAAACACTTCTGGATGGTATAAAAATCTGAAAAGCATCAAGCAAATTGAAGGTGCTTGAAAGATTAATTTTGAATAATAATAATTCTAAAATGTTATTATGACAAATTGATGAAAAATTAAATTGTTCACCAAATGTCCCGGAAACCTAACTTTTTTTTTAATGAAAATGATTCGTTCACTTTTCTGAATACGTATGCATTTTTCAGATTTTTAAATTCACTTTGATTTTTTTTTTTTCTACGGGAAAAATGTGTAGAAAATCACAAAATTCAAGGTGAATTTAAAAATCTGAAAAAATGCACACGTTTTCAGAAAAATGAACGAATTATTTTCATTTAAAAAAGTTAGATTTGCGGGAGATTCGTTGAACAGTTTTATTTTTTATAAATTTGTTGATAACATTTTGGATTTATTATTATACAAAATTAATCATTTCAGCACCTTTAATATGCTTGATTTTTTTCAGATTTTTATACGATCCAGAATAAAATTAAACATCCAGTATTTGCAATTCCCTCATTTCTCTGAAACTTATGCGAAGTGAACGGCATTCACAAGGACTACGTTAAGCTCAAGTGTCACGGTTCGGAGTTTTTTTTCCGGATTACCCCATTTTTTCCATTTAGAGTTTTTTGGGACAAAAAATCTAACGATTGAAAAAGGTTCATCACAGATTTCGTTACCGACTGTGGTATTCCACTTTGGCTCAAGATTGTTGCGTAGGAAAAAGGAGTTACTGTTCGTTGCATAGGAAAAGGAGGACGGTCCGATGTCGATGTACTGGATTTACATATTTTGTTTTTCGGAAGAAATAAGTACCTCCAATTTTTCAATAAACTTTTTCTAGTGGCGGTTTTATTGAGAAAAAAAAATGGAAGGGATGAAAAAAAATAGTTCATTACAGTTTTAGTTACCGACTGTGGTATTCCACTTTGGCTCAAGATTGTTGCGTAGGAAAAAGGAATTGGATGCAACGAACAGTAATGTTCGTTGCATAGGGAAAGGAGGACGGTCCGATGTCGTTGTACTGGATTTACATATTTTGTTTTTGTTTTTCGGAAGAAATCAGTACCTCCAATTTCCCAATAAACTGTGTCTAGTGACGGTGTTATTGAGAAAAAAAAATGGAAGGGATGAAAAAAAATAGTTCATTACAGTTTTAGTTACCGACTGTGGTATTCCACTTTGGCTCAAGATTGTTGCATAGGAAAAAGGAGTTACTGTTCGTTGCATAGGAAAAGGAGGACGGTCCGATGTCGATGTACTGGATTTACATATTTTGTTTTTGTTTTTCGAAAGAAATAATTGCCTCCAATTTTCCAATAAACTTTTTTTAGTGGTGGTTTTATTGAGAAAAAAAATGGAAGGGATGAAAAAAAATAGTTCATTACAGTCTTAGTTACCGACTGTGGTATTCCACTTTGGCTCAAGATTGTTGCATAGGAAAGAGGAATTACTGTTCGTTGCATAGAAAAATGAGGACGGTCCGATGTCAATGTACTGGATTTACATATTTTGTTTTTGTTTTTCGGAAGAAATAAGTGCCTCCAATTTTCCAATAAACTTTTTCTAGTGGCGGTTTTATTGAGAAAAAAAATGGAAGGGATGAAAAAAAATAGTTCATTACAGTCTTAGTTACCGACTGTGGTATTCCACTTTGGCTCAAGATTGTTGCGTAGGAAAAAGGAGTTACTGTTCGTTGCATAGGAAAAGGAGGACGGTCCGATGTCGATGTACTGGATTTACATATTTTGTTTTTATTTTTCGAAAGAAATAAGTGCCTCCAATTTTCCAATAAACTTTTTCTATTTACTGTTTTATTGAGAAAAAAAAAACAGAAGGGATGAAAAAAAAATAGTTCATTACAGTTTTAGTTACCGACTGTGGTATTCCACTTTGGCTCAAGATTGTTGCATAGGATAGAGGAATTTACTGTACGCTGGACCGTACAGCATCGTACTGTCCGATGCCTCGGAACGAGGAGTTCGGAAACGATTTCGTTCAAATAGGTACTGGTCTTGCATTTTTTTCCTTTCGGAGGAAATAGGTAGCTCGAGAAGGCAAACCAGAGGGGAGGGCCTCGCGGAAAACGAGACTGGGATTCTGGCGCGGGACCGGATGAAGATAGCGAGAAAGCGAGGAGACGGAGAGAAATACAGTGAGGAAAATAAGTAGGAGAGAGCTTACATTTCCCACGGGATATTCCGGTAGATGGGGGGAAAGAGAGCCGGTCTCTCGTCGCTAGCCGACTTCTCACGTACGGATTGATACTCAATTCCCGTCGAATTTAGCCTTACACCGTGCGCCGGATCACTCGACGGGATGAAGGATTCATTCGATAATAATGTTTCTTTCTTTTCTGTTCTATCGCTTCCTCATGGAGAAAGCATGGTTTTGTGGAGAAATGTTTTTTTAATTTCTCTTTTATTTATTTATTTATTTATTTATTTATTTGTTTACGGGACACGCCCTTTTACAATAAAATACAGATTTTAAATAGAATAGAAAAAAAAAAAGAAAATAATAACAATAGACTTTCGTTTCATGTAGTGTATCCACAATAATGAAATTAAATAATCACAGTGATATGAGATCAGGTTTCGAGTAACACATAAGTGAAATTGAAATATCACAGAAGTTTTTGGGTTATTCATAGAATTGAACGAAAAATGAGTGCTTTACCTCGGTTCAAAAATGTCCCGTTTTTTTTTTCTTCATAAATTGGAGCGGAAATTCTCAGACCGTGACTAATAAGTTTTATTGGCTACCGATATTCCGATATTTAAATTTCACGAGAGAAATATTTATTTTATCCCAGGCTCGATTAATAAGGCAGGGAACTAAGTGGCGAAATTTGGCAGGCGGCGAGTCGATAATTGTTTACAACCTTCATGGAAATAAACCGGATGGGCAGAGAAAAAAAAAAAAAATGGGAAGTACAAAAAAAAAATATCGAAAAATGTTGTCGCGATAAAATATCGAGTACCTCGACCCATCTGCCGGGCTTGAAAGGACACAGCACCTGCACGTGAGCAGCGGGCATGACGACGGAAATTGAACGTTTCTAAATTCGGAATCGGCCCGGTGACCTAAAACCCTTCCTTCCGCGATTCGATCGTCTCGGGCACGAATTCCCATGGCCCATTTTACGGGTGGAATTATTTAATTATTTATTTGTTTATTATTCATTAAAAGGCTGGTAACCGAGCCTTAGATTTTTTTAACACGATCCTACGTGATGAAATGGCAATATAACAAAAAATTATTAATTTCTGAAGACTACGGTCTTGTGCTCGGAATACCTTAATTATAGTGTAAGCGCGTATTTGGATTTAGGGTGGACATCGTTAAGCACAATCGCAGCTAAATATCTCAAGCACGAATGGTCAAATGCCTGTTCTCTCAGAAAGCCCGATGAAGACTCCCGTCGTCTAGTCCATCGATAATCCGTACGCTCGTCATTTGTCATACCGAGCTATTCCGATCATCTATGTAATATCGTGTATCTCGGTCAATCCTCATCTCTATATTCGTTACAATATATTAAATTATTTAAATCTGACTCTGTTTCGTGCAGACTATTCGCACTTCAGTATTAACTCCTGTGCACGATTCCGGGAGACACCGAAAGGTTCCCCGGCGAACAATTTAGCGTATTTGAAAAATATTTTTTTAAGTATTTTAAAAGTATCTAAAAAAGTTAATTATAGAGCAACAAAACAGATCTAATTAGAAAAAATTTAAATCAGCTAAAAAGTTATGTGATATCCTGAATTTAATATTTAGTCAACTGCAAAAAAAACAAAATTCTAATTCGGCATCCGAAGATATCTCGCGAGTCATAATTTCCGTATATAGCGAGTGGGAAGTAGGTCGTGCGATATGTGAAACCGATACACCGAAGTTCACTTATTTTTGTGCCAAATCCATTTACGAACGGAACACGATCTCTTCTCCCTAGTAAAAGGTGAGTTTCTTTTTTTGCAAAATCACAGAATCCCTCTCGCGAAAGACTGGCGCTGCAATTTTTCATGTATATTAAATTTTTTATTGATTTTGCTTCTTCATAGAGGAAGCTTTGTGATGGTGAAAAAAAAAAAATTTCGAGATTTTAATGAAAACGTGTTCAGAATGTTCTAAAACATCGAAAAATCACACTTAGAAAAAATGTCCGGATGTGTGTGTGTGTGTGTGTGTGTGCGTGCGTGCGTGCGTGCGTGCGTGCGTGCGTGCGTGCGTGCGTGCGTGCGTGCGTGCGTGCGTGCGTGCGTGCGTGCGTGCGTGCGTGCGTGCGTGCGTGCGTGCGTGCGTGCGTGCGTGCGTGCGTGCGTGCGTGCGTGCGTGCGTGCGTGCGTGCGTGCGTGCGTGCGTGCGTGCGTGCGTGCGTGCGTGCGTGCGTGCGTGCGTGCGTGCGTGCGTGCGTGCGTGCGTGCGTGCGTGCGTGCGTGCGTGCGTGCGTGCGTGCGTGCGTGCGTGAAAAATTCAAAACGCTACAACTCGAGAACGCGTTGACCGATCAAGCTGAAATTTGGCACACATCATGTGTGATCAATAGTCAACATGTGGTCGAAATTTTGTCAAAAAATGTTCATTTGTTTTTTTTTTTCCCCCTTTTTTTTTTTCCAACTATTGGAATTAATTTCCAGGTCCGAGTAATCTTTACAAAGACTTATAACTCTCGGCGTTACCGGCCGAAGTTGACCCAGGAAAGGAAATTCACGGACGCTCCGATGGGGACGAAACAGGGCGGATGGATTTCGCCGTGGCTTCGGCAATTACGCCAAATTATATTAAGCATCGTTCTCGCTCGCCGTCGGCATCGCTCGCCCGCTTTCTTAAAGAGAGCCGGGAAGAGCCTCGCCGTCTAGCTGGCTGTGCCGATGCGGTGCTTGACGCTCCTTCGGCTTCTCGCCCCTTCACTCCCTTTATCGCACACATACACATACATACATACATACACAACTATAAATGTACATGTACGTACATACAAACGCCGAGAGGAAAACGGAAGCAAGCACGACGGCGAGGCCTGTTATTCGGCGCGGTAACTCGAGCGAAACTAATTTTAAGCCGCAAGACAGAAGTCGGCTTTAATAGCTGTCGAAAAGTTACCGGTCTTTCCCTCGTGTCTCGTAGCCGCTTCTCCTGCCGCCGCTGAGAAAGCTACCTTTACCCATCGTTTGTATTCAATCCCCCCCCCTCACTCACTCTCCCCCCCAAGCTCTTCGAGCTTATTTTATTTAACTTTAATTTCACCGAGATTTCCGAACGATCTCTGACCGCTCTTCGATATCCTCGATGACGTTCGATCGATCATGGAGCGGAGCGGGGAACAGCGCGCGAGTTCTTTCTTTTTTTCTGGAGTCAAATTTTCTCCTCCCATTAGGAAGTGTTTTTATCAATTTTTGCTTCCTCATAGAGGAAGCTATGTTTTCGTGAATTTTTTTTTTTTTGAGATTTTAATGTCAGCGTACTAGAAATTGTCGAAAACGTCGAGAAATGGGATTTTTACCTGGCGTCCGGATGCATGTGTATGTGTGTGTGTGTATGTGTATGTGCATGTGTGTGTATGTGTGTGACAGCGTGCATCGCTTAGAACGACTATAACACGGAAACGTCTTGAGATAGCGGGTTGAAATTTTGTACACTAGTAGAGTGGTCACGTATCTTCCTTCGATATAATTTTCATGAAGATTGAGGCCCGTTTCGAGATTTTACGCGAATTCGAAATTTTTTTTTTTTAAGTCTGTGGTAGTTCTAACTTTCGTAAATGTTGAGCTATCGTCCTAAAAATACATATACATACAATACTATGAACAAAGACCTTTGGTATTGAATTTGGCCGAAATCTACCTAAGGGATCAGATTTTATCGAATTTTGATTTTTTTGAAAAATTACTAAAAATTGTCTAATTTGAGTAAATATGGAGGTATCAAGCTTAAATTCGGCACAGGAATGGACTAACACTATACAATGTTTCGTATTAAATTTGGCAAAAATTGATCTAACCGTTTAAATTTTATGGGATTTTACAATTTCTGAATTTTTTAAATTTTTCGACAGGAGTTTCTGAATCAAACATCACGCAAAGAGTGAAATAAGTTTTAGTTACGTAATCAGCGCTGAAGATTAGATTAAAAATTGCCTTAAAACTTTTTTTTATTGTGTTTTAATTGTAGCTTCCTCTATGAGGAAGCCAAAATGGCAGAACCGAATTATCATAGAGGAACTTATGAGCAAAACCCTAAAATATGACGAAGTAATTGTGCAAATCACTTTGCACGCTCTTTTTCGTATTGAATAATCTTCGACAAAACAAATTGATTACCGGGGCATCTGCAATATCATTTTTTTTTTTTGCATTTTAATTTATCATGACAAACTGTTTTCCGATCTCGTAAACGAATTTCCATCACCTCGGGACCAACGATTTTTTTCCCCAATTGCTCTGGATTCTGACAATAAAATCCCAAGGAGAATTCAAGCGAGTGAAATCCAATTAAACTTTAAATAATGTTTTTTTCTACAAATTTTAATCTTTAAATAATTAAATTTTTGTTGTTGTAATAAGTGATATAATACTTACGGAGCTGAATTCCATGACTTTGAGAAGCCACAGGGTCAGCGCGAGATTGAGTATGACCATTATCATGAGCCCGAGAACGAGCGAGTAGAGACATCTCTTTCGCCATCCGTAGAGTCCGAGCCTGAAACCATTGCAAGTGTGCGGATGCTCGTCGTTCTGCGGCGTGCAAGTTCTCGACGATGTGGTCGGTGTTTGTCTCGTTCCAACAGCCCCGGCTCCACTTCCGCTTTGCGTCTGGCGATTCATGCTGTTTGAATTTCCAGGCTCGTCCGACCAGCTCGATTGTCCGCGCTGCATCCTGCAACAGCCCCCAACCGGGAAACCACACCGTTAACCCATTTTCTTACAACCTCACTCTGCACCCTTCCGCGTATCCTATATTGACCCATAAAGAATCGAAAAAAGGGGGAAAAAAACACCTCGAAAGAAATGAAAAAAGAGAAGAAAACAACATCTGAGAGCATAAAAGGTACCAAAAAAAGAAATTGCATTTAAAATACTTCCGGCAAATACTTCGAGTCATCTTCGAGCATGAAAGCCCTCGGTCTTAAAAAACGAAAAAACATCTTTTATTCAAAATGTTTCTGGCAAATTCCTCGAGCCAGCTTAGAGCATGAAAAGCCTCTTGCCTAAAAGATCAAAAACAATGTCCATTCAAAATACTTCCGGCAGATACCACGAGCAATCTTACAGTATTTTTATACTGTGAATGAAAGTTGATTTTTGATCTTTTAGGCAGGAGGTTTTTTAGCCTCCTGCCTAAAAGATCAAAAACCAACTTTCATTCAAAATACCTCTGGCAGATACCGCGAGCAATCTTGCAGTTTAAAAAGCCTCCTGCCTAAAAGATAAAAAAATAACTTCCATTCAAAATACCTCTGCCAGATACCGCGAGCAATCTTGCAGTATAAAAAGCCTCCTGCCTAAAAGATCAAAAAACAGCCTCCATTCAAAATACTTCCGACAGATACCCCGAGCAGTATTCGTACAGTATAAAAAACCTCCTACCGAAAGGATTAAAAAACAAACTTCCACTCAAAATACTTCCTGCAGATACTGCGAGCAATCTAGAGCATAAAAGGCCTCGCCTCCAAAAAAAACATCTTTTATTGAAAATATTTCTGGCAAATTCCTCGAGCCAGCTTTGAGCATGAAAAGCCTCTTGCCTAAAAGATCAAAAAACAATTTCCATTCAGAATACTTCCTGCAGATACTGCGAGCAATCTAGAGCATAAAAGGCCTCGCCTCTAAAAAAAACATCTTTTATTCAAAATATTTCTGGCAAATTGCTCGAGCCAGCTTTGAGCATGAAAAGCCTCTTGCCTAAAAGATCAAAAACCAACTTTCATTCAAAATACCTCTGGCAGATACCGCGAGCAATCTTACAGTTTAAAAAGCCTCCTGCCTAAAAGATCAAAAAACCAACTTCCATTCAAAATACCTCTGCCAGATACCGCGAGCAATCTTACACCATAAAAAGCCTCCTGTCTAAAAGATCAACAAAACAGCTCCCATTCAAAATACTTCCGGCAGATACCCCGAGCAATATTCATACCGTATAAAAAACCTCCTACCGAAAGGATTAAAAAACAAACTTCCGCTCAAAACACTCCCTGCAGATACTGCGAGCAATCTAGAGCATAAAAGGCCTCGCCTCTAAAAAACAAAAAAAAAAAAAAAACAACCTGCATTCAAAATACTTCCGGCAGATACCTTGAGCCACCTTCGAGCATAAAACTCTCCGTGCCTAAAACTAGTTACCTCCCAAGGAACGGCCGTGGGGTCCGCGAAGGAGGGGTGGGGGGGGGGGGGGTTCGTTTGGCTTATATTCCAGGGGCGTTAGTGATAGCCGAGGGTAAACCGGATAATGCATAGTGCTAACGAGAGTGAGAGCCGGAGAAATGTGAACTCCTGATGACCGTCCGCGCGGCCATCCACCGTAGAGTACACCGAGCCTCTTCTTATTTGCAAATTAGCGTCCGAGTAATCAGTGTTAAGCCGCCGCAAGGGTAGCCCAGCTCCGGGGGTCGCGAAGTGGAGGAGGAAGTGGCCGTGGACCAAGGGGCGGGGGGGGGGGGGGGGGGAGACCGTGGGTTGACGCGGTTGGCCCCGACGACGCTTACACACCAGCGCACACGCGGAGGAAGAGCGAACCGTGTGTACTCCGGTTTTCCCCATTCTCTCCGCCCGTGGCGGGCCGGCGGGTTTCCCTCCGCACCGGGGAAGAGCGTGCGGCTGCGGGGAGAAGGGGGTGGAAACGAGGGGGGGTGGAGAGAACTTATGCAAAGCTACCCGCAAAATGCCTGACATAACTTTTCTCCTAATCCCTGGCCGTAGCCCGAAGGCCTCGAACCGAGTGAGCGTCCAAACTCCACCGTTTTTCCACCCTTCCGCGCCCGCTCATCCTCATTGCTATCTTTTCCCTCTCACTGTCCCTATCCCTCCGGTTCCCCCCCCTCTTCGGAACTCCCCCCAACGGGCCTCGCCTGCGGTTCGTTATATATATTTTCCTGTAGCCGACTGCCCTGAAATATTCAATGCCCCCCCCCCCCTCCGCTCCCCGTCCCTCGCGGGTAATTATGCCTTTCGTGAGGCATAAAGCTTCGGGGGGGGGAGCCTCGGCCGCGCGGAGGAAATGCCGGCATGGCCAGAGACAGACGAACGGGAACGTACGAGCGGTGGAAAATAATGATAAAAAATAAAATAAGGAAAAAAAAATTGAAAATTCCAAAATTAAAACCTCGAAAATAAACCTTGGGTGGATGGCGAGGGAAAAGAATAAAGATAAAAAATGGCGGAGGAAGCGGGAGATGAAAAAAGAAATTCTTGCACAGTGCTGATGAAAATCTTCAAAGGAAAGCTTGTTTTTTCTGTCACCGTGACGATTAACTCTAGGGTTTTTTTTTTGTTTGTTTGTTTGATCTCTTTTTTTTTTTTTTTTGTCGGTACGCTTATTCGTGTATTATCGTCTGGTGCGGACCTCAGTGGCTCGAGGGTCCTTTGAGCCAATTAAATTTCTCGCGGAACTACCGAGGGTTTGTCCAACTTGCCGGCGGTTGTGTCCTGTTTGGAGCTCGGAAAATCCGTCGGGTTATTCGAGTATTTTTTGGAGTAATTTTTTTTAAAATTATACCAATGTCAGTCAACCCTGAAGAACATTTTTCGAGCGTAATTCCATCATAAATTTGTCCCTAATTTCGGCGTAAAAATAGAAAGAGTAATTTTCCAAAAATTATAGTTACAAAAACGAGTCGAGTTGTTGAGAATTATTATTCTTTTTATTTTCTCTATAGGAAAGATGCTTCGGACTTGGAGTGTCGTTGTAAAATATTTGTTTAGCTCGGCTGCCAACTCTCCTTAAGTTACACCGGCGAAAAAGGAGTATCGGTTATTTGAGTATTTTTACAAGAATCAATTTTGAAAAAATGTTACCAATGGCAATCAACCCTGAAGAACATTTTTCGAGCGTAATTACATCATAAATTTGTCTCTAATTCCGCGTAAAAATGGAAACGGCAATTTTTCAAAAAATGTTCGTTAAAAAAAATTGCGGATGGTTAAGAATTCATTTTTTTATTTATTCGTTTCAGGAAAGAGGCTTCGGACTTGGAGGGTCGTTGTTAAGTTCTTGAAGTGTTCGCCCAACTAGCCTGCCAACTCGCCTTCGGTTACACCGTCGAAAAAAGAGTATCGGTTATGCGAGTATTTACAGGAGTACATTTTGAAAATTGTTTACCAATGGCAATCAACCCTGAAGAAAAATTTTCGAGCGTAATTCCATAATAAATTTGTCTCTAATTTCGGCGTAAAAATGGAAAGGGCAATTTTTCAAAAAAATTTCGTTAAAAAAAATTGCGGATGGTTAAGAATTCATTTTTTTATTTATTCTTTTCAGGAAAGAGGCTTCGGACTTGGGGGGTCGTTGTTAAGTAATTGATTGTTCGCCCAGCTCGCCTGCCAACTCGCCTTCAGTTACACCGGCGAAAAAAGAGTATCGGTTATGCGAGTATTTACAGGAGTCAATTTTGGAAATTGTTTACCAATGGCAATCAACCCTGAAGAAAAATTTTCGAGCGTAATTCCATAATAAATTTGTCTCCAATTTCGGCGTAAAAATGGAAAGGGCAATTTTTCAAAAAATTTTCGTTAAAAAAAATTGCGGATGGTTAAGAATTCATTTTTTTATTTATTCTTTTCAGGAAAGAGGCTTCGGACTTGGGGGGTCTTTGTTAAGTAATTGATTATTCGCCCAGCTCGCCTGCCAACTCGCCTTCAGTTACACCGGCGAAAAAAGAGTATCGGTTATGCGAGTATTTACAGGAGTCAATTTTGGAAATTGTTTACCAATGGCAATCAACCCTGAAGAAAATTTTTCGAGCGTAATTCCATAATAAATTTGTCTCCAATTTCGGCGTAAAAATGGAAAGGGCAATTTTTCAAAAAATGTTCGTTAAAAAAAAATTGCGGATGGTTAAGAATTCATTTTTTTATTTATTCGTTTCAGGAAAGAGGCTTCGGACTTGGAGGGTCGTTGTTAAGTTCTTGAAGTATTCGCCCAGCTCGCCTGTCAACTGGCCTTCAGTTACACCGGCGAAAAAAGAGTATCGGTTATGCGAGTATTTACAGGAGTACATTTTGAAAATTGTTCACCAATGGCAATTAACCCCGAAGAACATTTTTGGAGCGTAATTCCGTAATAAATTTCGGGGTGAAAACAGAGAGCGATTTATCAAAAATTTTATTTACACAAATAGCCGGGTAGTTGAGAATTAATTTTTTTTTCTCAGGAAAGAGGCTTCGAACTTGGAGGGTCGTCGTTAAGTTCCTGAAGTATTCGCCCAGCTCGCCTGTCAACTGGCCTTAAGTTACACCGGCGAAAAAAAAAGAGTATCGGTTATGCGAGTATTTACAGGAGTACATTTTGAAAATTGTTTACCAATGGCAATTAACCCCGAAGAACATTTTTGGAGCGTAATTCCGTAATAAATTTCGGGGTGAAAACAGGTTATGCGAGTATTTACAGGAGTACATTTTGAAAATTGTTTACCAATGGCAATTAACTCCGAAGAACATTTTTGGAGCGTAATTCCATAATAAATTTCGGGGTAAAAACAGAGAGCGATTTATCAAAAATTTTATTTACACAAATAGCCGGGTGGGTGAGAATTAATTTTTTTTTCTCAGGAAAGAGGCTTCGAACTTGGAGGGTCGTTGTTAAGTTCCTGAAGTATTCGCCCAGCTCGCCTGTCAACTGGCCTTAAGTTACACCGGCGAAAAAAGAGTATCGGTTATGCGAGTATTTACAGGAGTACATTTTGAAAATTGTTTACTAATGGCAATTAACCCCGAAGAACATTTTTGGAGCGTAATTCCGTAATAAATTTCGGGGTGAAAACAGGTTATGCGAGTATTTACAGGAGTACATTTTGAAAATTGTTTACCAATGGCAATTAACCCCGAAGAACATTTTTGGAGCGTAATTCCATAATAAATTTCGCGGTGAAAACAGAGAGCGATTTATCAAAAATTTTATTTACACAAATAGCCGAGTGGTTGAGAATTAATTTTTTTTTCTCAGGAAAGAGGCTTCGAACTTGGAGGGTCGTTGTTAAGTTCTTGAAGTATTCGCGCAGCTCGCCTGTCAACTGGCCTTAAGTTACACCGGCGAAAAAAAAAGAGTAACGGAAATGGTGAATGGCTGGAAATGTGTGTCTGTGTGTGTAGATGGGCAGAAAAAGGTTGAATAACGCGAGCAAGCCGGGCGTGGAGAGGCGGATTGTGAACGGTGCGAGGTCGTTTTCGAATTACCGAACTCGTTACCAACTCGTTTTCCACCGCGTCTGGCATCGCGTTCCCTCCCCGACGCGTACGAGAAACTCGATCCCGCAACGTGACTTCTCGCGCGTGAAAGCACCTTTGCGCACCTTGCGCAACGCTCTCTCAGCTTTCCACTAGAAACGAGAACGTCTCTCTTTACCAATTTCGTTTCTTTTTTTTTTTTCTCTGCATCCAAGATTTTTTTATTACATATGTGCGGAGCCGATAGTCGCGAAATGAAAATTTGATATCGCCGCGGCTCGGAATAAGTCTCAGGAAAAATCCTGAAAATTCTCCCTTCCCGATCCTCGCTCGTTCGGTAACGAGACCTGTAATGAATATTTTCTCACGGATACCGACATACACGGTGTAAAGAAATATCTCAGCGAGCGCGTTTTACACGAGACTCTTCGGTCTACCGTGCGTGCTAGCACTCGCGAAAGTAAACTTCGATTACAGTTTTCATTACCGACGGTGGTAAAAGCTTTTTTTGTAATGAACAAATACTTAGAAAAATTACTCGACGCCTTGATATTTTTTTTTAACAGAAGTATTAATCAGAATATAAAAAAACATGAATACACACGGAGAAAAATTGTTCTGTTTATTCAACAGAGTGTAGACCGTTTAAAATGTATTGTTGCGACAGCAAAAATATTTTTTGCTGCAGCAAAACATTTGCCGTTACGGTAAACAAATTTCCAATCCCAGTAAAAATATTTGTTGCTACAGTAAAAAAAATTGCTATCCCAGAATAAATATTTGTTATTACAGCAAAATATTTGCTTCTACAGTAAAAAAAATAGCCACAGCAAAATATTTTGATGTCCCTATATTAAGTAGGTACCGGTCTACTTAATATACCTAGGGACCATAATATTCTTACGCCTTGATATTTTTTTTAACAGAAGTATTAATAAGAATATAAAAAACATGAATACACACGGAGAAAAATTGTTCTGTTTATTCAACAAAGTGTAGACCGTTCAAAATGTATTGTTGCGACAGCAAAAATATTTTTTGCTGCAGCAAAACATTTGCCGTTACGGTAAACAAATTTCCAATCCCAGTAAAAATATTTGTTGCTACAGTAAAAAAAAAATTGCTATCCCAGAATAAATATTTGTTATTACAGCAGAATATTTGCTTCTAGAGTAAAAAAAAAATTGCCACAGCAAAATATTTTGATGTCCCTATATTAAGTAGGTACATGTCTACTTAATATACCTAGGGACCATAATATTCTTACGCTTTGATCTTTTTTTTAACAGAAGTATTAATAAGAATATGAAAAACATGAATACACACGGAGAAAAATTGTTCTGTTTATTCAACAAAGTGTAGACCGTTCAAAATGTATTGTTGCGACAGCAAAAATATTTTTTGCTGCAGCAAAACATTTGCCGTTACGGTAAACAAATTTCCAATCCCAGTAAAAATATTTGTTGCTACAGTAAAAAAAAAATTGCTATCCCAGAATAAATATTTGTTATTACAGCAGAATATTTGCTTCTAGAGTAAAAAAAAAAATTGCCACAGCAAAATATTTTGATGTCCCTATATTAAGTAGGTACCTGTCTACTTAATATACCTAGGGACCATAATATTCTTACGCCTTGATCTTTTTTTTAACAGAAGTATTAATAAGAATATGAAAAACATGAATACACCCGGAGAAAAATTGTTCTGTTTATTCAACAAAGTGTAGACCGTTTAAAATCTATTGTTGCGACAGCAAAAATATTTTTTGCTGCAGCAAAACATTTGCCGTTACGGTAAACAAATTTCCAATCCCAGTAAAAATATTTGTTGCTACAGTAAAAAAAAAATTGCTATCCCAGAATAAATATTTGTTATTACAGCAGAATATTTGCTTCTAGAGTAAAAAAAAAAATTGCCACAGCAAAATATTTTGATGTCCCTATATTAAGTAGGTACCTGTCTACTTAATATACCTAGGGACCATAATATTCTTATGCCTTGATAGTTTTTTTAACAGAAGTATTATTAAGAATATAAAAAACATGAATACACCCGGAGAAAAATTGTTCTGTTTATTCAACAAAGTGTAGACCGTTTAAAATTTATTGTTGCGACAGCAAAAATATTTTTTGCTGCAGCAAAACATTTGCCGTTACGGTAAACAAATTTCCAATCCCAGTAAAAATATTTGTTGCTACAGTAAAAAAAAAATTGCTATCCCAGAATAAATATTTGTTATTACAGCAGAATATTTGCTTCTAGAGTAAAAAAAAAAATTGCCACAGCAAAATATTTTGATGTCCCTATATTAAGTAGGTACCGGTCTACTTAATATACCTAGGGGCCATAATATTCTTACCATAACTTATTTGAGTTATGGTAAGAAAATTCTCGCAGTCACAATATTTTCTCCTCCCTGCACAAGATTAGAACACGGAAAATTCTCCCAATAGAACTTCACCGAAGTTCTCCCTTGAAAAAAAAAAAAAAAAAAAAAAAAAAAACAATCTTAATAATCATTTCTTAATTCTCGAAGCGTCAGCCGCGATATAATTTCGTTTTACTCGAAGTGAAATTCGATCAAGAGAATAAAAAAAAAAAAAAAATCTCGAGCCCCGATCGAGAGTGGAATTTTATGAAGCCGGCTAAGCTGGTAGATACGTGAGTTGCGCAGAGTGAGAAGTGCATACGACAGTGTCGATGCCATAGTCTACCGTGCTTCGCGACGATAGGCTTCGCTCCCGCAGCACGGGGAGAGTCGGCCTCAGCCCTGCGCCGTGCCGCGCGCGCACTGAATATTTCAAGGGGCTGCAGGGCCTCGAACCCCACCGGGACTCCGGCGAGAGACACGGGCCGACAGATTAGTGCCACTTGCGACCGGCAGCATCCCCTGCATCGGCGTCAGTGGCAACTCCGTCCCGCACACACTGCATTTCATACCCACATCTAATCCCGTCGTGCCTCGATCTATAAATCTATTAGATTTCCAAAGTACATGTGCGCATCGTCGAGGACATGTGTCCCGACCGGATCTCCAATGTGCCCGTATTTCTCTTGCACTATACTTGGCTGCAGATGAAATTTTTTAGTAGACTTGCCAGAAAATAATTTGGATGAAAACACACATGTGCTGTAGGTCGATAAACGATATTTATGACTCTATGATTTAATCCAGGGATCGATCATCGTAGAAAAAATACATATTTCTCAATATATATATATCAGTATTTTATTTTTATTTTTCAGATGGCTGTGATGTGTCCCGCTTATCTACTTCTAGCCTCGCGTCTAAGCTGCTCGTCGGATTAAATATTTTTTTTTACAACTAAAAATAACTTGAATAAGATAGGCGAGAACACACAGATCGTTCGGATTAGAACGAAGCATTATAATTATTGAATAATAATAATAATAATAATAATAATAATAATAATAATAATAATAATAATAATAATAATAATAATAATAATAATAATAATAATAATAATAATAATAATAATAATAATAATAATAATAATAATTTTTTTGTTGTTTAAATAATGGTAAAAACTACAATAGCGTATATATAAAACGATATATGGATATAAGGAATGATATGTGGATATATGGATATGTGGAACGATATATATCGTAGCTACTGCGTGGCACATTAGTCAAATGAGTGCCAAATTTTAACAATGGTTTATGCAAAATTGTGAGCATTTCTTGATAGTACACTGAGAAAAAAAATTGGTCGGATTAACCAAAAGTCGCGGTGACATATGTTCAAAGTTATTTGTTTCGTACAAATAAAGTCGTGTCTTGTTAAACGATCGTTTTCTTCAATTAAGTCAAAATTTGTTGACCGAAACAAAAATATTTGTTGTAACAACGAAATACTCCTTTGAACGTATGTCACCGCGCATTTGCTCAATCAAACCATTGCTTTTTCTCAGTGTAAAGGGGGCTGAGTTGTAATATTACATGTGTCCTGAACGGAGAGAAATATTAATCGCGATGGTCTTGCAAGATCAACAACTGTAAAACCAAAAAAAAAACCAAAAAAAACCAAAAAAATTTACATGACAGTACGTTTTTGTTTGTCCATATTCGCACTTGTGTCTCGATTTATTATAAAAATCCGGAGACCCGATTCCTAGATTTTTGTCTTCCGCTAACAGCCCGAGGGGGTCGACGAACCCTCCAAAGATAGCGAAGCCACCTCGCGTATGTACACTCAGAAACTCGTCAATTTTTCGCGCAAACAAAATTTGTCGACGGGATTATAAATAGCGGTACGATAAATTAACCTCGAGAGCTGCGGTAACGTGACCCTCGGATGAGCCGCGAGCGCACACAGTTTAAATGCAATTGACGTCTGTTTGACGAGGCTAATCGAGTAATTTGCGATCGCGTACGCCCGCACGATCGAACCACGGATGCGGGGAAGTTTCCCGCCAAGTATAGATCGATTCCCAGCAGTCTTAAAAAAAAAAAAAAAAAAAAAAAAAAAAATGACTGACCCTTCGATCCAAAGAGCAATTAATTTTTTAATGTTTCGTTATGTTTTCATTCGGCAATTAATCAATTTATTTTCGATTAAGCCCTCCACACACGCTGGAAAAAAGTTCCTTTCGAGCTCGGGTCTGCCCGCGAAGTTAAAAAAATTATATAAAAAAAAATAATAATAAATAAAAATGAAAAAAGCTTCCCAAGAGAACCGCGCTGCACAATACGAAGCAGGGGGTCGAGGATATACAGGTATCGGCAGAGATACGAGAAGTTAAGAAGTCGTAAGACTGCTGCTCGAGGCTCGGGCCATTGGGAGGCTCTATATTTCCCAAGGGGCTTGCCAACGTAGCGCGTAAACGTGGCCAGTTATTGGCTGTATGATTCAATCGAGAGATCAAACATCGTGAAAAAAACTATATATATAAAAATGTATCTCACTCGTGTTTTTGCCTTTTCAGATACCTGTTGACGTGTCCCACTCATCTACTTCCAGCCCCACGTCTACGCTGCACATCGCATTAAAAACATATTTATTTAAACAACTAAAAATAACAATTTTTGTTAACAACTAAAAATAACAATTTTTTTTAACAACTAAAAGTAACAATTTTTTTTAACAACTGAAAATAACAATTTTTTTTAACAACTAAAAATAACAATTTTTTTAACAACTAAAAATAACATAAACAACCCAAGCAACTTGAGTAACCGTTGTTTTTTTTTTTTAATAACCGTAGAATGACCGAAAAAATTACGGTAGTCGCAGGTCACTTTTTACTCGGTAGAAATAACCGAAAAAAAAATTATCGTATTTTAACTTTTGGGCATGCGTGGTTACCGTTGTATAATTTTTTCGGTTACTCAAAAAAAAAGGTAGTTCGCAAGCGCAGGCAGCGCGAGCTTTCGCATGCGCATGCGCAGAAGTTGAAATACTTATTATAACTGTATAAAAAGTTACCCAAAATGATCGTAATTTTTTTTGGTTTATTTCTACGGTTGCTGGAGTCGCTATTGAAGATTGGCGAGAAACACAGACCGCTCGGACGAGGCCGAAGACAATTATTTAAAAATAATAATAATTTTTTTGAGTAATGGTGAAAATTACAATAGCGTTTATATGGAACGAAGAATTAACGTGGCGCGGAGTAGAATCGACCTGTTTAAAATAAAGCCGATTCGCGCCGGTGGTAAAGCACCCGCTCGCCGAGGACGGTGCGCGGCGGGAGGTCGAGGGAAGGCTGTAGAGTGTGGGTGTGCTTAACGAGCGTATAAGCATTTACAACCCAATCGCTCGGAGATTAACGGGTCGTATCGTTAAAGTCGAGCCGAATAAATTATAAAATCGAAGCTACTGGCGGAAGCCTGGCATCGCTCGTGCGGCACGAAATCCCCAGCGCGCACGAACGGCCAGAGGGTCGCGGGGGGGAACGGAGAGAGCCTGTTCGAGGGATTGCACGGTGGATGACTGCCCCGCGAGACAGATATACCGAGGGTCGCGCAGTAACACGGCCGTCCTTATCGTGATTTTTAAATTCCCCGTCGAAAAATCGTTGTATTTTTTTTAACAACCGTGTTGAACGAAAGATTTTTATGCTTTTCAATTCGACTCGAAGTCATCCGGGCCCTCGCGGCGTCAAAGCCGCGCGGGCGCGTTCAAGAGAATCCAACGCATCATAACACGGGCCCGGATGAAACGGGCAGAATTTTTCAATCAATCGTAGTTGGGATGTTCGTCGATCTCCGTCGTTCGTTAATAAAAGTTAATTTACTTGTTCGCTTGAAAATTTCGTTATGTTATGTTATGTTATGTTATGTATCTACGAGCCGTATCCGTTTTGTAACTTCGTTTGCACCCCAAGTGCCATCCATCACACTCCGTGCCAATGCTGGAACTTGGGTACGTGCACTTGCGGCTGTGGCCGACTTAAGATGGAGACAAAAACACTCGCATTCACCTAAAATAATACTTTGCGATATTAGTACGGAAGACCGCTTTTTCGTACAAGTATCGCATACTACTTTTTGTGACAAGTGCACGAAAATTCACGCTTTTCATGCCTGTAAAGTGCGTTCGGAAAAATAACTACGGTGACAGATACCCGAGCAGAAATTGGCATCAGGCTGCCTGATACCTTATCAGGCCCTGTTAAGGTATAGCCAGGGCGTGCCTGATCAGGCGAGCCTGATGAGGGCCTGATAAGGTGCAGGTCGTGAAGCACGACTAAATAATCCTCACTTCAGATGAGGCGAGCCTGATGCCAGCCTCATCAGGGCCCGATAATGTACAGGTCGGGAAACCTGACTGGATATCCTTGGCTTTTGACGAGGCTAGCCTGATAGTACCCCGACCAGGGCCTTAGCAGGTAAATCAGGCAAACTTTCTCCAGGCATGCATTATGCATGCCCGGAGAACATTGATTTTGAGAAGCGGACATTTTGCATAATGAAAATTCCAAAACATGATTCTAAGGTATTTGAGAAATAAATTCTTAGAAAGAAATTAGTGAACCTTTTTTCGAATTTCAAATAAATTTGTACAATTTTTACAGTTGATGTGGTTTTTTTATAGAATTTTTTTACGTTGGACATTTTTTTTTAAGAAACCCTGCAACGAATTTGGATGTTTTAATAAGTTAATTAATAAGTTAATAAGTAAATACATAATTGAAATAATTCCAACGATTTAATAAAAAAGATTTCCTGATTATTTGTTGAACATTTATTTTTTATTTATTATAATTTTTTTACATTACTATTATACAAAATCAATATTCCTAGCATCTTCAATATGATTAATTTTTTCCGATTTTTATCTCATTAGAAAGTGTTCAAAATTCGCACTGAATTTCAGTTTTCGCCGGCAATGCATGTGTGAGGCACTTTATAAAAGTATATTTAGTCGTGTGTATACTTCTACTGGAGCTTAAAAGCAAATTCGACATTATATTTTTCAAATTGAGGATAGCCGAGTTGGTTAAGGCACCGCCAACGCAGTCCCCAATTGGCAAGGTCGCTGGTTCGAGTCCGACCATGAGTGAATTAAAAATTAATTTTTCCGTGATTCAATTGTAGTAATTAGTTAATTTAATCCAAAGAACAAATATTAAAGGTTCACAAGTCCGATAAATTAACGCTAATAAATAAAAAGTATTTATTATAT
This sequence comes from Exephanes ischioxanthus, assembly GCA_958510785.1. Lineage (NCBI taxonomy): Eukaryota > Metazoa > Arthropoda > Insecta > Hymenoptera > Ichneumonidae > Exephanes > Exephanes ischioxanthus. Next base: position 3,774,998 of record OY294018.1, on the reverse strand, counting down.
TTTTCTCAGGAGGCCATCAGGCACCTTGATTAGGCCGTGATCAGGCAGCCTGATCAGGACCTTACAGGGCAACTGCGTTACACTTCTGATCAGGGCCTGATAAGGTGCCTTATCAGGACCTGATGAAGCGTTAGGCAGTGCCTGATAGGGAGCTGACGTCAGCCCGACGGCAATTTCTGCTCGGGTAAGTCAGCGCGAAAAGTAACTAGAGTGTTAAAAAAGTGTGCGCAAAAGTAGCTGGAGTGTGAAAGAAGTGTGCGAAAAAGTAGCTAGAGTGTGAAAAGAGTGTGCGAAAAGGAACTAGCGTGTAAAAATAGTATCTATAGCATTTTTCGCGCATCCTCTGCTAGAAAGCCCCACTTTCGACACACTTTACAGGCACGAAACGCGGGACTTTTCGTGCACGTGTTACAAAAAATATATATGATGACTCAAAGTCGAGTCATCAGTTTTGTTGCCGAACATTTTTGGCGTTGAGTCTGGGTGGAATTCAGAAAGTGATCCCAGTTTCATTATATTTATTTTTGTACAGTGGCTCATAAATCGCGCGAGAAATACGTAAAATATAGATAAGTTTGTATTTTTGTCGATTTATCTTACAGTAGATTTGGTACAATATTTGTATCGATATTTTTATTCGTGCACTCTCGCTTTCCCCAAAGTCGGCGAAAATTATTTCCCATTCTGATATATTATTTCAGTTTCGTACACTAATAATATCTTGAGTAGGTCACGGATTGATTGAAAAAAGAGAAACTCTTTAAAGTCGAGTTATCAGTTTTGCCATAAACACTGTTTGGCATTTAGTTTTGGATAATATTCAAAAAGCGATCCAAGTTTCACTATCTTTATTTTTGAAAAATGACCGCAACTTTGACGCATCTTGACACGGACGTCCATCGTACAAAAGCCTTGTTAATTGAGCAACAAATACATACAATATCTACAAGCTTCTATTTTTATCGACTTGTGGTGAAGTAGATTTGGTTCAATATTACTATTAATATTTATATTCGTGTATTGCCCACTACAGCGAAAACTCATTCCCCAATCCGATATATTATTTCACGCAGTTCGTAAATTAATAATATTTTGAGTAGGTCAGGGATTTATAAAAAAAAAAAAAAAAAAAAAAATGATTTTGGTCTTTGCTATCTGGTCTTCGTTGCATATATTTCTCGCTCCATGGGCCGAGCCTCGTCATATTGGGGACGATGTTGATCGAACGCGCGAAACACGGATTGAAAATTCATTTTGCGAAAATTAATATTTCAATGGTCGGTCTAGCGAGTTTGGATTTTCGGTGGGCGAGGGGTGTGGGGTGGGGAGGGTGGAGAGGCGCGAATCATCGTCGATTTAACATTCGAACCATCACAATACTCTCGCGGGGATTCGAATGAATTTCCAACTGGGGGATAACTGATGGCCTGGGTTTACATCATCGGAATCATTGTTCCCCTTCACCCAAGAATCCATGTTTCTACCATAAATATCTATCGGCTATCTATAGATAAACAGCCGCGAGTATATTTAGAGCTCGTCCGGAGCAAATACAATGCCGCTTATACGGAGCTCCAGATACGATTCCACGTTCGCTTGCGAGAGACAATCGTAATACCGTTTCACTGGTTGATTAGCTCGGAGTTGCATCGACTAAAGGATTTTCCAACAATAGCCGGGCGATGGTGAACGATAATTATGCTATTTCCGACAAACTTCGTTCTGTTAAAAAAAAAAAAAAAAAAATTATAATTCAAAAACGATACATTTTCAGACTCTATTTCGATGGAAAAAGGAAACCCTTCCTCACCTCCCGACCTGGGCTCGGTCGGTAACGGGCACTGTAATGAGTTGTCCTTTCACGAATGCTAAAGAGCTTCCTGTTAAAAGGAAATTCAATTGAAGGACATCAAAGCTTTATGGGAGAATTTGCTTTCGAAACTAAATGGTCAGAATGGTAACAAAAAAATAATTGCAGTTTTTATTACCAACCGCGGTATATCGTATGTTTTTGAGAAAAAAAATTTCTCACTGTGCAGACTTTGCTCCACTCTCTCTTGTAAGAGCCCTTAATGTATGAAATTATTCGACTGAAATATCAATTTCGTTATTTTAATTTTTATTTTAAGGAGAAGTGCAATTTCTCGGTCGGTAAGAAAAACTGTAATCCAGAATTCTTTAAGACGGTTAATTTTTAGGGAAAAAATACGAGAACGGTAAACTATGCGCAGTAATTCTGCAGTTCACTGTTCTCATCATTTTCCCAAGAAATAAGCGGCTTGGGACATTTTTGGGTTGCGAAATTGCAGCTATCTCATAGCGGCTACACTTCACCTTAAAATTCATTTTAATTTTCATTTTTATTTTAGTTTTTCCTACAGGAAACATGTTTAGGTTCTTTTTCGATAGGAAAAGAAAACTCTTCTTCCTTGCCCAACCTGGACTCGGTCGGTAACGCGTACCGTAATGAATTTTCTTTCACGAATGCTAAGAGCATCCTGTTAAAAGGAAATTCAGAATGGTTAAAAAAAAATTAATTACAGTTTTTATTACCGAACGTGGTATATCGCATTTAAAAAAAAATTGTCCACTGGGCAGACTTTGTTCAACTCTCCCTTGTGAGGTTGCTCAGTGCATGAAATTATTCGACTGAAATTTCAATTTTTTTACTTTGATTTCAATTATAATTTTTTTTTTGTTTTTGGTTTTTACACGCAAAGAGATTTTGCTGGAACGAAGTGAAATAGAAGTTTGGATTAGCCGGTACACGATGTACAGCCGTACGGAAGCCTGTAATCTCGTATTAGCCCAGTTGCGACGGAAGCGTTTCAGGGACCCCTGGCCCGAATTATCCTCGCTGGTACTTCCCACCGCGGATCACACACGTGGCTGTTGTTCGCCACTCGCTGGACTCCAAAACCGCACGAGGAACATCCACACTACTGCATCACGATTCGAACAGTGGTACATCTACTTATCTCCGGATCACCGCGGATCAACGGGTTTCGTAACATTATTCTCCGAAATATCGTTAGTGCATGAATTATCAATGTGTTCGTTATGTTTTACGGAACAACAGCAATTTAATCGTGGAGGGTAAAAAAAATTATGTTTGCTTATTTTTATTTATTTATTTATTTATTTATTTATTTATTTATTTATTTATTTATTTATTTATTTATTTATTTATTTATTTATTTATTTATTTATTTATTTATTTATTTATTTATTTATTTATTTATTTATTTATTTATTTATTTATTTATTTATTCATTTATTTATTATATTTTTTATACTTTTTACTACATTCTTTTACTGTACAATTTCAGTCGTATAGACAGATGATTTTTTTTCGTCGATCTAACGAATCGATGTTCGCTGCTCGCTGAACTCCAAAACCGCACGAGGAACATCCACACGATCAACGGGTTTCGTAACATTCTCCGATGTATCGTTAATTCAGGAATTATCAATTTGTTCGTTATGGTTTACCGAACAACAGCGATTTAAGCCTACACGGTAGAAAAAAATGATCGTTGCTTATTTTCATTTATTTATTTATTTATTTATTTTATATATTTTCTACTAAATTTTTTTTACTATATAATTTCAGTCGTATCGAAAGCTCGATTTTTTTTCCTCGACCAAAATAAGATTGACGTTTAGAGACGATGTTTTGGAACTTAGAGACGCAACAATGTATCGTAGCTTATTTATTTATTTGTTTAATATATTTTTGACTATACAAATTTCAGTCGTGTCGAAAGATCGATTTATTTTTCATTTATCTAAATAAGATTGACGCTCAGACGAAAAAAAATTATCGCTGCTTATTTATTCATTTATTTAATATATTTTTGACTACATTTTTTGTACTGTACAATTTCCCTCGCATCGAAAGCTCGATTTTTTTTCCTCGATCTGAATATGATCGCCGTTCAGAGACGATATTTTCTGTGCTGTCGGAGAAAAGTCGACGATTTTTTTTTTTTTTTTTTTTTTTTTTTTTTTTTTTTTTATAATGACGAAGTTTTTGGACAGACGGTCGATGGGCCCAAGTGGTTCGCCTTCTCCGTCACGTCCGTAGTGACGGCAAATCGGGTTACGTAGCGTCATTACCTACGAGATGTGAGGAGCGAGTCTCTTTGATCGCGTTAGGGGGGGGGTCAAGTCCGAGGATTAGAGGCGATCCTCTCGCGTTCCCCGATCGAAGCTTTCCTGTACATCCCTCCGGTCTTGTTTTTCCCTTCGAGAGCTGCCGCTCTCACCTGCGGCCTTCACCTACACCGCCGCAGGAACACGTACGCCCGGCCCGTTTCTTATCTCACCCTCGATCGTTCAGCGCGGAAACTCGATATTTTCCGAATTTCTATACTGATCACCCTTAACCCCATCCTACTCCCTCCCCCATCTCCGATCGACACTTTATTTCATCGTTCCGAACTTACGTGCCGTTCGCACGCGAGAAGCTTCGCTAAACCTCACATACTTATGGGTAAAGAAAATCCTCGTCCGCTCAACGCTTATCGAGCCCTCAGTCACACAATACTATTGCCCAACGCCGCCCGATTTTTTTCACAATAATAATATGCATAATAATAATAATAATAATAATAATAATAATAATAATAATAATAATAATAATAATGATAATGATAATGATAATGATAATGATAATGATAATGATAATGATAATGATAATGATAATGATAATGATAATGATAATGATAATGATAATGATAATGATAATGATAATGATAATGATAATGATAATGATAATGATAATGATAATGATAATGATAATGATAATGATAATGATAATGATAATGATAATGATAATGATAATGATAATGATAATGATAATGATAATGATAATGATAATGATAATGATAATGATAATGATAATGATAATGATAATGATAATGATAATGATAATGATAATGATAATGATAATGATAATAATAATAATAATAATAATAATAATAATAATAATAATAATAATAATAACAACAACAACAACAATAATAATAATAACTAGCGGTCATGTTGGCTTGCATGGCTCATAGCATATGGAAATCCATTTTATATGCTATGAAAACCATAAATCCGAGAATATAGCATACGGGATGGAATTCGGATGTCCGAATTCCCTTCCGAAGAGGGGGCTCAGTTGGAGGGGCGAAAAACATTCAAACCAACAAACAGACAAATCGACTGTTTTCCAAAATTAATAATAATAATAATAGTTTGAATGCAAAAATGGAAGGTTGATTTTGTCGCGCAAAATGAAGTGTCAGTGCCCGGATAGACAAGCGCCATGAAAAGTAGCAATATTGGCGCTTGTCTATCTGAGTGACCGGATGATGAACTAACGATACACATCCGTATCTATATCTCGTGTTTTTTTTTAAACGTTACAGGTTTTCGGGATAGGGAATTTGTTCAAGGAGAGACGAGCGATATAATAATAATAATAATAATAATAATAATAATAATAATAATAATAATAATAATAATAATAATAATAATAATAATAATAATAATAATAATAATAATAATAATAATAATAATAATAATAATAATAATAATAATAATAATAATAATAATAATAATAATAATAATAATAATAATAATAATAATAATAACAATAATAATAATAATAATAATACATTTTTAAATATTTTCCGATCGGGAGACACGATTGTGAACTAAGGTTGGTTTTACGCTGGTAAAATATTATAATTCGAATTGCCAGAGCGCGACTGCAGGGTTGACAAGCTCCGGGAGAGCCTTTCCGAGGAAGGAATCTACATACATGCGCGGACTCTATCTCTCGTTGAGTTACGAAGCATATAGAGTACTCCGGGATAGCTGCCACGCGGGGACGGTGTGTATACGTATACACGTGGACGTCGCGCTGACATTTCCCACCGGACGGCAAACGCTATATGCCGCAACGGTGCAAAAGTGCTCGACGGCATTTCCGATTCAGTGGCGTTGCGCACCGTAGACTCCCACATCATCGGGTACAGTCGAGCCCCCCAGAGATGTACACCTCGGTGACTCCGCGTCGACCCGTCTCAAGGCAAATACTTGCTTTCCATTTCCGGCAGGGGGGGAGGGGGGAGGGGGGGGGGCGGGTAATCTTCACACCTCGACTTTTATAATAACAGTGGATTTTCGTTATTCGACCGAATTTTCATACGATTACTCGACGAATAATTTTATATTTTTGCTTTTATTTCATCCCGTCGAATGTTCAGTCACAGAGGTTAAATCAAATGAAATTTCTACATGTAGTCTTTATTTTATTGATTTTATATAATGGATTTCTCCCTTACAATCACAATATAATATATAATAAATCTTGGATATCAGAGCTCCGGAGTGGCGACTTATAAAATTTCAAAAAGTTAAGAACACTCAAGTTTACTGTTTGCAAAAGTTAATAACACTCCACAAAATTAAATAATACATTTAAAAAAAGGAAAAAGAAATTACTCGCGACTAAAAAATATCTCAATCCTTGTTTCTGGCTCAACAAGAGGATTGAAAGGAAAGCGATTTTTTTAAAGACTCTCCCCTACCGTTTCAAACTTGCTAGGAATCGTTGAACTAACGATATATATATATATATATACTAGCGGGTAATTGTGGCTCGCGCGCTTCGCGCGCTCGCACCCATTTCTGGACGAAAACCCTTATTATTCCAAATACTTCAAAAGACGGGTTCAACACTTGGATGGGTGACCGCGGTCACCCATCCAAGTACTGCCCCCCCCCCCCCCCCCTCGATTCTTGACACGGCGGCGATAGCTGCGAAACCCTTTTATATTATAGAGAGATACATATATAAAAAAAAGACTCACGCCCTTATTATTCTAAGTCTTTTACCGCCCTCATTATTCCAATCCCCTTATGCTACATGGACTTAAGCCCTTATTATTCCAAGTCGATTTAAGCTACATGGACTTAGGCCCTTATAATTCCAAGACCTTTTAAAGATGGACTTAAGCCCTTATTCCCCCCCCCCCCCTCGATTCTTGACACGGCGGCGACAGCGGCGAAATCTTTTTATATTATAGATATAGATATATATATATATTGAGTTTCGTAAGCCAATTGTTCTTGAGTCATCGATATTTCTTGTACCTTTTTTTTTAGTGTAGGCACTCCGGTCGTTCCAGAAAGGAGGGGCGATTCGGAGGAGCGGCCAGGCCAGTTGAATGTATAACGAGTGGCTGACGAATTTATGAGAGGTTCCCCACCCGCCCGGAATGAGGGAGGCCGAGCGTGCTGGAGGTGCGAATGTAGACTCTAATCCGAACGCGGCGGTGCGCGAGCTATCGACAGGAAGATTTATCTCGGTTTCTCCCCCCACACCGAAACTGCTTCTCGCTCTATCTCTATACATGTATAAGTGTGTCTTCGTTTTCATCCCCTCGCTCACTCGCTCGCCGGGCAGGCAGATCCGCATCGCTTCCGCACCCTCGAATCCCTCGAGTTTTCAACCCCTGCAGAGCACAGACTTTCGATGGCCCGACCCGGAATTTAATTCGAATGTGGCCTCTCGGGCTCACAAAAATCTCCCCCTTCCACCCCCCCCCCCCCCCCCCCCCCCCGACCCCGACTCTTTTTATCCATAAGCTATATTTCATCCACCGCGCAGATATCACACCTCGTTCCCTCTACACCTTCTGCCCTGTATCCTTGCCAAAACGTCCCCTTTCGCCGAACCGTTTAATGAATTAATGAATTAATAAAGACGGTGGAAACTTGGATTCCGATACAGTCGGAGCTTGCGCAAGTTTCGTGAGGCATTTTTTTTTAAATTTGTTTCTTTACTTTTCACTCTGAGGGGCGAATTTTAAGACGTTAGTTCGAACTTGAAATCGCTCTTGGGATCGAACTTAGGATCGAAGTTTGCTCCGAGCTTCATTGCGTGCTTAATATCTGACTCAAGTTCGAACTTAAGGTCGAACCTCGGTTTGAATTCGATTTCGTGCTTAAGTTTGATCCTGAGTCTGAAGTCAAATTCCATCAAAAGTTCGATCTTAAGTTCAGACCAATAACAAGCTAGGGGAGACCGGGGCAAAATGGCACAGCGGGGCAAAACAGGACAGAAAGGGTAAAACTCAATTTTCCAATAATTGTTGGATGCCCCATTTAGTCCCAACGATACATCGGGATTTTCAAACCTGTTTTGCCCCACGTACCACCATCGCCGCCATCCAAAAGTTATTCTAAAATTGCGTTTAGTCTCATTATCCCGTTTTGCCCCGGTGTGCCATTTTGCCCCGCTCTCCCCTATAAGAAGATTTTTAAAAAAATCTTATAGCCCTCCTCGTATCGCTTGCCACGCATCTTCACAATCACTGATCATGTCAGCGAATGGCTGGAGAAGAATTGTTCTCCAACGATCATTCCATAGAAACGGATTCAATAAATTCTTTGACAAAATCGCCCAAAGTTAACCGCATTTACGATCTAGATATAGATTCTAGGCCGACAAAGCGTTACAGTTCGATCTTAACCCCTTCACTGTCAGGCGCCCCTATAGGGACAAAAACTTATAGGGAAATACGTTTCTCTGACAGTGAAGGGGTTAAGAGTCTTGTGTTCTAACTTAAATTCGAACTTAGGGTCAAACTTAAGTACGAGATCAAGTACGAACTGAAGATAGATCTTAAGATAGATCTTAGGTTCGAACTAAAGATAGATCTTAAGATAGATCTTAGGTTCGAACTGAAGATAGATCTTAAGATAGATCTTAGGTTCGAACTAAAGATAGATCTTAAGATAGATCTTAGGTTCGAACTGAAGATAGATCTTAAGATAGATCTTAGGTTCGAACTGAAGATAGATCTTAAGATAGATCTTAGGTTCGAACTGAAGATAGATCTTAAGATAGATCTTAGGTTCGAACTGAAGATAGATCTTAAGATAGATCTTAGGTTCGAACTGAAGATAGATCTTAAGATAGATCTTAGGTTCGAACTGAAGATAGATCTTAAGATAGATCTTAGGTTCGAACTGAAGATAGATCTTAAGATAGATCTTAGGTTCGAACTGAAGATAGATCTTAAGATAGATCTTAGGTTCGAACTGAAGATAGATCTTAAGATAGATCTTAGGTTCGAACTGAAGATAGATCTTAAGATAGATCTTAGGTTCGAACTGAAGATAGAGCTTAAGATAGATCTTAGGTTCGAACTGAAGATAGATCTTAAGATAGATCTTAGGTTCGAACTGAAGATAGATCTTAAGATAGATCGTAGGTTCGAACTGAAGATAGATCTTAAGATAGATCTTAGGTTCGAACTGAAGATAGATCTTAAGATAGATCTTAGGTTCGAACTGAAGATAGATCTTAAGATAGATCTTAGGTTCGAACTGAAGATAGATCTTAAGATAGCTTTTAGGTTCGAACTTAGGATAAATCTTAGGTTCGAACTTTCAACACACATCTCAGGTTCAAACTTAAGATAGATCTTAGAAGTCATCTATCTTAAGTTCAAACTTCTATCTTAACTTCATTGTGTCAGCACACAATGAAGCTCGGGCCAATCTTCAAGTTTAAGTTCAAACTAACGTCCTAAAATTCGACCCTGCGACACTTCCGGTTCGTCGGGTGCTAAATTCGTGAGTTTGGGGCAATGGGGATAAATGTGAGATAAAAATATTTGCGTAAGTAAAAAAAAAAAAGAAAAAAAAAAAGGAGAATGGGTCTGTAGGTGGAAAGAGCGATTCGTTCGTTTCTGGGTAGGTCGAAGGATTCGCTGTGATCTTACACCGGGGGATTTCGAAGTAATCGAATGAATAAACCAGCCGAGGTCGGCGTTGAGGCCATCTCCCATGGCGATTTCTTCATCCCCTCCCCCCCCCCCTCCCCCCTCCCCCGCAGTTCGCGCCGAGAGTCACCTTTAGAATTCCATGCCCGGTGCATTACTTCCTAATGGAACCGGCTGACCTCTCCGGCGCACGAAATATTGAGCCCCATTAAAATATTGCGAAAGGTACGATGGACTCTTGTTGCTCAGCTCACCCAACGGTCTCGTCCCATAAATATTTATTTACTCGAGTTTGCTAATATTGAAATTTTTTTTAACCAAATATGATTCACTGCTACATCCCCGGAGATATCGACTGGTATATTGTTTTATCTAGGGAACGAAAAAAAGTGGGTAAAGTTATTGGCAGTATGGGAAATATCCACCGACAGTCGCTAGCCATGCATCCAAGAACATCCAGGGATAGAACATGAAATGTTTTTTTTTTATGAATTCTCGACGACTCAGGACTCGGTCAGTGTAATAAAAATTTACAGAGATTTTGTTCGCACGATTATTGCGAGAGACTAAAAAAAAAGAGAAACAGAGTAAAGTTGTTCTCAGTAAATATTTATCTATAATATATAAGTATCCAAGGATCGTAAAAAATAGGGTAATTTAAGACACAAGATTCAGTGAATGTAAAAAAAATGTACACATATTTTATTCACATGATAGTTAAATTTTTTATTGATTAATAATTAATTTAAAAATTAAGAAACAGAGTAAAATTGTTATCAGCAAATATCCATCCATAATCTATACGTACTTATCCAATATTATCCAGAGATAAAAAAAAATCTTTGTAAAAATTACAATGATTTCATTCACACGATAATTGCTGGAGGTTCGAAGACAATTAAGAAACAGAGTAAAATTGTTCTCAGCAAATATCCATCCATAATCTATACGTACTTATCCAGTATTGTCCAGAGATAAAAAAAAATCTTTGTAAAAATTACAATGATTTCATTCACACGATAATTGCTGGAGGTTCAAAGACAATTAAGAAACAGAGTAAAATTGTTATCAGCAAATATCCATCCATAATCTATACGTACTTATCCAGTATTGTCCAGAGATAAAAAAAAATCTTTGTAAAAATTACAATGATTTCATTCACACGATAATTGCTGGAGGTTCAAAGACAATTAAGAAACAGAGTAAAATTGTTATCAGCAAATATCCATCCATAATCTATACGTACTTATTCAGTATTGTCCAGGGATAAAAAAAAATCTTTGTAAAAATTACAATGACTTTATTCACACGATAATTGCTTGCGGTTCAAAGACAATTAAGAAACAGAGTAAAATTGTTCTCAGCAAATATCCATCCATAATCTATACGTACTTATCCAGTATTGTCCAGAGATAAAAAAAAATCTTTGTAAAAATTACAATGATTTTATTCACACGATAATTGCTGGAGGTTCAAAGACAATTAAGAAACAGAGTAAAATTGTTCTTAGCAAATATCCATCCATAATCTATACGTACTTATCCAGTATTGTCCAGAGATAAAAAAAAATTTTGTAATCTACAATGATTTTATTCACAAGATAATTGCTTGAGGTTCAAAGACAATTAAGAAACAGAGTAAAATTGTTCTCAGCAAATATCCATCCATAATCTATACGTACTTATTCAGTATTGTCCAGAGATAAAAAAAAATCTTTGTAAAAATTACAATGATTTTATTCACACGATAATTGCTTGAGGTTCAAAGACAATGAAGAAACAGAGTAAAATTGTTCTCAGAAAATATCCATCCATAATCTATACGTACTTATCCAGTATTATCCAGAGATAAAAAAAATTTTGTAAAAATTACAATGATTTTATTCACAAGATAATTGCTTGAGGTTCAAAGACAATTAAGAAACAGAGTAAAATTGTTCTCAGAAAATATCCATCCATAATCTATACGTACTTATCCAGTATTGTCCAGAGATAAAAAAAAATTTTGTAAAAATTACAATGATTTCATTCACACGATAATTGCTGGAGGTTCAAAGACAATTAAGAAACAGAGTAAAATTGTTCTCAGAAAATATCCATCCATAATCTATACGTACTTATCCAGTATTACCCAGAGATAAAAAAAAATCTTTGTAAAAATTACAATGACTTTATTCACACGATAATTGCTGAAGGTTCAAAGACAATGAAGAAACAGAGTAAATTTGTTCTCAGAAAATATCAATCTGCAATCTGTAGATCGTCGATTGATATTATAGGATATTATTGGATGTCGCTTATAAGCGTCATCGAATAATATCCAAATACAGTAAATTAAAAAAAAAAAAAAAAAATTAGGGTAACTTTCGAAGACACCGGACTCGGTGAGTGTGATAAAAGTGTAAAGAGGGAGAGGCGACAGTTCATTCGTACAGTGAATAATTATCCGGGTTGCGAGAGGCCGTCCAGAAGTTAGTCTAAAGGGATTATACGTTTGGCCGAGAAGACCACACGGCCCGATGTACAATGCGCGTGGAATTCGGTGTGAGCTAACGGGTAGACTAGTCTCTCCCAGTTCCCTCTCGGTCTTTCTCCGTTTCTCGAGCCGGCGCTACATCGGCCACTTCCTGGACGATGGGGGTGACGGTAATGTGATTCCACGGTGAGTTGCGGCCGGCTCGGGCGTCGAGCCGGACTACTTGCAACACGCTACTCTACTCTCCGGTCTGGCCGAGCTTACAAGGGCCCGCGTTGAGCACGTACAGACAACGGTCACGAAGCTCCGAATTTCTACTCCACCACTCAAAGAACACTAATTATCAGCAGTTACGGAACTTAGTTTCCTAACACACTCAATTCCGTACGAGCTAGAAATTTACTCGTGATTCGATTAATTAACTTTTATTTCTTTGACCGCGCGAGAACCCGACCTTCGGATGTACAACATGGGTCCTTGAATGTTCAACATGGGTCCTGGTCCCAAAGAATGGTCATTTTAAATGGCAAGTGGATGCGAAATTTTTGCATTAGTTCTTCCTCGGCGAGTCATCAAACCCCAAATCTCAAGATAAAAAAAAATATATTTATACTTTAGTAATGTCGATTAACTTTAGCAGTGTCTATGAACTTTAGTAATGTCAATTAATTTTAATAATGGCCATTAACATTCATTTAAAAGCATTCTATGAGCGAAATATCTGTGGGTTCCGTTTTTTTTCCTAAAAGTTGTTTTGGGGTGGAAATTGATTTTATCGGAGGGGAAGAATAAAAAATGGTTTACTAAGGTGGTCGGTGCGTTCCGCTTTCCTTCCATCCAATCACCGGAAGTTGCCGGTTCATTTGGGCGGGTAAAAAGATTTTTTGCCTAAAAGTTATTTTGGGGTGGAAATTGGATTTACCGGAAGGAAATTATCAAAAATGATTCGCCGAGGTGGTTACTGCCCACCGACTTCCTTCCATCCACCGGAAGCTGCCGGTTCATTTAGGCAGGTAAAAAGATTTTTTGCCTAAAAGTTATTTTGGGGTGGAAATTGGATTTACCGGAAGGAAATTATCAAAAATGATTCGCCGAGGTGGTTACTGCCCACCGACTTCCTTCCATCCAACCACCGGAAGCTGCCATCTTGGCAGGTAGAAAAAAAAAAAACAAATATCTCTGCAAGGGATAAACGTGGAAATAGTCCGCCGGTGGCAAAATAAGTAGTAAAGGAAGTGCAGGTCGGACGACGGTGACGGTCGTTCAAAGTTGTTTTGGGGTGGAAGTTGATTTTATCGGAAGGGAAGAATAAAAAATGGTTTACTAAGGTGGTCTGTGCGTTCCGCTTTCCTTCCATCCAATCACCGGAAGTTGCCGGTTCATTTAGGCAGGTAAAAAGATTTTTTGCCTAAAAGTTATTTTGGGGTGGAAATTGGATTTACCGGAAGGAAATTATCAAAAATGATTCGCCGAGGTGGTTACTGCCCACCGACTTCCTTCCATCCAACCACCGGAAGCTGCCATCTTGGCAGGTAGAAAAAAAAAAAACAAATATCTCTGCAAGGGATAAACGTGGAAATAGTCCGCCGGTGGCAAAATAAGTAGTAAAGGAAGTGCAGGTCGGACGGCGGTGACGGTCGTTCAAAGTTGTTTTGGGGTGGAAGTTGATTTTATCGGAAGGGAAGAATAAAAAATGGTTTACTAAGGTGGTCGGTGCGTTCCGCTTTCCTTCCATCCAATCACCGGAAGTTGCCGGTTCATTTAGGCAGGTAAAAATATTTTTTGCCTAAAAGTTATTTTGGGGTGGAAATTGGATTTACCGGAAGGAAATTATCAAAAATGATTCGCCGAGGTGGTTACTGCCCACCGACTTCCTTCCATCCAACCACCGGAAGCTGCCATCTTGGCAGGTAGAAAAAAAAAAAACAAATATCTCTGCAAGGGATAAACGTGGAAATAGTCCGCCGGTGGCAAAATAAGTAGTAAAGGAAGTGCAGGTCGGACGACGGTGACGGTCGTTCAAAGTTGTTTTGGGGTGGAAGTTGATTTTATCGGAAGGGAAGAATAAAAAATGGTTTACTAAGGTGGTCGGTGCGTTCCGCTTTCCTTCCATCCAATCACCGGAAGTTGCCGGTTCATTTAGGCAGGTAAAAAGATTTTTTGCCTAAAAGTTATTTTGGGGTGGAAATTGATTTTACCGGAAGGAAATGATCAAAAATGATTCGCCGAGGTGGTTACTGCCCACCGACTTCCTTCCATCCAACCACCGGAAGCTGCCATCTTGGCAGGTAGAAAAAAACAAACATCTCTGCAAGGGATAAACGTGGAAATAGTCCGCCGGTGGCAAAATAAGTAGTAAAGGAAGTGCAGGTCGGACGACGGTGACGGTCGTTCAGAGCCCGAACGGTGCTGCGGTGGAGGAGAATTGCGCACTCTGCAGCCAGGGGTAGCCGGGGGTGGGTCGGCGGTCGGTAGCACGTGCGCGGGATAAGCTCGCGCAGTTGATTGGACGAAGGGTCGGGATCCGGAGAAAGAGCAAAGTCAATCCGTCTCCTGATGCGCTCCGAGCTTATATTATCCGGTTACCCGTGAAGGTTTACGGGCCAAACAAACGAATGAATAGCGGACGCTTCGACGAGCTTGCCGATATCCGACACTCCTACCTATCCCGCCGTACCTTCGGCTGCATCATCAACGGTGCTCCTCCCGAGCAATAGAATTCGACAATTGAACGTTCCACCGCGCAGGGGACTCGGATGGCAAAAGTATCTCAACAGTTTCCAGTTACGTATGGTTCCAGCCAGGGAAAGCTCCAACTTCGATCCAAATAGCTTTCAGAGGAACGTCCCTCGGTGTCCTTCCATTTCGAGGGTAGTACACCTTGTCTGTTCCGTCTGCAACACCAAGGCAGGTGTTTTCACGATGAAGAGATTCATGGTCATATCTTGTTTGCCGGGTCGCATCCAATAATTCTTCCTGCAAGAGTGACTGGCAAGCCGGTTCACCAGCCATTTCCAGGAGTTTAACCTCCCGAGCTCACGGTGGGACTCATCCGGTCGTAATATCTCAACAGGACGTCATATCTGACCTGCCGGGTCAGATGCTATATTTCTTCTTGTGAAGACTAACTGGCTAGGCAATTGACCAGCTCTTTCCAGGAGTTTATGTGCCCGACCCTACGATAGTACAAGTATAGTCCCAAAATTCAATATTCAAAATTCCCCAAATTCAATATTCAAAACGCCTACAATACGAACAACATTAACGGAAAGGTCGGCACATTATCGACTCACAAGTGTGGCAAACAGACTTGACTTGTCGCGTCTACTTGCCGGTCCGGAGTCGTTATACAATACGCAGCTTGCAATAAGAGTCTTAAGATATGAATGAAATAGATAAATATGTGAAATAAAAATGTTTAAACAAGAATCGTTTTCTATTGTGAAATGTATACTGTTACACATGTTACACGATATATGAAATTTTATCTGAACTGTAAAATATAACAAAAATGTAAAAGGGTTCGTCCCGTAAATAAATAAATAAATAAATAAATAAATAAAATCTTTCCATATTGCCTGGGAACCCCTACGGGTGGCCCTGATAATTAAAAAACGTTTTCTGGCCGAACGACTATGCGGATACTGGAGAAATCGGACCATCACTATCGGGACGGATGTTCTGCTGTTGGCCCTACCGGTCCAGATTTTAAAAAATGGCCATCAATGACACACCCATAGAATCTCTAGAATCCTCTTCATGAAATACTCAAATTCGTTAGAGAAGGATAAGGCAAGCTGGTTAGCCAATCGCTCAGCCGTTTCTAAAAGTTTAAGCTCCGAAACCCACGGTGGTATCCGTCCGGTTCCAAAATCTTTCCATATTCCCTGGAAACCCCCTATTGGTCACGTAGATAATTAAAAAACGTTTTCTGTTCGATGTACCATGCGGTTGCTGGAAAAAGCAGACCAAACATCACCTAGATAGATTCCCTGCTATTGGCCGTACCAGTCTAGATTTTTAAATATGACCACCAATGACACATCCATCCAATCTCTAGAATCTTCTTTACGAAGCAATCAGATCCGTTAGTGAGGGAAAAGGCTAGCTGGTTAGCCAATCGCCCAGGTTTTTCCAGGTGTTTAAGTTCCCAAACCCACAGTGGTACTGTGGCGATACTGATATGTCCCTAAAATTTGTCCAAATCCCCTAGAAACTCCTATTGGTCATATGGATATGCGGATGCTGGCGAAACCAGTCCAAACACCATCCGGATGGATTCCCTGCACTGAGAGAAAAATCGGGGATAGAGCGAACACACATGAGAGGTTGACCCAAACATATATGGTTGGCTCAATGACGATTCAGGTGGCTCAACCACCGAGAGGTTGAGTTAACAATATACGGTTGGCTCAACCTCTCGTTGAGGTTAAATACCGCGAAACTCATGATGAACTTGAATGAGTAGATCTCATGGAGGCTGAGCCAACCTCAGTGAGGTTGATTGATTAAAATCGAGGTTGGCTCAACCTCAACGAGGTCGATTGGTTCAAGTTCACTATCAGTTTCGCCGTATTCAACCTCACCGAGAGGTTGAGTCAAGCTTACGTCGTTAACTCAACCTCTCGGTGGTTGAGCCACCTAAATCGTCATTGAGCGAACCATATTCGGTTGGCTCAAGCGCTCATGTATGTTCGCTCCATCCCCGTTTTTTCTCTTAGTCCGCTATTAGCCCTACCATATGGGTCCAGATTTTTAAATACGGCCATCACTGACCCAACCATCGAATCTCCAGAATCTTCTTCACGAAACATCCAGAGTTGGTCCACAAATTCTCATCAATATTTTTCCCGCTCCCGTTTCCGGGTTGCAAGAATCCATTGGGGTGGCCATCGGGGAATCAGCGCATGCCAAGTTTCTCGCCTCGAAAAACTCCGGGCGAAATCGCGTTTACAGAGAGCCGAGGAGCCGCAAGATATTCCGGCCGATCCGAAGATACGGTCGAAAGGTCGGGGGCTGATTCGGTGGAGGGCGAGCCGGGGAATCGAAAAGCCAACGTGTCGGGGATGTCGGCGGAGGGAGGAACTCCGTCGCCGTTGGGACTGGTTTCCAGGAAGGCTCGCAGCGTTGGGAATCTTGAGATTCTGATAGTATTCTCCTGGCTGTGGAGGAACCGGCGTCTGAGCGGGCGCTGGCGGCGACAAGCTTTAAGGCTGGAAGGTCCACGGAGAAGCCGCGGAACTTCCGTAATGCGTTAATCCGAGGCGAGAGTCCCGCGACATGGCGCGCACCGAGAGCACGTTTCCGCTTCGCCGAGATAAGGCCGAGTCGCGGGATTGTAACGCGGGCAAGAACGACAAGGGGCCGCGCCGAAGAGAGGACGAGGTGGAACGCCACGCTCTCTCGCGTATCAGACGTTCCTCGATGGCGAACAGCGAGCGCAAAGCACCCGGCTCCCCTGTGTATACGATCGGCCACGTTGTACCGTCAAACCCTCCTCCGCACGACCCTCAACCGTTAGCCCATTACGTATGTACGACCCTTCAAAATTTCACTGCGTCAAGCCAACTTTGGTTAGCGCGGCTGATACACTAAGTTTTACCCCAAAGCCCAAAACGGGGCGAGGATAGCTTGTCAAAATTTCCACCTCGCAGGTGGGACATACACTGTAAGAAATCTGCGGTGTAAACTGCGATGGTGTGAGTGGTTAAAAAAAAACCGGTGTTAAAATTAACACCATTTCGCAGTGAAAAGTACACCGGACATGTGGTAAACCGGTAACGCGGTGTACTCTAATAAATCCTAACACAAAATTGTGCGATGAATCACGATATCACTTAATGCCGTTATTTTCGTAGACATCAACACAATTCCGTGTTGACTGATAACATTTCTGAGAAGTGGTGCATTTAACCACGACTTTAAGTTTCAAATATGCATTCAACGGTGTACAATGCGCACTAAACGGTGTCTTCAACCCCTAAACGGTATTTTTAATCGAGTCGTCCATTTTGGATTTTGGATTTTTTGAACGGTGAACTCGAAATCTTCCAAATATTAAATGTAAAGTACATCCGTACCTAAGGAAAAACATATACTTCAAAAAGGTGATAATTATCATTTAATTGATTACCAATTGTTAATTTGAAGACAAAAAAAAGTTGAAAATTGAAATTTTCATATGGCTTCCTCATATAAGTTGCAAATTGAAATTTTCATATGGCCTTCTCATATTGTTCCTTTATTTGCGAAGCTTCTTCTATGAAGAAGCATTTTCTGTATTGTTGGCTTCCTCATAGAGGAAGCTTCGCAAATAAAGGAACAATATGAGAAGGCCATGTGAAAATTTTAATTTGCAACTTATATGAGGAAGCCATATGAAAATTTCAATTTTCAACTTTTATGAGGAAGCGACATGAAAAATTTAATTTTCAACTTGTTTTAACGCCAACGTAGTCCTTGCCTTTTATGCAAAACGACTGGCCGATTCAGGTTCAGCGCGAAAAAATACACCGATGTCTTCGTTTTGTTAGATCCGTGCACGTACTTCAATTAACGAAAATACAGGGTTTTGGAAAAAGATTTTTTTTTTTATTACTAAGTCATTTATCCAATAATCACCGTTTTGTGGCCACACGTCTAATGTATTTTTCCCCCACCGATGACGAGTCTCCGAATTATTTTACTCCTAGGGCGACACTTGATACATAAACTTGTGTCGGACAAAAAATACAACTTTGTCAAAAAAAACAAAAAAATTCAAAATCTCATAAAACTTAAACGATTAGAACAATTTTCGCCAAATTTAATACCAAACATTGTACAGTATTAGTTCATTCCCGTTTCAGATTTAAGATCGATACCTCCAAGTTTACTGAAATTAGACCATTTTTAGTCATTTTTCAAAAAACTCAAAAATATCAAAATCCCATATAATCTTACCACTTTGATGGATTTTGACCAAATTCAATACCAAAGGTCTTTGATCAAAATAGTATATTTATGTGTAGTTTTAGGACGATTGCTCCAAATTTACGCAAGTTAGAGCTACCACAGAGAATTTCCAAAAAATTGAAAATCGCATAAAATCTCTATTTGGGCCTCAATGTTCACGAAAATAGCACTGAACGAAGCGACGTGATCGCTCTACTAGTGTACCAAATTTCAACTCGCTGTCTCAAGCCATTTCCGAGTTATAATCATTTTAAACGATGCAACTCTGTCACATACACACACACATACATCCGGACGCCAGCTAAAAATCATATTTCTCGACGTTTTAGACTATTTTAAGTATTCTGACATTAAAATCTCAATTTTTTTTTTTTTTTACGAAAACAAAGCTTCCTCTATGAGGAAGCAAAATGATGATGTTTCTTTTTAAAAGTACAATAAAAGAATATACAAGTACATAATCATGCGGTGTAATCATCTGAATGACAAATGTATGACCATTAATAACCGAAGTAGCTTAAACAGAATTTGAATAAGTGACATTCACAAGTTAGCAATAGCGTAGTCGGTAGCGTGTTAGGTAGTAGGCACAGGTAGGTATGAATAAGCATTAGGTAGGTAGTTCGAATTCCAACTCAAGCCATTCGCCATCGTAGATATTCGTGATCGTAGCCTTTTTTTAATTAATATTATTTTTTATTTATAATTATCACGATGTACAACGTAATTACTTTGTTGGGCAATTATTACTTACGATTCATTATATTAAAACTTTTACTTCTGCTTCTAGCGCTTAAACCCTTTTTACTCAATTGGGAGTAAGGTTCGGTGTTACCGTACACCGTTACAGTGTTCGAATGTACGTTCTGAAAGTACTGCTGATTTTACACCGCATGTTTTACACCATATTTTAACACTGCTTTTAACACCAAAGTGATGGACCTATATGGACCACATGACGGTGTTAAAGCGGTGTTGAATTTAACACCGTTTTTTTTACAGTGTACACAGAGAAAAAAAATCGATTGAGCCAACAAAATGTGCGCTTACGGCTAGCGAAACAAATGTTTGGTTGATCGAAAGGAATACCTCGTTGATCGAACTAACACGCCGTCGATTCAAATTTTTCTTTGCTTAATACAAGAATTATTTCGTTCGATCACCCAAAAATTTGTTCCGCCACCCGTAAGCGCTCATTTTGTTGACTCAATCGATTTTTTTTTCAGTGTACAAGTTTCCGGGAGTCACTTTTACAATAGTGCAGACATAACCGGAAACGAGGGTAAAGAATTTCATTTAAAATTGCTCATGCCGGCGAACAAATGACTCGACTCTCGGCCAATGTCCATATCGGGCTCTTCTTCGACGCGTAGAAAAATATCTGGGGCCTTTGTCCGCAGCTTTCAATTTATACCAAAAATGTTTTTCATCTAAAAAAAATAATAAAAAATATGGCAACCGTACGTACACCGACCGATTAGGTTAACGGGACTCAGGGCACGTGCTGTGCGGGTTCGTTTTCAGTGCGACAATAAATATCTGGGTCATTTATCCGAAGCTTTAAATTTTTACAAGAAAATGTTTTTTTTTCTAAAAAAAAAAAAAATTACAAGAATATGGCAACCAATTTGATGCGAGTAATCGTGTCCGTCGGTCGGTGTATTTAAAATTTATATGGTTTAAGTAAAATATTTATTTTAATTAAGTAAATAGTTACTTAAATCAAATAAATATTTATTTAAATCAAATAAACGGTGGCCGTCAAATAAATTATTTTACTGGGTGTGTACGGTACGTAATTAGTGCCGAAGCTTCCAGCGAAGTGAGTCTGCCTGTTACGTCCGATTGGAGGTATGGAGGATAAACCTCGTGGAGCGAAAGGAGCGATAGTAAGAAGTGTAAAAAAAATCGTTTGAAATTTAATCTACCGGTACTGGACGTTTTTATGCAAAAACTGGTACATTAAATTCAATGTACAATTATGATGAAGAATTAATGTACTTTTTCATTGAAATTAAAATAAAGTACTTCCGATATTTTTCAGACACTGAACATGAATTTTTCATCACAATTGTACACTAAATTAAATATAATAGTTTTTGCACAAAAACTTCCAGTCCAGTACATTAAATTTCATACGAATTTTTTTTACAGTGGATTTTTCATCTACAAAATTACATCTAAATGTTTAAATGTCAACTAAAAAAAAAAAAAAAAAAAAAAAAAAAAAAAATGAAATATGCATGACAACCAATTAGACGCTGTTAATCGTCTCGGCGGGTCGGTGTCCGTATGGTACGTAACTAGTGCCTCAGCTTCCGGGGAAGTGAGTCTGCCTGTTACGTCTGAGTGGAGGTTTGGAGGATCAACCTCGTAGGGCGAAGGGAGCGATGGTAAGGACCAAGAGAGGGAGGCGAGTGGAACCGGTTTTAAGTAATCAGTTAGTTTAACATCTGGGACATTTTTCCCCAAAATTTGTATTTTGCATCTAAAAATGTGTACACTGCAAAAAAAAAAAATTATTTGAATGTACCGGACTGAAAGTTTTTATGCAAAAACTGGTACATTAAATTCAATGTACAATTATTATAAAGAATTAATGTACTTTTCATTGAAATTGAAATAAATTATAAAAATAAAGTACTTTCGATATTTTTAAGACACTAAACATGAATTTTTCATCACAATTGTACATTAAATTAAATATAATAGTTTTTGCACAAAAACTTCCAGTCCAGTACATAAAATTTCATACGAATTTTCTACAGTGTATTTTTCATCTACAAAATTTCATCTAAATATTTAAATTTCATCTAAAAAAAAAAAAGAAAAAAGAAAAATGAAATATCCATGACAACCAATTAAACGCGGTTAATCGTCTCGGCGGGTCGGTGTCCGTATGTAACTAGTGCCTCAGCTTCCGGGGAAGTGAGTCTGCCTGTTACGTCTGAGTGGAGGTTTGGAGGATCAGCGTCGTAGGGCGAAGGGAGCGATGGTAAGGACCTAGGGAGGGGAGGGTGAACTGGTTTCCAGGTTTATGGAGTGAGTTAGAGCAAGTAATAAGTTAGGTTAACGGGACGCAGGGCACGTACTGTACCCACTAGCTGGGTAGGTAGTGCCATTGGGTATGCGGTGTAGGAGTACAAGGGCGCAACCGGCCTCGGTGTCGAAATGCCAGGGCTCTCTGCCCGTTCGGGACGAAGGGATGCTTGATGCCGGCCGGGCGATGCTCGCATATGGGTCGTCGGGCTAAAACCGACAGAGCGCGGGTTAACTCGGCCTGGAGGGGGGGATGTTCGACGAGGGGTCGCTACCACCGCCGCTACACCCACTAGCCGAAGCCAAACTTTGTTTGTCACGCTATTCCATTCCCACCGCCTGCCTGTGTACACTTTATCTAGTCCACTGTGCGGCCGCCCGTTCTCTTCGCACAACCCCCTTATTCCTTTGTCGTAACTTACTTTGCTCAACATTTAACTAGTAGGGGAGACCGGGGCAAAATGGTACAGCGGGGCAAAACGGGACAGTGAGGGCAAAACTCAGTTTTCCAATAATCTTTGGGCGCCCCATTTTGACCCAACGACACATTCGCATTTTCCAACCCGTCTTGCCCCACGTACCACTATCGCCACCATCCAAGAGTTATTGGAAAATTGCGTTGCAAAATGGTACAGCGGGGCAAAACGGGACAGTGGGGGCAAAACTCAGTTTTCCAATAATCTTTGGGCGCCCCATTTTGTCCCAACGACACATTCGCATTTTCCAACCCGTCTTGCCCCACGTACCACTATCGCCACCATCCAAGAGTTATTGGAAAATTGCGTTGCAAAATGGTACAGCGGGGCAAAACGGGACAGTGAGGGCAAAACTCAGTTTTCCAATAATCTTTGGGCGCCCCATTTTGTCCCAACGACACATTCGCATTTTCCAACCCGTCTTGCCCCACGTACCACTATCGCCACCATCCAAGAGTTATTGGAAAATTGCGTTGCAAAATGGTACAGCGGGGCAAAACGGGACAGTGGGGGCAAAACTCAGTTTTCCAATAATCTTTGGGCGCCCCATTTTGTCCCAACGACACATTCGCATTTTCCAACCCGTCTTGCCCCACGTACCACTATCGCCACCATCCAAGAGTTATTGGAAAATTGCGTTGCAAAATGGTACAGCGGGGCAAAACGGGACAGTGAGGGCAAAACTCAGTTTTCCAATAATCTTTGGGCGCCCCATTTTGTCCCAACGACACATTCGCATTTTCCAACCCGTCTTGCCCCACGTACCACTATCGCCACCATCCAAGAGTTATTGGAAAATTGAGTTTTATCTCATTATCCCGTTTTGTCCCGCTGGGTCATTTTGCCCCGCTCTCCCCTACACAGCGCGAGGATCAATCCCGAACGGCTCTCCGAAACTCCAAGGGCCTGGCAAGAGGAGATAGAATTTTTTTAAATATGGTGAAAAAAAATGAATCGAGGAGATAGGATTTAAAAAAAAGTTGAATGGCGATGCAATCAAGGTCCAAAATTGCATCAAACTTTTTCCTGATGCTCCGGAGGTAGCGAGGATCGGAGACGGTTAGCCTCGATGCAGTAAGTGGCAATAAATTTCCAGGTGCCTTTTTTATCGATCGAGATGGAAGATTTTTTAGATCGTTTGTGGGTGGTTTTATGAGTTTGATTTTAAAGAAACGTTTGTGCTTTTTAAACGGACGTTACATATTGTTTTCTTTTTTCTCCATGCTCTGCGAAGAATCTTGGAAAATTGCCCCCAAAAAGGACGAAATTTTAGCTGCTTTCGTCGAGCGATCGGCGTTATCGTAGCCGGTAAGATAAAAATCGTTATCGTTATCGTCGGAGCGGATGAAAAAAAAAAAAAAAAGAACTACGACAATGTTGTCGCGTTGCGGATTAATCGGTGGATGGCAGTTGTTTTCCAAATTACAAAAGTTGCATTGCACTTTCGAGCTTTTATATGAAATGACGATCCTCCTTTCAGGGTTCCTTCCGGCGAGCCGTTACTCCCGCTGGATAACGGTTACCGGGTTTGCCGATTCACCGTCCCAGCCGGCGGATCCCCGGCGAGGATCAAGGATGGAAAAATGGGAACGGGCACCGAGGACGTGAAAAGAACTAAAACGGGGTAGGTCGCAGTTTCCGGCGAACCAATTCGTTAGAAACTCTTGGTGTACAATGAGAGCCTCTCGACAATGCCCGATGGCCGGGAGTCCCGGAGCCACAAGTTCCATATTCCCTTATTCCCTCGTATCGACGCTAAAAAAAATTTTCTGACCCGCCGGCGTAGAACTCTCCCCCCCACCCACCCTCCTCTATACACACCAACTTCGTTTCACCAGTAAATACGATATAACTTCCGGCCTTTCTCGGTCTGCGTCTCCCTTTATCGGATATCCGCATCCGTTCGAACAATCTTTCTTTTTCGGTCTCCTCACCACTATCCGCTCGGCCTAACCTCCCTCCGCTTCCCTCGGACCATTTATTGCTTCCTCGCAGAGGAAACAATAAATGTTTTTAAGGGAAACTTTC
This sequence comes from Exephanes ischioxanthus, assembly GCA_958510785.1. Lineage (NCBI taxonomy): Eukaryota > Metazoa > Arthropoda > Insecta > Hymenoptera > Ichneumonidae > Exephanes > Exephanes ischioxanthus. The sequence continues at coordinate 3,750,235 of OY294018.1, read as the reverse complement.
TTTTGTATTTTTATTTTTAGAATTTTCGCAGAAAAAAAAATTGACACTCGGTACAAAAAGATGAACAATTTTTGCTGTTGATTTTATTGATGGGTTGAGATTTATACATTTTTCGACATATCAAAGTTTTCGTAAGAATAAAAGTTTGATTTTTAAAAAACTTTACAATGACAGTAGCGTTTTTTATTATTCGCGACCCCAATATTTCGCTTCCTCTTGTAAAGCGTACCGCGACACTAACTAAAAAAAAACCTATTTTTGCTATCGAATTTATTAATGTTCGATCAAGGTTTTCAAAATCCGTGACTATTCGAACTTTTCCAAAAATAAAAGTGTGCTTTTTTCAAAAAAAATTATATATTTGCTATCGAATTTATTGGCTAGTCGGTCAAAGTTTTTGAACTCTGACATTGCGAATTTTCAAAATAACGGTGTGATTTTAAATAAAAATAAAATTGTTTTTCAAGCTTTGCAACCCCAGTAGAGTTTTTCAACATTTCCCGCCGCAATATTTAGATTCCCCGTGTACAACATAAACACGTCTCACTCCAGGTACACGCGAGATAAAATTATGCTTCTAAAAGATTATATAAAAAAAAAAAATAGAGCCACAGAAAAAAAAAAAAAATTATTTTCCGATTAGTTAAATCCACGAGAGGGACGGAGGCTTTGAGTGCGTGAAAGGACGCTTCACGTTCGCGGACGGCAAAGGGGGTTTTGTAAATTTTCAAATCCCCTCCAAGTCTCAAAGGACAAAGTAAATTCTCTTCCGTTAATTTGATCCGGTTCGTGTCCGTTGCAGACCTGCGTAGGGAACAGAGGGGGGGAAGGGGAGGGGAAGGGGGGGGGGGGGGTGCGGAAAGCGGGCGATGTGGGCTTCGCGAAAAGGCGATTCGACTCAATTACACGATGAATTAATGCGAGCCCGCGCGGATGTATTCGAGGGCATATCGAGAGGAGGGAGCGGTAATGGAAGGACCACCCTGTCGGCACGTTGAAGGGGATGGAATGCCGGCGAGAGCAAAAGCCGTCGGTAGCGAGCTCGTTGAAAAGAGCGAACGGTAGATCGAACGTTCGAGCGGCAATACCGCTGGGGCCCAGGCCGGGTGGTGAGTCCTTTATCGTGCCGGCATGAAACTACCCCTGTACGTACATCGCGGCCGATCTGAAGCGACGTAAAAAAAGGGGGAAAAAAAAAAAAAAAAAAAAAAGAGAAGCTTCATACCAAAGTTGAAGGGGTGTTTGCGGCGCTCGAGGGGCGGAGGGGGCGGGGGGGGGGGGGGTGGCCGCAGGAAACTGAAAGAGCGAGCGAGTCGGAGAGCTCGGCTATAATCAAAACCACCGTCAGCGTCCATCATAAAACTGTTTACCCCGTCGTCGCATATACGGCGAGCCGCGCACCGCTGTAAGATCGTCGCCTTTACTTTTTAACCGGCGCGATGGCGCAAAGTGAAAAGAGGCTCGTAGGCGTTTTCTCGTTGCAATAATGGTTGCGCCGAACGGAGACGGTGAGGCTCGCGCATCCTCGTTCGATAAATGGCACTGAGGAGCGCTGAATACCGCAGATGGTTTAAATTTGTTGCCAATTTTTTTTTTTTTTCGCGTTTATTATTAATTTTTATTGATAAAACTGTTTACCCCGTCGTCGCATATACGGCGAGTCGCGCACCGCTGTAAGATCGGCGCCTTTACTTTTTAACCGGCGCGATGGCACAAAGTGAAAACACCCAGAAAAACAATTTATTTGACGGCCACCGTTTATTCGGTTTAAATAAAATATTTATTTGATTTAAATAAATATTTATCTGATTTAAATAAATATTTATTTGATTTAAATAAATATTTATTTTATTTAATTAAATATTTATTTTAATTAAGTAAATAGTTACTTAAATGAAATAAATATTTATTTAAAACAAATAAATATTTTATTTAAAACAAATACATATTTTATTTAAACCAAATAAACGGTGGCCGTCAAATAATTTTTTTTTCTGGACGAAGAGGCTCGTAGGCGTTTTCTCGGTGCAATAATGGTTGCGCCGAACGAAGACGGTGAGGCTCGCGCGTCCTCGTTCGATAAATGGCACTGAGGAGCGCTGAATACCGCAGATGGTTTAAATTTGTTGCCAATTTTTTTTTCGCGTTTATTATTAATTTTTATTAATAAAACTGTTTACCCCGTCGTCGCATATACGGCGAGCCGCGCACCACTGTAAGATCGTCGCCTTTACTTTTTAACCGGCGCGATGGCGCAAAGTGAAAAGAGGCTCGTAGGCGTTTTCTCGTTGCAATAATGGTTGCGCCGAACGGAGACGGTGAGGCTCGCGCATCCTCGTTCGTTAAATGGCACTGAGGAGCGCTGAATACCGCAGATGGTTTAAATTCGTTGCCAATTTTTTTTTTTTTCGCGTTTATTATTAATTTTTATTGATAAAACTGTTTACCCCGTCGTCGCATATACGGCGAGCCGCGCACCGCTGTAAGATCGTCGCCTTTACTTTTTAACCGGCGCGATGGCACAAAGTGAAAACACCCAGAAAAACAATTTATTTGACGGCCACCGTTTATTCGGTTTAAATAAAATATTTATTTGATTTAGATAAATATTTATTTGATTTAGATAAATATTTATTTGATTTAAATAAATATTTATTTTAATTAAGTAAATAGTTACTTAAATGAAATAAATATTTATTTAAAACAAATAAATATTTTATTTAAAACAAATAAATATTTTATTTAAAACAAATAAATATTTTATTTAAAACAAATAAATATTTTATTTAAAACAAATAAACGGTGGCCGTCAAATAAATTTTTTTTCTGGGTGAAGAGGCTCGTAGGCGTTTTCTCGGTGCAATAATGATTGCGCTGAACGGAGACGGGGAGGCTCGCGCTTCCCGTTCGATAAATGGCACTGAGGAGCGCTGAATACCGCAGATGTTTTAAATTTGTTGCCAATTTTTTTTTCGCGTTTAATACTAATTTTTATTATTTAATTTTTTATTTTATTATATAGTTTATTATTTAATTTTTTATTTTATTATATATTTTATTATTTAATTTTTTATTTTATTATATATTTTATTATTTAATTTTTTATTTTATTATATAGTTTATTATATAATTCTATTATTATCTTCGGTAATCTCGAAGTGTGTTTTTTTTTAGGGATGAATTTGGTTGGCTCGTAGGCGTTTTCCCATTGCATTAAGGTGTAAGATTTATTTTCATATTTTGAAATTCGACAAGCGATTGAAGAAAAATGGCGGCGAAGTAAACAATCGATTATCGATGGCGAGTAGTCCCTGTGTACGCACCCTCGCCATCGACACGCATGCGTGAAAAAAAACGCTAATAAAAAAAACTAAAAAATCTTCCTGACAACAACGAGCACAATACGAGGATAACCTGTCTTCGAACACAGTATTAGCACACCATGAATTTTACGCTACTGCATAAACAACTTGGATCATCAAAAATAATAATGACGAACGGAATGAGTATCATATAACTAACAGTAACACCGCGTATATAAATATTTTTTTATTCCTTTATTGACAAAAATACTTCCAGTTAAAAAAAAATGACGGGCGGTCAAACGGCGTTTCACGGCCCGTTTTTCTATCTGGGACAACAGCCAATGAAAAAATAAAAATTCTTGTTTCACATTGGCTAATCGATAGGACACCGCGAACTATTAATTTGTTTATCGGAATATGGTTTATTTACGTGCGTTTACACCTTAGCTTACATTTTTTTTGTCACAAACATAGATCATTATACAAAATCAATCAATCAATATGCCAAATTTGGTTAAGTAATATTTTAACTTACTTTGGTTACGTAATATTACGTTTGGTCACGTAAGTAATATTTTAACTTACTTTGGTTTGGTAATATTTTAAATATTACTTTGGTTTGGTAATATTTTAAATATTACTTTGGTTTGGTAATATTTTAAATATTACTTTGGTTAAGTAATATTTTGTCGTCTTGCCTTCAAAAAGACGCCAAAGTGGGTCATCGCAGTGAAAGGCATAACTCCCGTTTTCCCCAGAGGGCAGTCGGGAGTTAAAAATTGTTAAGGTACAGGTGCTACGAATATACATTGTATCGCTCTCTTTCGCTCTGGGGACGTCGGGCCGAATGGACCGTGTGACATTCGGGACTCTCAATACATTTCGGAGGAATAGCGAGCTGAGCCAGCCGGCCAAATAATTCTGTAAGGTAACGGTACCGATGTTCGGACACGTCCCAATCTTCGAACACTCCTATGCAGATCTGATTTATTCCGAATAGAAGTATTGAAAATCCATTACGACACTTGCAATCGTAACTGCAAACATTATATGATGCACAGAAAAAAAGTTACACAAGGTTTAAGCCTAAATTATTTTCTATTGTTGAATTCTGTTGAAACACCGACGATATAGTGTCCGAAGAGTGGTACAAGCGTTACTACATACGCGACCTAATAATCGGACAGTACGAAAAAGTTAGGTTGGCCAGTTTTCTACGTATCGTATCTTCATTATTGTTTCGCGGTGAATATTATTGTTTTCATTGATTTAATTGATAAATCGCAAAGGAATTCTTTTAGTCAATATTAACTAAAAGTTCGCACATCAGATTTCTCGAAATCTGCGATCGTCCGAAACATTGGGACACGCAGTGTCCGAATATAGGGACGTGCCGAAAAACCACGTCCGAAGATCGGTACATTTGGGCTCTCTTGATACTTTCTTCCGTAATTAAAAAAATATTTATCCTTTTATAATTAACCGGTGACTTTTGGAAACTAGAAACTATCAGCTTGACATTGGTTTCGGTTATTTCAAGAAAAAAAAAATGTTCTTGATAAATTAATAACTGCTGGAATCTTAGGCTGCTCTTAACCGTCCGATCATTGGTACCTTTACCTTACTCCCTGCATCCAAACTTCTATCGAGGTCTGCGAGCCCCAGAGCACCTGAAAGAGCCATCGAAACTGCGCATCTTCATATTTCTGATAAGTGTTTTTGTGAATGACATTACGCCGAATACGCTACTGATGGGACAGATGATTAAATTGTGAGGGTGATATGGAATGAATGAGTATGTGGTGTGATATCAATCGCTTATGTTTATGAATAATGAGACTTCGATTGTGCGCTTTCAAATGTAATTTACTCCGGAACATGTGAACAAAATATGGAATCTTGACGACACAATATAAAACGGCACTATTAGCCTTGAATTAAAATAACGGCGTCGACTTCTTTTTTATTCATAGTGTTGTTTGTAAGCATGAATGGCAATTCTCTGGATCCCAAGATTTATTATCTCACAAAGGGTTGCACCGACCGGAGATGGTGCAGGGAGAGGCAGATGTTCGTAATAAATTTTCTTTTGGGTTATAAAAAAAAAAACACCTCAAGGTATGTCTGTCAATTTTTACTGATGTTTTTAGCACATTAATTTGTTATTCGAATCGTTCCAAGGTTGCGTCTTAGCAAATTCTAGGTCCACAATTGAACAAGGTTCCGGTACATGAAGGGTTAATTCTTTATTTTGTTCGCGGTTATTTACGTTTTTGGGATTGTCTTTGGTAATTCCGGAGTTCGTGTTTTTTTATATTGATTTTATTTTTTCAGCGGAGAATTTGTTTGCTCGAAAAATCCAAGAGTACCAAAAATCCAAGATTGACACCTCAAGGTATGTCTGTCAATTTTTACTGGTGTTTTTAGTACATTAACTTGTTATTCGAATCGTTCCAAGGTTGCGTCTTAGCAAATTCTAGGTCCACAATTGAACAAGGTTCCGGTACATGAAGGGTTAATTCTTTATTTTGTTCGCGGTTATTTACGTTTTTGGGATTGTCTTTGGTAATTCCGGAGTTCGTGTTTTTTTATATTAATTTTATTTTTTCAGCGGAGAATTTGTTTGCTCGAAAAATCCAAGAGTACCAAAAATCCAAGATTGACACCTCAAGGTATGTCTGTCAATTTTTATTGATGTTTTTAGCACATTAACTTGTTCCTCAAATCGTGCCAAGGTTGCGTCTTAGCAAATTCTAGGTCCACAATTGAACAAGGTTCCGGTACGTGAAGGGTTAATTCTTTATTTTGTTCGCGGTTATTTACGTTTTTGGGATTGTCTTTGGTAATTCCGGAGTTCGTGTTTTTTATATTAATTTTATTTTTTCAGCGGAGAATTTGTTTGCTCGAAAAATCCAAGAGTACCAAAAATCCAAGATTGACACCTCAAGGTATGTCTGTCAATTTTTACTGATGTTTTTAGCACATTAACTTGTTCCTCAAATCGTGCCAAGGTTGCGTCTTAGCAAATTCTAGGTCCACAATTGAACAAGGTTCCGGTACATGAAGGATTAATTCTTTTTTTTGTTCGCGGTTATTTACGTTTTTGGGATTGTCTTAGGTAATTCCGGAGTTCGTGTTTTTTTATATTGATTTTATTTTTTCAGCGGAGAATTTGTTTGCTCGAAAAATCCAAGAGTACCAAAAATCCAAGATTGACACCTCAAGGTATGTCTGTCAATTTTTACTGATGTTTTTAGCACATTAACTTGTTCCTCAAATCGTGCCAAGGTTGCGTCTTAGCAAATTCTAGGTCCACAATTGAACAAGGTTCCGGTACATGAAGGGTTAATTCTTTATTTTGTTCGCGGTTATTTACGTTTTTGGGATTGTCTTTGGTAATTCCGGAGTTCGTGTTTTTTTATATTAATTTTATTTTTTCAGCGGAGAATTTGTTTGCTCGAAAAATCCAAGAGTACCAAAAATCCAAGATTGACACCTCAAGGTATGTCTGTCAATTTTTATTGATGTTTTTAGCACATTAACTTGTTCCTCAAATCGTGCCAAGGTTGCGTCTTAGCAAATTCTAGGTCCACAATTGAACAAAGTTCCGTTACGTGAAGGGTTAATTCTTTATTTTGTTCGCGGTTATTTACGTTTTTGGGATTGTCTTTGGTAATTCCGGAGTTCGTGTTTTTTATATTAATTTTATTTTTTCAGCGGAGAATTTGTTTGCTCGAAAAATCCAAGAGTACCAAAAATCCAAGATTGACACCTCAAGGTATGTCTGTCAATTTTTACTGATGTTTTTAGCACATTAACTTGTTCCTCAAATCGTGCCAAGGTTGCGTCTTAGCAAATTCTAGGTCCACAATTGAACAAGGTTCCGGTACGTGAAGTGTTAATTCTTAATTTTGTTCGCGGTTATTTACGTTTTTGGGATTGTCTTTGGTAATTCCGGAGTTCGTGTTTTTTTATATTGATTTTATTTTTTCAGCGGAGAATTTGTTTGCTCGAAAAATCCAAGAGTACCAAAAATCCAAGATTGACACCTCAAGGTATGTCTGTCAATTTTTACTGATGTTTTTAGCACATTAACTTGTTCCTCAAATCGTGCCAAGGTTGCGTCTTAGCAAATTCTAGGTCCACAATTGAACAAGGTTCCGGTACGTGAAGTGTTAATTCTTAATTTTGTTCGCGGTTATTTACGTTTTTGGGATTGTCTTTGGTAATTCCGGAGTTCGTGTTTTTTTATATTGATTTTATTTTTTCAGCGGAGAATTTGTTTGCTCGAAAAATCCAAGAGTACCAAAAATCCAAGATTGACACCTCAAGGTATGTCTGTCAATTTTTACTGGTGTTTTTAGTACATTAACTTGTTATTCGAATCGTTCCAAGGTTGCGTCTTAGCAAATTCTAGGTCCACAATTGAACAAGGTTCCGGTACGTGAAGGGTTAATTCTTTATTTTGTTCGCGGTTATTTACGTTTTTGGGATTGTCTTTGGTAATTCCGGAGTTCGTGTTTTTTTATATTGATTTTATTTTTTCAGCGGAGAATTTGTTTGCTCGAAAAATCCAAGAGTACCAAAAATCCAAGATTGACACCTCAAGGTATGTCTGTCAATTTTTACTGATGTTTTTAGCACATTAACTTGTTCCTCAAATCGTGCCAAGGTTGCGTCTTAGCAAATTCTAGGTCCACAATTGAACAAGGTTCCGGTACATGAAGGGTTAATTCTTAATTTTGTTCGCGGTTATTTACGTTTTTGGGATTGTCTTTGGTAATTCCGGAGTTCGTGTTTTTTTATATTAATTTTATTTTTTCAGCGGAGAATTTGTTTGCTCGAAAAATCCAAGAGTACCAAAAATCCAAGATTGACACCTCAAGGTATGTCTGTCAATTTTTACTGATGTTTTTAGCACATTAACTTGTTCCTCAAATCGTGCCAAGGTTGCGTCTTAGCAAATTCTAGGTCCACAATTGAACAAGGTTCCGGTACATGAAGGGTTAATTCTTTATTTTGTTCGCGGTTATTTACGTTTTTGGGATTGTCTTTGGTAATTCCGGAGTTCGTGTTTTTTTATATTGATTTTATTTTTTCAGCGGAGAATTTGTTTGCTCGAAAAATCCAAGAGTACCAAAAATCCAAGATTGCCGAACAGCCCCGATAAACGGAAGCATCAAAGAGAGTCTCCTCGCCTTCATGAAGAATTTTTTACATAGCCGAGGATGTTCCCCGAACATCCTCGGCTATGTAAAAAATTCGGCGAGGGAGGAACCTCGAATTTACATACGGCTTCGCATATCCGCCAGCTCAGGACTATTATTTTATCGGAAGAATTTACAATTTTTCTCGTTGTAATAAAAATAGCGCCGACCGGCGACGGTGCAGGGGAGGTTTGCGCCTCCTTCCTTATTCCTTCGACGAATAACTCCGGTAACGCCGAATTCTGCAAGGCATGTTTTTAATTATTTATTATTTTTTTCTCGCGATTATAATTTTGTTTGGGATTATCTGTGGTAATCTTGAGATCCGTTTTTTTTTTAAATTAAATTAATTTTTTTCTAGGGACGAATTTGTTTGACCGAAAAATCCGCGTGTACCGAAAATCCAAGATAGCAATTTTTCTCGTTGCAATGAAAATTTGCGCCTCCTTTCCTTCTCCTTCGACAAATGACTCTGAGGCGCGCCGAATTCGGCACGGCGCGTTTTGAGTCATTTATTATTTTTTCTCGCGATTATTATTTTTCTTGGCATTATCTTTGGTAATCTCGAGGTCCGTTTTATTTAATTCAAACATTTTCTTCAGGGACGAATTTGTGTGAGCGAAAAATCCGTGAGTACCGAAGATCCAAGATCGCCGAGCAGCCGCGATAAGCGGAAGCATCAAAGAGAGTCGCCTCGCGCTCCTTTCGGTGATTCCCCGCCGTTGCGGAGAATTTTATATCGCCGGTGATGTTCCTCGCGATTGAAGAACGTCGGATTTTACCTACGGGGTCGAATCTCCGCCATCGAGGGACTATTATTTTATCGCAAGAATTTACCAAACGGGAGGCCTCGCCGAGCCTTCACCCGCTTGACCGTTCCGCCCTGCGAGGTTCTCGTCTGATAAAATACCGAGGAATAAATCAAATTCCTCGCCGACCTGAGACGGATTTCGCCGGGTCTCGTATCGCGGCTCCGCCCGGCTGGATTCAACGTCAAAGGGACGAAAACACCGCCTGCAACCGCGGAGAGCCCAGGAAATTTCCTTCGCTAATGCATTAAAAAAAAAAAAAAAATTACCGCAAAAAAGATAGGAAAAGATGTAAAAAAAAAAAATAATCCATCTCATCGTATCAGCCGTGATGCGGAGGCGTCTTTGTTTTCGGAGTGCGGAAGCAACGACGCTGGGACGAAGTAATAAGTAACCGAGTCTTAATAGCACATAAAAACAACTCAGCAGAAACAAGAGAAGCGCTCCAAATCGCTGTAAACCACGCAAACTCGTGTTTCAATGACTGGCGCCTAAAACCCAACCCCACAGAAACGGCTGGATTCAACGTCAAAGGGACGAAAACACCGCCTGCAACCGCGGAGAGCCCAGAAAATTTCCTTCGCTAATGCATTAAAAAAAAAAAAAAAAAAAATTACCGCAAAAAAGATAGGAAAAGATGTAAAAAAAAAAAATAATCCATCTCATCGTATCAGCCGTGATGCGGAGGCGCCTTTGTTTTCGGAGTGCGGAAGCAACAACGCTGGGACGAAGTAATAAGTAACCGAGTCTTAATAGCACATAAAAACAACTCAGCAGAAACAAGAGAAGCGCTCCAAATCGCTGTAAACCACGCAAACTCGTGTTTCAATGACTGGCGCCTAAAACCCAACCCACAGAAACGGCTGGATTCAACGTCAAAGGGACGAAAACACCGCCTGTAACCGCGGAGAGCCCAGGAAATTTCCTTCGCTAATGCATTAAAAAAAAAAAAAATTACCGCAAAAAAGATAGGAAAAGATGTAAAAAAAAAAAATTATCCATCTCATCGTATCAGCTGCGATGCGGAGGCGCCTTTGTTTTCGGAGTGCGGAAGCAACAACGCTAGGACGAAGTAATAAGTAACCGAGTCTTAATAGCACATAAAAACAACTCAGCAGAAACAAGAGAAGCGCTCCAAATCGCTGTAAACCACGCAAACTCGTGTTTCAATGACTGGCGCCTAAAATCCAACCCACAGACACGTCTGGATTCAACGTCAAAGGGACGAAAACACCGCCTGCAACCGCGGAGAGCCCAGGAAATTTCCTTTGCTAATGCATTAAAAAAAAAAAAAAAATTACCGCAAAAAAGATAGGAAAAGATGTAAAAAAAAAAATAATCCATCTCATCGTATCAGCCGTGATGCGGAGGCGCCTTTGTTTTCGGAGTGCGGAAGCAACGACGCTGGGACGAAGTAATAAGTAACCGAGTCTTAATAGCACATAAAAACAACTCAGCAGAAACAACAGAAGCGCTCCAAATCGCTGTAAACCACGCAAACTCGTGTTTCAATGACTGGCGCCCAAAACTCAACCCACAGAAACGGCTGGATTCAACGTCAAAGGGACGAAAACACCGCCTGCAACCGCGGAGAGCCCAGGAAATTTCCTTCGCTAATGCATTAAAAAAAAAAAAAAAATTACCGCAAAAAAGATAGGAAAAGATGTAAAAAAAAAAAATAATCCATCTCATCGTATCAGCCGTGATGCGGAGGCGCCTTTGTTTTCGGAGTGCGGAAGCAACGACGCTGGGACGAAGTAATAAGTAACCGAGTCTTAATAGCACATAAAAACAACTCAGCAGAAACAAGAGAAGCGCTCCAAATCGCTGTAAACCACGCAAACTCGTGTTTCAATGACTGGCGCCTAAAATCCAACCCGCAGAAATCACAACTCATTATATTTTGGAATATACATAGTGTAACGACCGAGCGAATGAATAACGCGCGTATTTGGTTTTGGGGCAGATATTGTTAATAATGATCACGTCTAAATATGTCGAATACGAATTGTCACACGTCTGATCGTTCAGACGTCTCACTGATTTACATGACGATCGATCTTGTATCGATCCTGCAGTCGTTCGTCCATTGTCAAACCTAACTACAGTACAAGTACGTACAGTCCAAGAAATAACATGAGATAAAATATGAAAATAATATCTAAAAAAATAATAATACGAAAAGAATATAAAGCAAAAATTATATGTATTATATGTATATAAAAACTAGGGGAAAGCGGGGCAAAATGGCACAGCGGGGCAAAACGGGATAATGAGAGAAAACGCAATTTTCCAATAACTTTTGGATGGTGGCGATGGTGGTACGTGGGGTAAAACGGGTTTGAAAATCCAGATGTATCGTTGGGACAAAATGTGGCGTCCAAAGATTATTGGAAAATTGAGTTTTGCCCTCACCGTCCCGTTTTGCCCCGCTGTGCCATTTTGCCCCGGTCCCCCCTATATGTATTGCATATGGTTTGTATATGTTTCACCATCACTATTGTAAACACCAATGTCAATAAATACATTTACTACTACGCAATATTAAGTAACCGAGTGCGGAGTAGTCTTTTTATTTTTATTATTTTTATTTTCTGTTTTTTTTTTTCAACGATATGGCACTTGGCCAGAGCGCGTATTCCGGAGGACGTCTTGCAGCCTCCGGGCGGGTTACCTGCTCGGTAACAATAAAAGGACAGGACAAAAGACAAAAGCAGGAAAGCGAGTATAAAAACCGTGAAGCAAGTAGTAGCGGCAGGATGAGGAAAGTAGGAGGGGGGGGGGGGGGGGGTGGGGGTGGGGGTGTGTGTCGGCTCCGGGTCGCCGAGAGCGGTAACAGGAACAGGAGAGGGTCTCGGTCGAGCCGACGAAGAGGACGCCGCGAGTCGACCCAACCCCCGACCACCGCCGCTACCCCATTAACGCTCTAAAGAGTTAACGAATTTATACACACTGCGCCACCTAATTACTAGCTCGCGTCGGGCCTCGGAGAACGAACGGTGGAAAAAAAACAACAGCGAAAAAATGAAGAAAAAAAATAATAAAAACTCCCCGGTAGGGATGGTCGGTGAGAGGGAGAGAAAAAAAAAATAACAACAACAACAACCCGGCGGGTCTGGGTAATTGAAAGGCCGACGAGGAGATGATGGCGTCGGTAAAATATTCTCGTGGCAGGTAACGCCCGGCTTACCTGGCTGCCGACCTACGAGCTTTTCGCAATTTTTTTTTCATCAAAGCTCCGCGTCTTTATTTATTTAAAAAAAAAATTTCACCCTCAGAGTATCGGCGATGAGCGGGGTGACATTCGAAACGTACGCATCCGAAAAGCGGCCGAGACGTGTATAAATGAGAAAAAAAAAATCACGGAAAGACAATGTATTCGCTGACCAAAGTGAAAAAGTTGAAAATTGAAATTTTCATATGGCTTCCTCATATAAGTTGCAAATTGAAATTTTCATGTGGCTTTCTCATAAAAGCTGCAAATTGAAATTTTCATATGGCCTTCGAATGATGTTCCTTTATTTGCGAAGCTTCTTCTATGAAGATGCATTTTCTGTATTGTTGGCTTCCTCATGGAGGAAACTTCGCAAATAAAGGAACATTATGAGAAGGCCATATGAAAATTTCAATTTGCAGCTTTTATGAGAAAGCCACATGAAAATTTCAATTTGCAACTTATATGAGGAAGCCATATGAAAATTTCAATTTTCAACTTTTATGAGGAAGCGACATGAAAAATTTAATTTTCAACTTGTTTTAACGTCAACGTAGTCTTTGCCTTTTATGCAAAACGACTGGCCGATTCAGGTTTAGCGCGAAAAAATACACCGATGTCTTCGTTTTGTTAGATCCGTGCACGTACTTCAATTAATGAAAATACAGGGTTTTGGAAAAATATTTTTTTTTTATTGTTAAGTCAATTATCCAATATTCACCGTTTTGTGGCCACACGTCTAATGTATTTTTCCCCCACCGACGACGAGTCTCCGAATTATTTTACTCCTAGGGCGATACTTGATACATAAACTTGTGTCGGACAAAAAATACAACTTTGTCAAAAAAACAAAAAAAATTTAAATCTCATAAAACTTAAACGATTATAACAATTTTCGTCAAATTTAATACCAAACATTGTACACAGTATTAGTCCATTCCCGTTTCAAATTTAAGATCGATACCTCCAAGGTTACTCACATTAGACCATTTTTAGTAATTTTTCAAAAAACTCAAAGCACTCAAAATCCCATATAATCTTACCACTTTGATGGATTTTGACCAAATTCAATACCAAAGGTCTTTGATCAAAATAGTATATTTATGTGTAGTTTTAGAACGATTGCTCCAAATTTACGTAAGTTAGAGCTACCACAGAGAATTTCCAAAAAATTGAAAATCGCATAAAATTTCCATTTGGGCCTCAGTGTTCACGAAAATAGCACTGAACGAAGCGACGTGATCGCTCTACTAGTGTACCAAATTTCAACTCGCTGTCTCAAGCCATTTCCGAGTTATAGTCATTTTAAACGATGCAACTCTGTCACATACACACACACATACACACACACATACACACACACATACATCCGGACGCCAGCTAAAAATCATATTTCTCGACGTTTTAGACTATTTTAAGTATTCTGACATTAAAATCTCATTTTATTTTATTTTTTACGAAAACAAAGCTTCCTCTATGAGGAAGCAAAAAATGAGCGCCCGCGGAGCGTCGATGGCTCGGAATTCTTCGAGTGTAAAAAAACCGACAAAAAATATGTATAACGACCTCTATTTTGACGATAAAATTTTTTTTTCAATGTTTTTTATGTATATACATTTTTCTCTGATATTTCCGTTTTATCGATACCGCTCTGATAATTGATGGTCGCGGTGTGGGGTTTCTATCGGTATCGTCGAATATGCGCCGCCCTGACGCTGGCTTTCGAGCTTCATTATTAGCTGGATTATTAAATTTGGACGGTTTCAAACTGTAGTTTATTTGTTGTCGGAAAACTTTTGGAGGGATTTCACGCATACATGCAAACACACGCATGTGTATGGATTCGTGCGGCGGTGGACGTTGTTGGTCATACACCTGCGGCGTTGTCGGCGGACTGTGGCTGGGCGAGCGGGTCTTCGACGATCCACCCTATCAGCATATACAGCGGAGCCACAACTTTATCCCGCCCGGGCTGTGTGACTGCTGCTGCAAGGTCCGCAGTCGGCTCTCACTCCGCTCCTCCGGCGGAGGGAGGAAAAGATAGAGGCAGACCTTTGCGCGTCATCTTATATCCGCGGCTTCGCCGGGGAACCCGCGGGAATAAGAAATGCGGGAATACGTGGAGTATGCCCTGCCGACGTGCTGCGCTCCCCCTCCCGTATATGGCATACATAGCCCGGTGCCTCAGACCACTGTGGAAGATTCTAAAAGTTTCACCAGACCGAGCTACGGACCGCAGGGCCGCCTGGCGAGACCCTTCCGACGCTCCCGTACTCACCGAATCCATCCAACGACCCCCCATAAACACACCCGGCTTCCGCACTCTCTCGCGCCTCGCTGTTTTGGTCGGGGTAGACGATGGTTCTTTTTATTCTGGTCGGAGGAAGTAACGCGTTAGAGGTGAGAAGATATTCGGGATGGAAATTCGTTCATGTTTTCTGGTATTAATTGACGTGACACCTTACGTAAAAAGGGTAAAAATTTTGCACAATATAAAAATGTGACACCCTTCGTAAAAAAGGATAAAAATGGCAAATGTCGTCCACCTCCAGTTAACATGTGGGTCGATGATTTATGGATTCGGTCGAGGTCTGGGGAGACCCTTTTGAAACTCCCGTACTCACCGAATCCACCCAACGACCCCCCACAAACACACCCGGCTTCCGCACTCTCTCACACCTCGCTATTTCGGTCGGGGTAGAGGTTGGATGGTTCTTTTTATATTCTGGTCGGAGGAAGTAACACGTTTGAGGTGAGAAGATATTCGGGATGGAAATTCGTTCATGTTTTTTTTTGTATTAATTGACGTGACACCTTACGTAAAAAGGGTAAAAATTGTGCACAATATAAAAATGTGACACCCTTCGTAAAAAAGGATAAAAATGGCAAATGTCGTCCACCTCCAGTTAACATGTGGGTTAATTATTTATGGATTCGGTCGAGGTCTGGGGAGACCCTTTTGAAACTCCCGTACTCACCGAATCCATCCAACGACCCCCCATAAACACACCCGGCTACCGCACTCTCTCGCGCCTCGCTGTTTTGGTCGGGGTAGACGATGGTTCTTTTTATTCTGGTCGGAGGAAGTAACACGTTTGAGGTGAGAAGATATTCAGGATGGAAATTCGTTCATGTTTTTTTTTTGTGTTAATTGACGTGACACCTTACGTAAAAAGGGTAAAAATTGTGCCTTCGTAAAAAGGATAAAAATGGCAAATGTCGTCCACCTCCAGTTAACATGTGGGTCGATGATTTATGGATTCGGTCGAGGTCTGGGGAGACCCTTTGGACACTCCCGTACTCACCGAATCCATCCAACGACCCCCCATAAACACACCCGGCTACCGCACTCTCTCGCGCCTCGCTGTTTTGGTCGGGGTAGACGATGGTTCTTTTTATTCCGGTCGGAGGAAGTAACACGTTTGAGGTGAGAAGATATTCGGGATGGAAATTCGTTCATGTTTTTTTTTTGTGTTAATTGACGTGACACCTTACGTAAAAAGGGTAAAAATTGTGCACAATATAAAAATGTGACACCTTTTGTAAAAAAGGATAAAAATGGCAAATGTCGTCCACCTCCATCTGTCGAGGTCTGGGGAGACCCTTTGGACACTCCCGTACTCACCGAATCCACCCAACGACCCCCCATAAACACGCCCGGCTTCCGCACTCTCTCGCGCCTCGCTGTTTTGGTCGGGGTAGACGATGGTTCTTTTTATTCTGGTCGGAGGAAGTAACACGTATGAGGTGAGAAGATATTCGGGATGGAAATTCGTTCATGTTTTTTTTGGTATTAATTGACGTGACACCTTACGTAAAAAGGGTAAAAATTGTGCACAATATAAAAATGTGACACCCTTCGTAAAAAAGGATAAAAATGGCAAATGTCGTCTACCTCCAGTTAACATGTGGGTCAATGATTTATGGATTCGGTCGAGGTCTGGGGAGACCCTTTGGACGCTCCCGTCCTCACCGAATCCACCCAACGACCTCCCATAAACACACCCGGCTTCCGCACTTTCTCACACCTCGCTATTTCGGTCGGGGTAGAGGTTGGATGGTTCTTTTTTATTCTGGTCGGAGGAAGTAACACGTTCGAGGTGAGAAGACATTCGGGATGGAAATTCGTTCATGTTTTCCGGTATTAATTGATGTCGTGACCGACTACGTAAAAAAAAGGGTAAAAATGGTAAATATGGTTCACCTGCAATTGACACGTGAATTAATGATTTTATTTTTTCAACCCTTTTTGGTATTTCCTATAACTGGTGCCATTGCAGTGCTACGCAAAGGAACCTCTATGACTTTTTTTTTGTTGATCCATGTCGGGGATGGAATTTTATTTATTTACTTTTTAATTCGCATATCTCGAGAGGGGTAAATTGAACAAAAAAAGTCATGGAAACAGAGAGTTTCGTTTTCCCACTAAATTGTTTAATGCAACGCGCGTTAAATTTTTCGAAGGTCCCGCAACTGGCTGTTTCGATCAAAAAGTAAAAATCCCTTTTTGCCGCTTCCAGTGAATTATAAATTACAAATCCCTCATTGATATTTTTGTACAATAAAAAATAACAAAAAAAATCCTCGATAAATGGTACAGATAATTAATTTGAAAAAAATAAAATAAAATAAAAAAATCGAAGAAAAAGGGGTCAACAACAGGGGGGTTTCGATCAAAAAGTAAAAATCCCTTTTTTCCGCTTCCAGTGAATTATAAATTACAAATCCCTCATTGATATTCTTGTACAATAAAAAATAACAAAAAAATCCTCGATGAATGGTACAGATAATTAATTTGAAAAGAATAAAATAAAATAAAAAAAATCGAAGAAAAAGGGGCTAACAACAGGGGGGCGAGTAATGGTCATGATATCGGATTACTTTGAACAAGGTTTGCGCGCGGAGGCCCACAGAGCGCAGCGACCGTGAGAGCCGTGCTCCCGTTTAATCCTTTGGCGAACAGTCGACAAATCGCAATGTCTCGACTGTATAGTTTTACCGTGTAGCCGGCTCTGTGCCATCCGAGAGCGGTCTCGGCTCGCTCGGTGGCTACGTGATCTCGTAAAAATGTTAATGAGAGTTCTCCCCGTACGGGCGCTCCGTACCTGTGTGTCTCTCCCTCGAAGCAGCCCCCCCCCCCCCCCCCCCCCCGCGCAACCCCCTGCCTCCTCCTCGGCTATATCTATTTGCGATGGAAGAAGAAAGAAACGAGAGAAAGCTCGCTCGGTTACGTGGCACCACGTAACCCCTTTGCCTTACCCGCGCGTTACCCCTTTACCACCTTTCTACTTCGAGATCCCTCCGAAGCCCGCCATCCACTGGGTGGATTTTTATGTCTCTCCAGTTTCAACCCCTCCGCACACAGGCACGCGTGCGGCACACACACATACACACACACATACATACACACATACATACACACATACATACACACATGCATACACACATGCATACACACATACATACACACATACATACACACATGCATACACGCATGCATACACACATGCATACACACATACATACACACATGCATACACACATGCATACACACATACATACACACATACATACACACATAAATACACACATACATACACACATACATACACACATACATACACACATACATACATACATACATACACGCATACATACATACATACATACATACATACACACATACATACACACATACATACACACATACATTCACACATACATACACACATACATACACACATACATACACACATACATACACATATCTCCCGACTGTCGTTCAACAACATTCTCATCTTCCCCTTTTTTTCTATTTTTTTTTCCTTCGGTCGTCGGTTAGATCCTTCCGAGAGTCTTGCTCCTCTCCATTTCGGTGAGTTTATGGCCCACCTAAAGCCATTACGACTCTCACTTACCGCAACCACTCTTTGGCAAGAGCTCTGCGGTTAATAATGACTAATTAGACGATAGAGTAGAGATCTCTCTTTTTTTTATATGGTTTTAACGTTAGGAGTAAGGCGACGTATAGTGGCCTACCTGCTCCGTGTTCTGTTGGTAACACAAACTGTAATGCATGCCGTTTTGTGCGAATCGCTCGGGGAATGACTATTTTATCTTTGGTGAGCTGTTTTGGGTCTTAGAACGGCATTGATTGCAGATTTGGTTATCGACGGTGGTAATTCAAGTCACCGTAAAAATGGCGAAAATGGTACGGTCCGTTTATCATTGATTTATGTCAGTGTAATCACACCGGTTAGTGTTCGCCACTTTTGCCTCTTCTAAACTACCTGTCGAGTTACCGGTTCATAATAAAAGCTTTTTTTATTTGGCCAGAGCTCCGCGGTTAATAATGACTAATTAGACCACAGAATAAAATTGTCTCTTTTTATATGGTTTTCCTTACCGACTGAGAACCGTTCTCAGTCGGTAAGGAAAACTGTAACGAGTCCCGTTTTGTGCGTATCGCCCGGGGAAACAGTTTAATTTTTGCTGAGCAGTTCGGGGTCTCAAAATGGCATTGATTACAGATTTGGTTATCGACGGTGGTAATTCAAGTCACCGTAAAAATGGCGAACATGGCCCGGTCCGTTTATCATTGGTATACGTCAATATAATCAGACTGGTCCATATTCACTTTTGCCAATCCAAACTATACGTCGAGTTGATAAAAAAAATGCTTTTTTAAATATTGTAACGACCGAGCAAATGAATAACGCGCGTATTTAGTTTGGGGGCGGATATTATTAATATAATCGTATCTAAATATCCCGAGCACGAGCTGTCATACGTCTGTTCGTTCAGACGTCTCAGTCCAGACTGTTTTACATGACGATCGATCTTGTCTCGATCGTCCGTTCGTCCGTCTATTGTCAATCCTAACTAATATCGTGTGTCTCAACGAATAGTCAGCTACATATTCGTTACAATATGTATGCGATAGAGTTTCACATAAAAATTTTTTGCCGCCGGTGTTTATTTAATAGCACTGTTCTGTTGTTTTTCACGGTAGTCTGTGATTCATTCGGGTTGAGACGGCGCTGCATCAAGGCGTATTATTATTCTCACAAAGCGACACGCTTGCGGGTTATCTTTTGGGTGGCCCGGGGTTCATAACGTCGGTGCACTTTCCATAGAAATCGTACGTTAATGCAGCTCGTATTGTTTGCTCGTAGATCTCAAGGAGCGAGGAGGAGGAGCGACCGGAGTGTGGGGTTTCGCGATAGTGAGACTCGGAGCGGAGGGTTGAACAAGCCAGCTAATGCTTCGGAGATGATAATGTGTACCTCCGGGAGGCTTTCTGTCTCGCGCAGCCGAGACTGTTGCCACATCCCTTGCGCATATGTGGCTGTACGATAAATGTGTGTGGAGCCGAAAACCCTTATGCGCGCCACTCCACCGCGCTCTTCGCCAAACGGTCAGAGGACTCGACGGGCCAATGAATTCTCACAGCGGTAAGCATTGTCTTCTATCTTATCCGAGGCAAGCGTGTTTACTCGGGGTGATATTTTAGTCGATTTAATTTGAATTAGGATCACTTTCTTTTCATTCGTAAAATTTAGGTTTCGTTCTCGTCGATAGCGCAAATTTAGATTTTACTTCGAGGACTCTTTGAGGGACATGAATTACGCTCATTTTTTGGTATATTAAATTTAGGCCAGTTTTTAGAGATCAAATTCGCAATTAACTTTTTCTTATAATAAAGATGTATATGTCGAATCTTTAACCATTTTTTTTAAATGGTTGAATGGGAATTTATATCGTGGTTTATATAGGGGAGATCGGGGCAAAATGGCACACCGGGGTAAAACGGGATAACGAGACAAAACGCAATTCTCCAATAACTTTGGGATGATTGCGGTGATGGTAAGTGGGGCAAAGCGGGTTTGGAAATCCGGGTGTATCGTTGGGACAAAATGGGGCATCCAAAAATTATTGGAAAATTGAGTTTTGCCCTCAGCGTCCCGTTTTGCCCCGCTGTGCCATTTTACCCCGGTCTCCTCTACCCCACAACCGACAAAATATCTCCGACCTATAGAATCAAAATTGTTAAAGATCTGAAATATAAATTTTTATTATTAGAAAAAGTTAATTCTGAATTTGATTTTAAAATATTGGCGTACATTTTATGGGCTAAAAAATTGACGTAATTGACGTTCCTCAAAAAGTCATCAAAGCAAAATTGACGGGAATTTTGACGTCCCTCAAAGAGTCCTCAAAGCAAAATTTACGAATTTTTTAGCGCGCCCTCCATCAAACGTCGAGAGTGGTAAGCATTGTCTTCTAACTTATCCGACAAAAGCATGCTTACTCGGGGTGATATTTTAGTGAATTTAATTTGACTTTTTTGTAATTCGTATAATTTATGTTCTGTTTTCGTCGATAGTACAAATTTTCATTTTTATTTAAGGACTATTTGAGTGACGTGAATTACGCCAATTTTTTAAGATCAAATGATCAATAAAATTTTTCGAATGATAAAAATTTAGATTTCGCACCTTTAACCATTTGTTTTGTATAAATCAGAGATGTATTGTCGATCGTGAATCACGCCCATTTTTTGGTCCACAAAATTGTCGCCAATTTATTAAGATCAAATTAACAATACATTTTCTCTAAGAATAAAAATTTATATTGCACACCTTTAACATTTTCTTATAGATCTTTACAGATTTTTATAGATATATTGTCGATCGTAGGGAATTTAAAGCGTGAATATCGAAGAAAATTTGAGGCACGCGAGGATGATGAGGAAATGTCTCGATTTGACTTTGGCAAAGCACAACGTAGATGTATCAAAGGGATGAGTATGAGGCGGGGGAGGGAGGGGCGGGACGCCGAGGGGGTTTAAGGGATGGAAAGCTCTTGTCTTCCGTTTCCCGTTGAATGCGCGTCCGCGTTCTTTTGGAAACTGTATGTACCGATACATGTATATCCAGGCCACTCATCCCTCTTCTTCCTCGTTTGATCGAGCCTCGAATCGACTCCATACCCGTGTTCGGCGCAGCGCCGAACGTCAAACGTTCTACATAGCTATACGCGAGGAAGCTACGCTTTCCGTACGTCTCTCCGTTACATCCTCGTCTTGTCCCATATTCTTTTTTTTTTTTTCACTCCCGATTTCGACGGAAATGGATAGAGTGTAGACCGTCGTCGGCTACATCGACGTATAAGCTTCCCACGTGCTATATAAAAAAATTGGAAATCGGTTAAGCTTCGCGAATCATTCAGATTCGGAACATTATTATTTTTTTGATTTTATTTTATTATTATTTTATTCTCATCCCCGTTGCTTGCATTGACCGAGTAACAAAATAAAAAAGTAAAGATGATAAAAATAAGATGAGGGCTGAAGGACCCAGGTCGATGGTCCTTTGACAAGTTGTAAAATTAGCATTAGCTAAACAATTTTGTATAAGAAGACAACTGTAAATATTAACATTGGCAATGAACATATTTTACTAATACTAAAAATAGGAGTCTAGACGTTTGGTAATAAAAATAATGAACCGTGGGAGTAAATGCGATTACCCTTTGTGGGAATCTTGAAAGAAAACTGGGCAATGCATATCGCATTGATCTCTTTGGGCGAGCGGCGAGGACGGCGGAAGAGGGTTGATCGGTTGCTTTCGTCTGCTCATTTCGAGGAGAGCTTATTTATATGAAAAAATCGGAAATCGGTTAAGCTCGAGAATCATTCGAATCCGGAACATTATTATTTTTTCTCCATCGCTTGCATTGACCGACTAAGGAAATTAAAAAAGTAAAATATAATAAAAACAAGAATCGAGAAGTTTGTTAAAAAATAATCATCCGTGGTAATAAATGCGATTGCCCTTTGCGGGAATCTTGAAAGAAAACTGGGCAATACATATCGCATTGATCCCTTTCGGCGAGCGGGTCGGAGGGGAGGGTTGGTTGGTTTCGTCGGCTCGTTACGAGGAGAGCTTATTTATATGGAAAAATTGGAAATCGGTTAGGCTTCGTGAATGATTTCGATTCGGAACATTAATATTTCAATTATTTATTTTCATTTAATTTTATTATTATTTAATTTTCATTCCCCGTCACTCGCATTCGCCAAGTAAGAAAATAAAAAACGTAAAATTATTCGTAGTAAAAGAGATTTATTGCCAAAGCTTAATATTTACACAGTTATCTTCTTATACTATTTTTATACCGAATTATAATTTTACACCTTGGCAAAGGTCATTGACCATTCGGGCCATTGACCAGAGCCCTCCAGCCTTCAAATTATAATTTTAAAAAAGTTGCAAATTTTTATTTTCACATGGCTTTCTCATAATGTTCCTTTATTCGCGAAGCTTCCTCTACGACAAACAATTTTCTGTGCTGTTGGCTTCCTCATAGAGGAAGCTTCGCGAATAAAAGAACATTATGAGAAAGCCGTATGAAAATTAAAACTCGCAACATTTATAAGAAAGTCATATGAAAATTTCAATTTGCAAGTTTTATGAGGAAGCCATATGAAAAATTCAATTTTCAACTTTATCAACGTCAACTTCGTGTTATACCGTATGCAAAACGACTAGCCGATTCAGGTTCCGCGTGAAAAAATACACGAACGCGCGTCACTTTGTCATATCTGTGCATCTACTTCGTTTAACGAAAATACGGGGTCTTAGAAAAAGATTTCTTTAATTACCCAATATTCGCAGTTTTGTGGCCATGTTTCATGTATTTTTCCCCACTGATTACGAATTTCGAACTTATTTTACTCCTGGAGCGATACTGGATGCAGAAACTCTCGTTGGACGCAAAATAAACATTTTCCGAAATATTCAAAAATGTCAAAATCTTATAAAATCCACACGGTTCAATCCATTTTCGCAGATTTTAATACCAAACATTGCACACTGTTAGTCCATTCCCGTGTCAAATTTCCGATCGATACCTCCATGTTTACTCGAATTAGACCGTTTTTAGTCATTTTTCAAAAACCTCACAAAAACTCAAAATCCCATAAAATCTTACGACTTCGATGGATTTTGAACAAATTCAATACCAAAGGTCCTTGATCAAAGTAGTATATTTGTGTGCAGTTTTAGGACGATTACTCAAAATTTACACAAGTTAGAGCTACCACGACCATTTTTCAAAAATTTCAAAATCGCGTACAATCTCGAAACGGGCCTCAATCTTCATGAAAATTGCACCGAGGGAAGAGACATGACCACTCTACTAGTGTACCAAATTTCAACTGGCTACCTCGAACCGTTTCCGAGTTATAGTCGATTTAAACGACGCAAGTCTGTCTCACACATACATAAATAAATACACACACACACACACACATACGTCCGCACACCAGATAAAAATCACATTGCTCGACGTTTGGGACAATTTTAAGTACTCTGACACTAAAATCTCAAAAAAAAAACATGTTCACGAAAACAAAGCTTCCTCTATGAGGAAGCAAAAAGAATCGATAAGTTTATTAAATACACCTTAACATAGGGCCATCGACCCAAGTCCCTCAACCCTCAAATTATGATAAAAAAAAAGAATCGATAAGTTTGTTAAGAAATAATCAACCGTGGGAATAAATGCGATTACCCTTTGTAGGAATCTCGAAAGAAAACCGGGCTGTACATATCGCATTGATCTCGTTGAGCAAGCCGGGGGAGGGGGCGGGGGAGGGGGGGGGGAGGTTATATTCGTTGGCTCGTTGCGAGGAGAGCGAAGATCGCCTGAGCCCTCTCCACTTTCTTTTTCTTTATTCCTGACTCTCCTTTCCACTTTCTATTTAGTCTTTCTTTATATTTATTTATTTATTTAATTTATTTTTTATTTATTTTTTTTTTCCTCGCTCCATCTCGGTCTCAGAAGCGATGAGAAAAGTGGAGGAGGTACCGGAAGCAGTCGGCGGGAGAGGCAAGAGAAACGAACGTCTGGCGGTACAGCTCTACCGAGGGGGGGGGGGGGGGGGGGGGGGGGGGTAGGATAGAAGCGATCATTGCCACGAGAAAACAGGCGTCCGTGGATTTATTTCCCGTTTCTATTGAGACACGATCGTTTATATTCCGAGAATAGAAATTCGCGTTCGCGTGTACCGATGGCGAAGTGCGCACTTCTCAAGCAGACCGCCCGAGCGATTTTCTGCTCGGTGCCTCTCTATCTTGGCTCGATCGGGAAACGTATACACCGGCCCCGGAGAGCGTCGAAGAAAAATCACGTCACGAGTAGGGAGAGCCCCGGGAGAAACTGGGAACGATAGAGCGATCGGTATATAGCGTCGCGTGGGGGGGGGGGGGGGGGGGGGGGGGGGGGGGGTCGGGGAGCTCGGAAAATTGGATGTTGACATCGCTCGTTGGGAAAATAAATTTAAAAAACCATTTTTTAATGTCCCTCCGCGTGTCCCACGGCGAGTGTCAATGATAAATTGAATCGCAATACCTATTTCTCGTCGAGACACTTCGATATCGTAAAGGGAGCTGTATAATACACATGTATATTAAATGAATCGTCAATTTTATACGCGCCGAGTTTCGTTCCATGCGCCGTGAAACTGGAAGGGTTGGAATTGTTGCGGGATGCTAGGAATGCCAGGGATGGTAGGAAAAAGAGACCAAAGTAATTGCAGATTATAAAGCGGGTGTTGGAATTTTGGAGCCGCGAAAAAAAAATTCCATACCATTTGCTATAATTTCGGCTGGGCGGTTTTCGGAGCATATGGAGTGGAATTCGGCATGGATGGGCGATAAATGTTTTCCTTCCACAAGCAGCTTGTCTATATCGCACACTCAGAACAACAGTGTAACAATTTGTATGGTAATGCGATTCGAGATGTTAGACTGTGGTTATAGGGGTGCGATATATGTATTTAATGACTATTAATAATTATAAAAACTAACTAAACATAAATAAAAATCCTTAAGTTCGAATATAGGTCGTATAGGTAGAATGTAGGAGTATAGGTAACTTTATGAGGAACTTTTATAAGGATGTGTGTCAATGACAAATTGAATCGCATATAATTGCAGATTATAAAGCGGGTGTTGGAATTTTGGAGCCGCGAAAAAAAAATTCCATACCATTTGCTATAATTTCGGCTGGGCGGTTTTCGGAGCATATGGAATGGAATTCGGCATGGATGGGCGATAAATGTTTCCCTCCCACAAGCAGCTTGTCTGTATCGCACCCTCAGAACAACAGTGTAACAATTTATATGGTAATGCCATTCGAGATGTTACATTGTGGTTATAGGGGTGCGATATATGTATTTAATGACTATTAATAATTATAAAAACTAACTAAAAATGTTTTAAAAATAGATCCTTAAATTCGAATATAATTTGGAACTTTATGAGGAACTTTTATAAGGATGTGTGTCAATGACAAATTGAATCGCAACAAAATTGAAGTATTTCTTATCAACACACTTCAATATTTTAAATTCCATGTACATGTATATTAATTGAAACGTCAATTTTATACGCGTCGAGTTTCGTTCCATGCGCCGTGAAACTGGAAGGGTTGGAATTGTTGCGGGATGCTAGGAATGCCAGGGATGGTAGGAAAAAGAGACCAAAGTAATTGCAGATTATAAAGCGGGTGTTGGAATTTTGGAGCCTCGAAAAAAAAATTCCATACCATTTGCTATAATTTCGGCTGGGCGGTTTTCGGAGCATATGGAGTGGAATTCGGCATGGATGGGCGATAAATGTTTTCCTCCCACAAGCAGCTTGTCTATATCGCACACTCAGAACAACAGTGTAACAATTTATATGGTAATGCGATTCGAGATGTCACACTGTGGTTATAGGGGTGCGATATATGTATTTAATGACTATTAATAATTATGAAAACTAACTAAAAATGTTTTAAAAATAGATCCTTAAATTCGAATATAATTTGGAACTTTATGAGGAACTTTTATAAGGATGTGTGTCAATGACAAATTGAATCGCAACAAAATTGAAGTATTTCTCATCGAGACACTTCGATATTGTAAATTCCATGTACATGTACATTAATTGAAACGTCAATTTTATACGCGTCGAGTTTCGTTCCATGCGCCGTGAAACTGGAAGGGTTGGAATTGTTGCGGGATGCTAGGAATGCCAGGGATGGTAGGAAAAAGAGACCAAAGTAATTGCAGATTATAAAGCGGGTGTTGGAATTTTGGAGCCGCGAAAAAAAAATTCCATACCATTTGCTATAATTTCGGCTGGGCGGTTTTCGGAGCATATGGAGTGGAATTCGGCATGGATGGGCGATAAATGTTTCCCTTCCACAAGCAGCTTGTCTATATCGCACACTCAGAACAACAGTGTAACAATTTATATGGTAATGCGATTCGAGATGTTAGACTGTGGTTATAGGGGTGCGATATATGTATTTAATGACTATTAATAATTATAAAAACTAACTAAACATAAATAAAAATCCTTAAGTTCGAATATAGGTCGTATAGGTAGAATGTAGGAGTATAGGTAACTTTATGAGGAACTTTTATAAGGATGTGTGTCAATGACAAATTGAATCGCATATAATTGCAGATTATAAAGCGGGTGTTGGAATTTTGGAGCCGCGAAAAAAAAATTCCATACCATTTGCTATAATTTCGGCTGGGCGGTTTTCGGAGCATATGGAATGGAATTCGGCATGGATGGGCGATAAATGTTTCCCTCCCACAAGCAGCTTGTCTGTATCGCACCCTCAGAACAACAGTGTAACAATTTATATGGTAATGCCATTCGAGATGTTACATTGTGGTTATAGGGGTGCGATATATGTATTTAATGACTATTAATAATTATAAAAACTAACTAAAAATGTTTTAAAAATAGATCCTTAAATTCGAATATAATTTGGAACTTTATGAGGAACTTTTATAAGGATGTGTGTCAATGACAAATTGAATCGCAACAACATTGAAGTATTTCTCGTCGAGACACTTTGATATTGTAAATTACATGAACACTGCTGTTCATGAATGCCTGGTCAGTTTTCCTATAGCGGCCCTGTTCAGATCGTCCAGGCATTCATGAACAGCACCGTACATGTTTATTAATTGAAACCTCAATTTTATACGGGTCGAGTTTCGTTCCATGCACCGTGAAACTAGAAGGGTTGAAATTGTTGCGGGATGCTAGGGATGTTAGGCATGCAGCAAAAAGAGACCAAAGTAATTGCAGATTACAAACCGAGTGTTGGAATTTTGGTGTCTGGAAAAAAAAAATCCATACCATTTGCTATAGTTTCGGCTGGGCGGTTTTCGGAGCATATGGAATGGAATTCGCATGGATGAGCGATAAATGTTTCCCTTTCACAAGCAGCTTGTCTGTATCGCACCCTCAGAACAACAGTGTAACAATTTATATGGTAATGCCATTCGAGATGTTAGACTGTGATTCTAGGGGTGCGATATGTGTATATGATGAGTATTAATAATGATAAAAAATAACTATAAAAAAAAATCCTTAAGTTCGAATGTAGGTTAGAACTTTATGAGGAACTTTTATAAGGACGTTTATCAATGATAAATTGAATCGCGACAAAAATTGACCTATTTCTCGTCGAGACACTTCGATAATGTGAAGGAAACGAATTATACGCATGTGTTAATTGATATGTCAATTTTATAAACGTTGAGTTCTGTTCCATGTGCTACGAAACTAGTCGGGCTAAAAATTGTAGTGAGACGGAATGGGCATTTGCACCCTAGGAAAAATAGACAAAAATAATTGCGGATTATAAATTGGATGTTAGAATTTTGGAGCTCACAAAAAAAAATTCCATCCCATGTGCTATAATTTCGATGGGTCGGTTTTCGTAGCATACGGAATGGAATTCATGGATGACTGGGAATTCGGCTGAGCTGGTCCACATATATGTTATAAATATTAACATTAAAAACGAACTAAAAAATAATAAAAATGACCACTCAAGTTCGAACTTTATTTTATGGATTTAAGCAGAAAATTAAGTTCGAGCTCAAGTCCGACTGCGAATTTAAACTTGGTACTATGGACTCGGCCCTGCGAGGCAAGAAAACAAATCGTATCTATGCTTCTTTTTTTCTGATAAATTCCGCAGACTGTATGTTTTCGATTTACCCTCAATACGAAACTTTGTGTCAATCACGGATAACAGCATTCTTTTTCCCCGCGAATATTGAATTTATTCGCAGACGATCCAGCGGCCTTCATTTCGCCTGATGAAATTTTCATACACAAGCTGTCGTTCGAACCTCCTCCCCCGCAATCTCCGAGAATCTCTATTAGCTTCGTTGACATTTCTCTAAGAATATTTCCTCCGCCTTGGCCGGGCGTGATGCGTGACGACAGTGACAGGAATAAAAGAAAAGAAGTCAATCTATACAGGGATGACTTTTCTTTTATACCCTGCCCTGCAGATCGACGAATCGAGGCCGTTGGGAGGGTCCACGGTGATTGAAGCCCAGCGCAAAAAAAAAAAAGAAATGGAAAAAAAAGGTAAAATAATAAATGCCAGGGTCAATGGAAAAGGAGAGATTGAAGGAGGTAAATTGAAGAAAAGGTTGGAGAGGAGGAGAGAGAAGATGTGGAGAAAAGGGAGGATCGAGGAAGAAATGCCCTGAGGGGTAAGAAAAAGATGTGGAAGGTCGGTCTCTCGCGGGACTTGTGATTGGTTCATTCGATTTGCATGGGAATTGTAATGACGCGACACATGGTCCCGGCAGTTTTCTCCTATCAAGCAATCGCGGCAAGTTCCCGGGATGTTTTTTTTTTTTTTATATCTCTTAGGTATACTCTTCCACTTTCACGATCCCTTGCCTCGGCCGCTCTGCACTCTCTATTTTTCCTTGGCGAAAATTAAATTGAACGACACTTTCGGTGGACAGAGCTGATCGCCTTTGTCGTCGCGGATAATGATTATGAGAAATCAAGATCCACCGGAGTGTCTCAATCCGTCGACTGACTCGCGCCTAACCCGAAGGTGTTATCTCTGTTTGGTAAATGGTAAAAAATGGTAAAAAAAAGTTTGGTACATTTATAAAAAAAAAAAAATCCTCGTATACGATAAAAGGCTCGCAATTTATTTCTCGTTTCCTTTACATTTTGTAAAAATCAACGCCTACTTCCCGGGGGGCTTTTTAATCTCTCTTAGGTATAAAAAAATATACATATAAAAAAATGTGTTAAGTATACTCTTCCACTTTGGCGCTTCCTTACCACTCTGCACTCTCAATTTTTTTCTATTTTTTTTTCTTTCGAGAAAATGAATTGAACGACATTTTCAGTGGACAGAGCTGATCGTCTCTGGCGTCGCGGATGATTATGGGATATCAAGATCCATCGGAGCATTACAATCCGTCGACTGACTCGCGGCTAACCCGAAGGTGTTATCTGTGATGGAAGATACAAAAAAGTGTTGTGCATTTATGAAAAAAATTCTCGGTCACGAAAAATGTTCGCAATTTATTTCTCGCTTCCTTTACATTTTTTTTTTAATCAACGCAACTTTCCAAGACGTTTTTTAATCTCTCTTGGGTATATAAAAATATATATGTAAATAAATGTATTAAATATACTCTTTGACTTTCGCAATTCCTTACCGCTCTGCACTCTCAATTTTCTCTTTTTTTCCGTCGAGAAGATGAATTGGACGACATTTTCAGGGGACGGAGCAGATCGTCTCTGTCGTCGCATGACCGGAGCATGTCAATCCGTCGACTGAACCGCAGCTAACCTGAAGGTTTTATCTCCGTTGGACGGTACAAAAAAGTTTTGAAAATGTAACGATCGAGCGGAGAGTTTGGGAACCTGTAGATATGAGTGTCGCTGATGGAAGGGCGAAGTATCGAAGAGAGAAAACATATGGTGATCACTGGGATTCGAACCCGGATTAATCGGTTACTGGGTAAGAGCACTAACCACTGCGCTAATGTCACCTATATGTTTCTCTCATTCGAATCGTCCTCTTATATGCAATGCAGGGCCATCACACACCCCCTCTCACTGAAATCGACGTCCTCGTCGACTGTGTAGAGTTGCGGATCTCGCATTACGTGATAACTAATACAGCCACGGTACCGCTGCCTATGTCCCTCGTCGGAGCTCTTCCCTCCCCCGTGGAATCCCTCGTTGCAGCTCTTCAGTGCCATGCCCTTGCTCTCGTCGTCGGTCTTATCGCTTTACGTTGCTTTTTTTTTTTTTTTTTTTTATAAAATTGTTTATTGTTTCCAGATACAAATCCTATAAACTCTAGGCTACAATAATACATAAAAAAAAGGCTACACATCACGGTGTTTGAACAAGTATGTCTGTCATATCCAGATCTCGCTTGCTTAAAATCTTTATTTTTTGAAATGAAAAAGTAAAAAGTAATAATAGAAATTATCGGTATATGACCAACTGTACTTCATCGAGGTGAAGTAAAACGTAAAAATCAATAAACAGAAAGGAAAAAATGCAAAATAAAAAAACCTTTCTAAATCTCGCATGTCACAGTATGACTCCTTAAAACTAAAACTTAAGACTAGACTAGGAAAAGTATTTACAATATATACAATAGACTTTACATACTATAACTACCATCACAAAGGCTTATAACCGCTAACTAGTACACATCACAGACTAGGGACGCTCACGCCGAAGGTGTTGTCGTCTTCTCTCATACAAATCACGAATGTGCGGGCAGTCCATATTGAGCCACCTGTATTTATTAAATCGCTTTACGTTGCCGTCCTGTATGCGCGGGCTTCTAGGACTGTGTCTCATGCCGCTTTACCTAAGAGTTGTACCGTGGTTGCTTCAGATGCGTTGTGTGGACGTGTTGTTTTTGGCCCGATAACTTCTGACATATGGTGATCATCGGGATTCGAACCCGGATTAATCGGTTACTGGGTAAGAACGCTAACCACTGCGCTAATGTCACCTATATGTTTCTCTCATTCGAATCGTCCTCTTATATGCAATGCAGGGCCGTCACAAAAATTTGTCCAGAAAATTCTCGTATACGATAAAACGTCCGAAATTCATTTCCCGGTACTCTTACATTTAAAAAAAATCAACGAACCGTGTCTGTAACTGAATAAACATTGTGAAGTTCAACAAGAAAAAAAGAAAATTGTGGGTTTTTCGGACGAGACACATTTGTTTAATACCCGGAAGCTTTTATTACCGTGAGTAATACTCCGTTATTCCATCCGCGTGTAGACTATCAAGTATTCGTGCTAATATTCGTCGAAATTTACTTCAAACATTTTGTTCAGTGATAAACAATTCAGCGAGCAAACGCTCATAAAGATTATATGAAGCTTTTCAAATATGCGATTGGTGAGTGGCCGGCGGTCGAGCCGACGAAATATTTTATGAAAGGATCACCATTTTTTTTAGTTTTTGCTTTATGGAGGGAAAAAAAATATACAGTACAGTCGAGTGGTTGTGTGTGTGGACTCTGGGGACATCAGTTATTAGGCAGTAAAAGCCGTTTGTGCAAGGTGGGGACAGGCTTTCGATTTAATAATTCAACCGTTTTACTTTGCTGCTACACGACAAACAGCTTTTGCAAGATTTTTCTTTCGGTTCTTCGTTCTTCGAGCTTTATGTATATACATATTGAAACGTTTCGATAATCCGGGGCAGCTGTAAAAATATCGATCTCACGATTTTTTTAGATCCTCTTCTTCCAAGCGAAAGATATAAGAGTTCGGTACTGGACCGGCTGAATAAGGCGTGTTGGATGGGATTTCACGTCATATGAGCTCGATTGTAGGAGGCAGCCGGATTGCTGACCTCTCTATAACGCACTCTCCTTAAAGGAGGATCGCCTCTAATGAAACGATAGCGTTAGTTAGACGCTCGCGCATATGACGGAAGGAAACCAGGAAAGTCAAAGGAGTTCTTCAGCCTTTTAATTCGGGGACCAAAAGTCGACCTGTCGTTCAAGACCGAATACTCTCCTCTGACTGTGAGCCTACTCTGCTCAGAGACACCGTATGCCAAGGCATACGTGCTTACGCAGTCTGTAAAATAATAAAATTACGAGGCCCCATTCGGGAGTTACCTCGAGGAGGTGTGGTCGATTCTTTGTGGGATCGGAACGGATTCTGAGGATAGGATGGGTAGAGCCTTTATAGCGGCCGGGGACCACTTCGCTTGCGCGAAGCGCTCCGCCGACTCGCCATCTCGCGGAGAGCGGAAAGACCTATCGGACAGTCAGGCGTCCCGTTGCAGTATATATGTATTGAAACGTTTGAATGTTTCAGGGCAGCGGAATATCGGATTCACAATTTTTTTTTAGATCGTCTTCTTCCAAGTGGAAGGTACAGTGTTTGGTACTGGACCTGCTGGGTAAGGCGTGTTGGATGGGATTTCACGTCATATTACGGAAGGGAACTGGGAAAGTCAAAGGAGTCCTTCGATTTTGCAAAGACCCGACGTTCCTAGCTGAACACTTTTCTCTGACTGTGAGCCTGCTCTGCTCGGAGATACGTATGCCGAGACATACGTGCTTACGCAGTCTATAAAATATATTTACAACGAGATCGCATCATGCAGTTACCTCGAGGAGGTGTTGTCAATTCTTTGTAGGATTGGAAAGGTCTCTGTGGATGGGATAGGACTCTGAGGATAGAATAGGATAGAGTCTTTATAGTGGCGGGAGACCACTTCGCTTGCGCGAAGCGCTCCGCCGACTCGCCATCTCGCGGAGAGCGGGAAGACCCTACCTAGGGCAGGGCGTCCCTGAATATAAGTATATAAATGTATAAATATAATAAATATAAATATATAAGGCTGAAGGACTTAGGTCAATAGCTTATTGGCCCACCTTGAGGCATTGTAACATCGAAAAAATAAAAAATAGAAAACGCATTGTAAGTGAGGTCAAAAAATATCTACTACTACCCTAAATATATAGACATGTATATATATATATATATATCTTGCTCTCGCTCTCGACATTAATTGAGATTCGAAAATTGTCACTTTGTCTATCGAAGCGCGAAAGCCGGCCGTTACGGTGGAGTCTCCTCTCATCGTCTCCCGTCGCCCTCCCGGATGTTACGTAAGAGTAACACGCGGCTCGTTCTCGTCGCCTTCAAACTTGTCGGCTTATTTTCCAAATGCAAATTACCACCGCCGGAATAATCCATATTTTATGTCGGACGCGAGAGGGACGACGGGACTAGTTGCCACACACCGCCCCGTACGTCCGTCGGATTCAACTCGCCGTGCTCAAACGTCCTATATAAACGGCCAAAGTTTATTCGAAAACTTTTCGAGTACGGGAACGCGCGCGTCAGTTTGCCGGGCAGTTTCGAGATAGCTAGAGGATGGAAAAAAAAATCAAAATCACTCTTGCCATGCCACCAAGTAGATACTCGGCAAAGTACTCTGCAGAGTAGAAAATTCGTTTTAAACTATAAGAAGACTTCAATTTTTATTTACATTATTAATCTTTAATAGTTTCCCTTTTCGTCCGAAGAGATTTTTTTAAATATCGCTCTCATTCTTCGTCCAAAAATTCTGGAAAAAATTGACTAATGGCGATACACGGTTAAGTAAGTTTTCTGAACGTTATTTTATCACAAAATTCTTTTATCCAAGTGTAAAATCGCAAAAACTAGTTTTCAAAAACTATAGTTTTTCTTCAAAACTTACGTTTCTTCATGTACATTTCTTCAAACATTTTGATCCTTAAGGCCGGGGTAAGGTATTACATTTTTTTTTGCTTTTTTTTTAAATGAATGTATAATATCTCAAGAATATTGTGTTAAAATTTCAAGTCGATCGGAGCAAAATTAACGAAGTTATGAGTATTTGAGCGCAACCCAAAGAAATTGGGTTGCGGCGAAATTTGTTGGCCAATTTTTTTTTTCATCAATTTGTTAATAACATTTTGGAATCATTATTATGCAAAATTAATCTTTTAAGTACCTTCAACATGCATGATTTTTTTCAGATTTTTATACAATCGAGAAGTGTTCTCAAACTTATGTGAAATGAGCGCTAAGCGACCAAACTCTTCGCGTTTTTCAAAGCGTTTTTCTGAAACTTGTCATATTTGAAGTCCGTGTTCACGATAACTCAACATCTACTGGACCAATCGTTTTGAAATTTTGCACAGTACTTCTTCACATAATTCACCAGGTATTGTCGAGAGCTTTTTTGTTTTTTTTTTAAATAATTAATAATTTTTCAACAACAAATAAGCCGATTTTTTAATCGAAAATCGGTTTTTGGCTCCCAAGTGCTACGAAGTATTGAAAAAACGAAAAAAAACCCATCGTCATTACCTCGAGAAACATCTCCTTTAACAAATGCATTTTGATTTTTTTGTTTCGGATGATTCTGTTGCAAGTTATGATGAACACCGCAAATCAACTTTTTTTCGAGGCGCCTCCGGAGATTCATTGTCACTCGCTCAATTTTGAATATTTCGCAATGAAAATTTAGGAAAATGTTGTTTAAATGTTATATTATTATATGGAAATTTACTGTATGAACGAACACTATCTGTATCGCGAAAAAAAAAATCTTAAAAACATGCCTTTTTTTCACCGAATTAACCTTACCCCGCCGTTAAAAGTGTCGGACTTGCAGCTTCTTTAAAAAAATTAATATTTCAGCCATGTCGGTATTTAATAAGAATATTCGACCAGCGAATTTCGTGAGTCGAATCAATCGGGGGGGGGGGGGGGGGGGGGCAGAGTTGAATGGCGAGAATGGCGATGTAATTTCGACATTGAAGTCAGTTCTCGTGAACCGAGTTGGCGTCGGAGGTGTTGGCCGAGGGATTGCCCAGAAAATCGTTGAGAATTTTAGGTGGTCCTTTTCTCCACGCGAACAAGGTGCCGCGTTTGATGCGAGCCTCGCAGTCACTCCCATGGCCTCCGTCTCCCCCGTTGGATCATCGGATTCTCCCTCTCCGTTACCCTTGTTGCGGCTTCGAATTTAATGCGAGCACGCCTCGCGTGCAGCCCGAAGCGCAAGCTTATCTTGGACTCGTGCCACGAGACGACACGCGAATTAAATTCAGCTTGGTAAACGTCTCGCGGATACTTGTTGGAGCATACCGGCTCCGCGAGCGAACCAATCCCACTGCGCGTGTTCCGTGTACATGCGCGAGCACAAGGGGGTGGTGTGTTTATGCGTGAGATGCCATTTTACGAGGATCGTTTGGCCTATTCTCGTGCCTCTCTCGGACGATTTCACGCGAATTTCAAAATGCCTCCAAGCGTATAAATCACTCGACAAATAATAACACTCCTCTGGAATACACACGACGAACGTGCTTACATGTCCGTTCCATGTGCTTACATGTTCCCCGCGTAACTTCGAGAATCAATATTTTTCTAACGAGTGCCCTTACAAAAATTGTCGTTTGTCCGTTTGTGTGGTTCATTGTGAGCCGAAGAAGGAACTTTTGGATTTTCGTATCGTAATAATTATTATTATGATAATTATGATTAAAATAAATTATTGATCAACACGGCGATGTTTCGCTTTGAGAATTGATATATCGCTTACGACTGCTCTCGCAAAAATTATTACCATATATTATAATGTTATCAATAATATTAATGAATTAATATTATAAGATTATTATTATCAGTATTTTCACTTTGATCTGCAGGTTGATCGACGGTAACAGTTATTGAAATAAATGATAGACCAACAGGACGATATTCGACGCTGGAGAATCAATATTTTTCTAACGAGTGCCCTCACAAAAATTGTCGTTTGTTCGTTTGTGTGGATCATTGTGAGCCGAAGAAGGAACTTTTGGATTTTCGTATCGTAATAATAATTATTATGATAATTATGATTAAAATAAATTATGGACCAACACGGTAATGTTTCGCTTTGAGAATGGATATATCGCTTGCGACTGTTCTCGCAAAAATTATTATCATGTACTATAATAATATTAATAGTATTAATTAATTAGTATTATATATAGTAGTTATTATTATGGTAATAATAATTGAAATAAACTATGGACCAACACAGCGATGTTTCGCTTTGAGAATCGATATAGCCCTTAAGACTCCTCTCGCAAAAATTATTACCATATATTATAATGTTATCAATAATATGAATTAATTAATATTATAAGTATTTTCACTTTGATCTGCAGGTTGATTGACGGTAATAGTTATTGAAATAAATGATAGACCAACAGGACGATATTCGACGCTGGAGAATCAATATTTTTCTAACGAGTGCCCTTACAAAAATGGTCATTTGTTCGTTTGTGTGAATCATTGCGAGCCGAAGAAGGAACTTTTGGATTTTCGTATCGTAATAATAATTATAATGATAATTATGATTTAAATAAATTATGGACCAACACGGTAATGTTTCGCTTTGAGAATGGATATATCGCTTACGACTGCTCTCGCAAAAATTATTATCGTGTACTATAATAATATTAATAGTATTAATTCATGAGTATTATATATAGTAGTTATTATTATGGTAATAATAATTGAAATAAACTATGGACCAACACGGCGATGTTTCGCTTTGAGAATCGATATAGCCCTTAAGACTCCTCTCGCAAAAATTATTACCACATATTATAATGTCATCAATAATATTAATGAATTAATATTATAAGATTATGATTATAAGTATTTTCACTTTGATCTGCAGGTTGATCGACGGTAATAGTTATTGAAATAAATGATAAACCAACAGGACGATATTCGACGCTGGAGAATCAATATTTTTCTAACGAGTGCCCTTAC
Organism: Exephanes ischioxanthus; assembly: GCA_958510785.1. Classification (NCBI taxonomy): domain Eukaryota; kingdom Metazoa; phylum Arthropoda; class Insecta; order Hymenoptera; family Ichneumonidae; genus Exephanes; species Exephanes ischioxanthus. The sequence continues at coordinate 3,712,994 of OY294018.1, read as the reverse complement.
AAAAATTGTCGTTTGTTCGTTTGTGTGGATCATTGTGAGCCGAAGAAGGAACTTTTGGATTTTCGTATCGTAATAATAATTATTATGATAATTATGATTAAAATAAATTATGGACCAACACGGTAATGTTTCGCTTCGAGAATGGATATATCGCTTACGACTGCTCTCGCAAAAATTATTATCGTGTACTATAATAATATTAATAGTATTAATTCATGAGTATTATATATAGTAGTTATTATTATGGTAATAATAATTGAAATAAACTATGGACCAACACGGCGATGTTTCGCTTTGAGAATTGATATAGCCCTTAAGACTCCTCTCGCAAAAATTATTACCACATATTATAATGTCATCAATAATATTAATGAATTAATATTATAAGATTATGATTATAAGTATTTTCACTTTGATCTGCAGGTTGATCGACGGTAATAGTTATTGAAATAAATGATAGACCAACAGGACGATATTCGACGCTGGAGGCAATATAGCTTCGTTTTTAACTAATACAAATAGCGCTTGGGGGGGGGGGGGGGGGGAGGGGGGAGATGTAGATGGAGAGACCGAGGAAAAAAGGAAGTCGGATCGATTAAAAAGAATCCCGCGCCGGCGGCTTGGGACAGGATGGAAAAACGCTTTGCTTTTGTAGCTCGAGTGGAAAATTCGTCGACTAACACCAATGCAAGAGGGGGCGGGGGGGGATACCTGAAATAACGCCGTCGTATTTTCTTTCAATCCGGCCAACCGCGGGCGCGCGGGTTGCAGCGGATTTTTCGTCACCCGCGGATTGCGAAGGTCGAACGTGAAAAGGCTCATCCGCGCCGGAGCGAAAGATAGATATGGCAGCGAGAATTTAAAAAAATAAAAAAACTGACTATAAAACGTGAAGACCCGGAGTTTTAAAATTGAAAAAAAAATCTCAATAATCGTCCCAGATTTTTCCTTACCAATAGCTTCGACCGCTGAAAACTCGTTCATTACGGTCCATCTATCGCGACGCGTGACAATCACGGACGAGTAAAAAAAAAAATTACAAAAAATTGAAAAAATTAAAAAGGGTAGTACTGAGAGATATAAAAAAGAGCATGGAGGTATAATGACCGGGTTTTTCATGTTCTGCAAAGCAGGTAGTAAAGGGGTAACGAGATGGGTATAACCGTGCGTGCTTTAACGATATAAGCGCGGGTGTAGTATAATGGTCCGTAGTTAATTCAATAGGGAACGAGGGGGTGTGGGTTCGAACGTTTCAGGAGCTGGAAGAAGGGACGGAGAGATGCCGTGGTGTTTGTAGGCGTACCCGTTAATTGAGCTATTACTAGACGCTAGTAGACGCTAATTAACCATACAATGTGTATGAATATTTTCGTCCTATCAGATTTACGGACTCGAGTAAAGTAAAAAAAAGAAAAAAAACAACAGGAATTTCGCAAACAGTATCTGGATTGATGTTAAGGTCCTAAGTATGTTGTAGTTGCGGAAGGAAAACATTTGTTGGCGTCGTATTTGTCGATTCTCTAAAAACACAAAATAAAAAAAAAATTAGCAATTAATTGTGAACTAATTAGTAGTCGTCGTGGTTGATACAACCGTATGTTATTTACAGCAATTTATCGTTAATGCGTTCTTATGGCTTTAATCGGTCGGATAAATGAGCGATAATAATGATAATGTAAAAAAAAAAACAACAATAATTTCGCAAAAGATATCTGGACCGATTAATATCGATCGAAGCGCTAAGCAGGGCTTTTCGAAGGAAAACATTTATCGGCGTAGTACTTTTTGATTTTCTAGAAAAAAAAGACAAAAAGGAACAATTAATTATGAATTAATGATTATTCGTCGCGACTGATACAACCGTACGTTATTTAGAGCAATTAATCGTAAATGCGTTTTTATGGCTTTTGCCGGTCGGTTGAATGAGCGATAATAACGGTGAATATGGCAAAAAAAGCAACAACAATAATTTCGCAAAAGGTATCTGGATCGATATTAAAGATCTAAGTAAGTAGTATTTTTTGAAGGAAAACATTAATCGCCATCGTATTTTTCGATTCTTAAAAAAAAAAAGACAAAAAGGAACAATTAATTATGAATTAATGATTATTCGTCGCGACTGATACAACCGTACGTTATTTAGAGCAATTAATCGTAAATGCGTTTTTATGGCTTTGACCGGTCGGATGAATGAGCGATAATAATGCTGAATATGGTAAAAAAGCAACAGAAATAATAATACAAAAGGTATCTGGATCGATATTAAAGATCTAAGTAAGTAGTATTTTTTGAAGGAAAACATTCATCGACATCGTATTTTTCGATTCTTAAAAAAAAAAAGACAAAAAGGAACAATTAATTATAAATTAATGATTATTCGTCGCGACTGATATAACCGTACGTTATTTAGAGCAATTAATCGTAAATGCGTTTTTATGGCTTTAACCGATCGGATAAATGAGCGATAATAATGGTGAATATGGTAAAAAAAAGCAACAACAATAATTTCGCAAAAAGTATCTGGATCGATATTAAAGATCTAAGTAAGTTGTATACTTGGTAGCGTCTCGTCAACTCGCTTAAAAATTTTTTTTAAGTACTTGGCGTCGAGACGCTACCGCGTCTCTTGATTTTTTGAAGGAAAACATTTATCGACATCGTATTTTTCGATTCTTAAAAAAAAAAGACAAAAAGGAACAATTAATTATAAATTAATGATTATTCGTCGCGACTGATATAACCGTACGTTATTTAGAGCAATTAATCGTAAATGCGTTTTTATGGCTTTAACCGATCGGATAAATGAGCGATAATAATGGTGAATATGGTAAAAAAAAGCAACAACAATAATTTCGCAAAAGGTATCTGGATCGATATTAAAGATCTAAGTAAGTTGTATACTTGGTAGCGTCTCGTCAACTCGCTTAACAATTTTTTTTAAGTACTTGGCGTCGAGACGCTACCGCGTCTCTTGATTTTTTGAAGGAAAACATTTATCGACATCGTATTTTTCGATTCTTAAAAAAAAAAGACAAAAAGGAACAATAAATTATGAATTAATGATTATTCGTCACGACTGATATAACCGTACGTTATTTAGAGCAATTAATCGTTAATGCGTTTTTATGGCTTTAACCGGTCGGATAAATGAGCGATAATAATGGTGAATATGGTAAAAAAAAGCAACAACAATAATTTCGCAAAAGGTATCTGGATCGATATTAAAGATCTAAGTAAGTTGTATACTTGGTAGCGTCTCGTCAACTCGCTTAAAATTTTTTTTTAAGTACTTGGCGTCGAGACGCTACCGCGTCTCTTGATTTTTTGAAGGAAAACATTTATCGACATCGTATTTTTCGATTCTTAAAAAAAAAGACAAAAAGGAACAATTAATTATGAATTAATGATTATTCGTCGCGACTGATACAACCGTACGTTATTTAGAGCAATTAATCGTTAATGCGTTTTTATGGCTTTAACCGGTCGGATAAATGAGCGATAATAATGGTGAATATGGTAAAAAAAAGCAACAACAATAATTTCGCAAAAGGTATCTGGATCGATATTAAAGATCTAAGTAAGTTGTATACTTGGTAGCGTCTCGTCAACTCGCTTAAAATTTTTTTTTAAGTACTTGGCGTCGAGACGCTACCGCGTCTCTTGATTTTTTGAAGGAAAACATTTATCGACATCGTATTTTTCGATTCTTAAAAAAAAAAGACAAAAAGGAACAATTAATTATGAATTAATGATTATTCGTCGCGACTGATACAACCGTACGTTATTTAGAGCAATTAATCGTAAATGCGTTTTTATGGCTTTGACCGGTCGGATGAATGAGCGATAATAATGGTGAATATGGTAAAAAAAAGCAACAACAATAATTTCGCAAAAGGTATCTGGATCGATATTAAAGATCTAAGTAAGTTGTATACTTGGTAGCGTCTCGTCAACTCGCTTAAAAATTTTTTTTAAGTACTTGGCGTCGAGACGCTACCGCGTCTCTTGATTTTTTGAAGGAAAACATTTATCGACATCATATTTTTCGATTCTTAAAAAAAAAAAGACAAAAAGGAACAATTAATTATAAATTAATGATTATTCGTCGCGACTGATATAACCGTACGTTATTTAGAGCAATTAATCGTAAATGCGTTTTTATGGCTTTAACCGATCGGATAAATGAGCGATAATAATGGTGAATATGGTAAAAAAAAGCAACAACAATAATTTCGCAAAAGGTATCTGGATCGATATTAAAGATCTAAGTAAGTAGCATACTTGGTAGCGTTTCGTCAACTCGCTTAAAATTTTTTTTAAGTACTTGGCGTCGAGACGCTGCCCCGTCTCTTGATTTTTTGAAGGAAAACATTTATCGACATCGTATTTTTCGATTCTTAAAAAAAAAAGACAAAAAGGAACAATAAATTATGAATTAATGATTATTCGTCGCGACTGATATAACCGTACGTTATTTAGAGCAATTAATCGTAAATGCATTTTTATGGCTTTAACCGATCGGATAAATGAGCGATAATAATGGTGAATATGGTAAAAAAAAGCAACAACAATAATTTCGCAAAAGGTATCTGGATCGATATTAAAGATCTAAGTAAGTAGCATACTTGGTAGCGTTTCGTCAACTCGCTTAAAATTTTTTTTAAGTACTTGGCGTCGAGACGCTGCCGCGTCTCTTGATTTTTTGAAGGAAAACATTTATCGACATCGTATTTTTCGATTCTTAAAAAAAAAAGACAAAAAGGAACAATAAATTATGAATTAATGATTATTCGTCACGACTGATATAACCGTACGTTATTTAGAGCAATTAATCGTAAATGCGTTTTTATGGCTTTAACCGATCGGATAAATGAGCGATAATAATGGTAACGTGTGGCTGACGGAGCGGCGAGAGAGAGGAGAGAGGCATGTCGGTCGAATCGATCGTCGAAAGGGGTTGTGGGAATGGCAGCTGGTTTCGGAGATACGGGGCAATCCTGAAATTCTCCCTGCTTCGACGGTGCTATCGAACCGGCTGACACGTATGCATCGCGGGAGAGTGAGATAGAGAGAGATTCGCGATTGGTCGTGTAAACCGCGCGGTGGCTGAAATTACACTAATTGCCACTGAATAATAATTCGCGCAATGGTAGATTTATGTTGGATCGTTATTTTTTTTTTTCTTCTTCTATCGCTATCGAAGAAATAAAACAGACAGTCTCTCACCTCAGTTTGTACTCGGAGTGGGGCGAGTCCTCGGGTGACTTGTAGTTGTTTCCGGTCTGTAACAGAAAAGGAATTTTTTTCATTACATAACAAATTTTGTTTCCATTATATTTATAATTTTTTAAAATTAATAATACATTTTTGTGATGATGAATATTAAATGTTTTTAAAAAATGCAGCAATATTATCGAGAAAAGTAGAAAAATCGACTAGCGGGTGAAGGCGAAATAGTCGAATAATTCACAAACATCAGAAAATCTAACGAATGGTTAATAGAAACAGGTAATACAAATATTTCGAAAACAATAGAAAGTGTAATTCTTTGCATTACAAAAGAAGTTTTGGCCCATTTCATAATTTAAAAAAATGTATAATACATTTTTGTGATGATAAGTTCTTAACATAAAAAATACAGTCGAATAATTGAGAAAAATAGGAAAATCGATTCGGGGGTGAAATCGAATCGGTCGAACAGTTCAAAAACATTAGAAAATGTAACGAACATTAGAAAATGGAATGAATAGGTAATACGAATAGTTAAAAAATAACAGAAACGTTATTTTTTTTTTTGCATTGCAAAACAACTTTCGGCTCAATGATATTTCTCTTTTTTTTATTTATAAAAAACTTTTGTGATAATGAATTTTTTAAATTAAAATAAAAAATGCATTCAAATAATCGAGAAAACTAGGAAAATCGGCTTCGGGGGTGAAGGCTGAACGGTCGAATAGTTCAAAAACATCTGTTAGGCCAGTGATAAATCGCACCTCTAAATCTCGCTTCGAGTCAAACGCACCGGCATATTAATAATTAATCGACCGTACGCCTCGAGGAACTTTCCGTACGTACCGCTCTCCGGTCTCGTCGTCGTCATATATACGAGCGCCGCGCGAAGCAGTCCTCCGGTTTCCTCACAAGTCTTTATTCCATCGTCCCGGAAACTTTGTTCCTCCCGCGGGTTTGCAGACAGAGGACGAGCAAAATTTTTGCCGGCCCTCGACGGACAAAACTACACGGCCGGCACGTGAAAGGCTCAACGACGACGAAATAAATACGAAATCACCGACAAACGAAGCGCACCGAAATCCGACCGAGTGAAGCCAATTTTAATCCGCGCTGGCTTCGCCGAAACGACGAGATAACTCCGATAATGATAACTGCGAATACCATACTCCATCCGATTCAACATTCAGTCGGAAAATATTCAATTTTCATTAACGAATATTAACACGAACTATAAAGGCCGTACGGATGATATCGGAATTTCATTATCCATATTCCGAGTTTCGGTAAAAAAAAAAAATGTATGGTAATAATTTAATTATTATTTTATTTTGGCAAGCACCTTTTGTCAAATTTTTATCGTCCCGACAGGTAATCCATCGTCTAATGTTTTCACCTTTTTACACTATTACTCGCACGTGAGGAAAAAAAATAGAAAAAGCATAAAAAATACAATCGTCGAGGTTACTCCGATAATAACTGCGAATCCCATACTCCATCCGATTCAACACTCAGTCGGAAAATATTCAATTTTCATTAACGAATATTAACACGAACTATAAAGGCCGTACGGATGACATCGGAATTTCATTATCCATATTCCGAGATTCGGTAACAAAAAAATGTATGGTAATAATTTAATTATTATTTTATTTTGGCAAGCACCTTTTGTCAAATTGTTATCGTCCCGACAGGTAATCCATCGTCTAATGTTTTCACCTTTTTACACTATTACTCGCACGTGTGGAAAAAAAATAGAAAAAGCATAAAAAATACAATCGTCGAGGTTACTCCGTTAATAACTGCGAATCCCATACTCCATCCGATTCAACATTCAGTCGGAAAATATTCAATTTTCATTAACGAATATTAACACGAACTATAAAGGCCGTACGGATGATATCGGAATTTCATTATCCATATTCCGAGTTTCGGTAACAAAAAAATGTATGGTAATAATTTAATTATTATTTTATTTTGGGAAGCACCTTTTGTCAAATTTTTATCGTCCCGACAGGTAATCCATCGTCTAATGTTTTCACCTTTTTACACTATTACTCGCACGTGTGGAAAAAAAAATAGAAAAAAGCATAAGAAATACAATCGTCGAGGTTACTCCGATAATAACTGCGAATCCCATACTCCATCCGATTCAACATTCAGTCGGAAAATATTCAATTTTCATTAACGAATATTAACACGAACTACAAAAGCCGTACGGATGATATCGGAATTTCATTATCCATATTCCGAGTTTCGGTAAAAAAAAAAAATGTATGGTAATAATTTAATTATTATTTTATTTTGGGAAGCACCTTTTGTCAAATTTTTATCGTCCCGACAGGTAATCCATCGTCTAATGTTTTCACCTTTTTACACTATTACTCGCACGTGAGGAAAAAAAATAGAAAAAGCATAAAAAATACAATCGTCGAGGTTACTCCGATAATAACTGCGAATCCCATACTCCATCCGATTCAACACTCAGTCGGAAAATATTCAATTTTCATTAACGAATATTAACACGAACTATAAAGGCCGTACGGATGATATCGGAATTTCATTATCCATATTCCGAGTTTCGGTAAAAAAAAAAATGTATGGTAATAATTTAATTATTATTTTATTTTGGGAAGCACCTTTTGTCAAATTTTTATCGTCCCGACAGGTAATCCATCGTCTAATGTTTTCACCTTTTTACACTATTACTCGCACGTGTGGAAAAAAAATAGAAAAAGCATAAAAAATACAATCGTCGAGGTTACTCCGATAATAACTGCGAATCCCATACTCGATCCCATTCAACACTTAGTCGGGAAATATTCAATTTTGATTAAGGAACATTAAAACGAACTATAAGGGCGATAGGATTATATCGGAATTTCATAATATGTATACCGAGTTTCGGTAAAAAAAAAATTAAGTAACAATAATTTTATAATTATCCAGTACATTTTGACAATTTTTTATCGACCCTATGGGTAATCCATCGTTTAATGTTTTCATCTTTATACACAATTACCCCTACGTGTTTAAAAAAAAACACAAGGAATATAACCATCGTTTGCGGAACGATCTCCGATAATGATAACTGCGTATCCCATATTCGATCCGATTCAACACTTAGTCGGAAAATATTCAATTTTCATTAACGAACATTAATACTAATTATAAGGGTCGTACGCATGATATCATAACTCCATTATCCATATTTTGAGTTCAGGAAAAAAAAATGTTTAAGCAATAACATATAATTTGATGATTATTTTTATTTTATCAAGTACCTTTTTTCAATTTTTTATCGTCCCGACGGGTAATCCATCGTCTTGTATTTTCACCATTTTAGACAATTAACCCCACGTGTTAAAAAATAAAAAAAAAAACATAAGAAATACAACTGTCGTTTTCGATACGTCGAGATATCTCCGATAATGATAACTGCGTATCCCATATTCGATCCGATTTAACACTCAGTCGGAAACTATTAAATTTTCATTAACGATCAATAACAAGAACTATAATGGCCGTACGCATGTTATCAGAACTCCATTATCCATATTTTGAGTTTGGGTAAAAAAAAAAATTTTAACAATAATATACAATTTTGTAATTACTTTATATTATCAAGTACCTTTTTTCAATTCGTTCTCGTCCCGACGGGTAATCCATCGTCTTGTATTTTCACCATTTTACACAATTACTCGCACGTATCGAAAAAAAAAAAAAAAAAAAATCGAAGATAATGAATACAATCGTCGTTTGCGGCAGAGAAGCGAAAGGCGCCTCGGGGCGACGAGCGTAGATCGATAATCTCGAGCGTGGGAGTTTAGCAAATTGTAGTCATTGCACGAGCACACGCGGGCTCACACACGGGGCAAACTGTAAAGTGGCTCTCTCGCTGGTTCGGTTTCTTAGCGAGAGTACCGGCGACGTGACTGTAGCGGCTCTGTCCTAGCCGAAAAGCGATGAGTGGACCGGCGAGGAAGAAAAGGAGCTGGAGAGAAGGAGAAAGAGACTGCGAAGAGCGGGGGAGGGATGACGAAGAAGCGAGGAAGAGGTCGCGGTCTTTGCTCGACTCTGCGCGCCTCAATCGACCGAAATAGTATACATCGGTCCGAGCCGGGTCATAACTCAAGCTCTCCCTCGCGACAGATAGACTTCGACCGTGTACGCTCGAGCTCTCTTGCACTATGTGATCCGAGATCTTCGCACACCACGCATCGATCCTTCCATCGACCCGGAGCTACGATTTTTGAAATTTGTAAAAAAAAAAAATATCTAATTTTTTCGACGCTCGTACAAAATACCGCGGTCGGTAACAAAGACTGTAATTCATTTTTTCGGGGCTGCTAGCCGTTTAGGGTCAAATGGAAATTCTGTGATGAACTCGAGTCGTAGAGGGGAGAGCGGGGCAAAATGGCACAGCGGGGCAAAACGGGATAATGAGACAAAACGCAATTTTCCAATAACTTTTGGATGGTGGCGATGGTGGTCCGTGGGTCAAAACGGGGCATCAAAAAATTATTGGAACATTGAGTTTTGCCCTCACTGTCCCGTTTTGCCCTACTGTCCCATTTTGCCCCGCTCTCCCCTGTCCGTTTTGTGCACGAATTTACTTCTAACTGGAAATGGTTCGCATCGGCAAGAAAATAATCTATTACAGTTTTTGTTACCGACAGATATGCTTCGACCGTGTACGCTCGGGCTCTCTTGCACTATGTGATCCGAGATCTTCGCACACCACGCATCGATCCTTCCATCGACTCGGAGCTACGATTTTTGAAATTTGTAAAAAAAAAAATATCTAATTTTTTCGACGCTCGTACAAAATACCGCGGTCGGTAACAAAGACTGTAATTCATTTTTTCAGGGCTGCTAGTCGCTTAGGGTCAAATGGAAATTCTGTGATGAACTCGAGTCGTAGAGGGGAGAGCGGGGCAAAATGGCACAGCGGGGCAAAACGGGATAATGAGACAAAACGCAATTTTCCAACAACTTTTGGATGGTCGCCATAGGGACGATAACAAATTGACCAAATGTACTGGATAATTATAAAATTATTGTTACTTAATTTTTTTTTTACCGAAACTCGGAATACATATTATGAAATTCCGATATAATCCTATCGCCCTTATAGTTCGCGTTAATGTTCCTTAATCAAAATTGAATATTTCCCGACTAAGTGTTGAATGGGATCGAGTATGGGATTCGCAGTTATTATCGGAGTAACCTCGACGATTGTATTTTTTATGCTTTTTCTATTTTTTTCCACACGTGCGAGTAATAGTGTAAAATGGTGAAAACATTAGACGATGGATTACCTGTCGGGACGATAACAATTTGACAAAAGGTGCTTCCCAAAATAAAATAATAATTAAATTATTACCATACATTTTTTTTTTTTTTTTACCGAAACTCGGAATATGGATAATGAAATTCCGATATCATCCGTACGGCCTTTATAGTTCGTGTTAATATTCGTTAATGAAAATTGAATATTTTCCGACTGAATGTTGAATCGGATGGTAGTCCGTGGGTCAAAACGGGGCATCAAAAAATTATTGGAACATTGAGTTTTGCCCTCACTGTCCCGTTTTGCCCTACTGTCCCATTTTGCCCCGCTCTCCCCTGTCCGTTTCATGCACGAATTTACTTCTAACTGGAAATGGTTCGCATCGGCAAGAAAATAATCTATTACAGTTTTTGTTACCGACAGATATGCTTCGATCGTGTACGCTCGAGCTCTCTTGCACTATGTGATCCGAGATCTTCGCACACCTCGCATCGATCGTTTTGTCGACTCGGAGCTACGATTCTAAAAATGTATTTTAAAAAATCGATTTTTTTTCCTCGCTGGTACTGGCCAAGAGCACGTGAAACACCACGGTCGGTAACGAAAACTGTGATTAATTTTTGCAGGGATGCTAGTCGTTTAGGTTCAAATGGAAATTCTTAGATGACCTCGAGTCGATCCTTTTATCGACTCGAAGCTACGATTCTTGAGATTTGTAAAAAAAAAAAAAAATCTAATTATTTCGTCGCTCGTACTAGCCAAAAGCACGTGAAATATCGCGGCCGGCAACAAAAACTGTAATTGATTTTTTCACGGATGCTTAACATCTACGTTTAAATGGAAATACTTCGGTGACCTCGAGTCCTTGTCACGTAATGTCTACTTTTAATCTAATCAATTTAATCCGTTTAATTATTTTGATCCGTAAGAACGTAATAAACGTAAGAATCTACTTGTAACTAAAAATTAATAGCATCGGCAAAAAAAAAAATCAATTACGGTTTTTGTTACCGACCGAGTCCGGGTCGAATATAAAATATTAGCGTTTGACCGACGATACGTTTTCTCATATCTCTAATTATTTTGACATTTCTGTTGCTTTCTCGTGGAGAGGGGCTTGAAACTAAACGGGAGGGAAGGAAGCTATTTTAATTGTCGGGTTTTTTTCATTTCGTCTGCACATTTTGATCGATACAGTGTCCCGATGGTTTATGCAGATCCTGTGCCGAACTGGAGTTTTCGGTACTTCGGCAAAAAAAAAAAAAACATTAATTACAGTTTTTGTTACCGACCGAGTCCGTTTAAATATAAAATATTACCGTTCGAACGATTATGCTTTTTCTTACATCTATAATTATTTTGATATTTCTGGAGCTTTCTCGAGGACAGAGGCTTGAAAGTAAAGGTGAGGGAAGTAAGCCATTTAAATTATCGAGTTTTCTTATTTTTATTTATTTGTCATATCTGTAATTATTTTAACATGTCTGGAGCTTTCTCGAGGAGAGGCGCTTGAAAATAAACGTGAGCGAAGTAAGCCATTTAAGGTAGCTATGTCGCTACGCCGGAGTTATAGACATCAGCGTCTATATGACATAAAAAATAAATTACATGTGGTACTTGTCTGCATCAATAATATTATAAAAAATAATAGAGTATCTATGAAAATTTTCGCAACTAGATTGAACCGATTATTTGTAAGCAGATTGTTTGTTAAGTGTGGATTTGACTTGATTTTTATGACAATTAGGTTAGAAAACGTCATTTGACCGAAACCGTGCACTTTGATCGCCGGTCTATTGAACATTAGTCCGGAGACTTCGCTTTTTTTTTTTGCGCATCAATTCCTGATTGAGTCGCGAGTCCACTTTAGTACTTTATATTTTTTCTCTATATAGAGAATATATCTATATATTCTCTATATATTATCTATAACATCTCTCTATGTTAATTCTCGTGTAAGCGTCGTGTAAAAAGACCGATTTTTAAGATGTATACTGATAAAAAAGTACAGTTGAATCAACTACGATTCGGGCAGGGACGTTCAAATAAAGATTTAGTCGGTCGAATAAAAAATTTTAATGACTCGAAAATATTTTGGTGAAATCATCCAACAAATTGTTGATGTAAAAAATTTTTTAGCTGTACCAACAAAATATTTAGTTGAACGTCCCTGCCCGAATAGGGTTGATTCAACCCTATTCCGATAGGGTTGATACTGAAATAGGGTTGATTCAACCCTATTTTTTATGAGTGTAATTATTCATTCAAATGGTCCGTAAAAGACTTCGAGATTTTGTACCAGTAAAATTTGATAGTTAAATTACAACACGTCAAAAATTGCCTTCGCGACATAAGTACCTTAAATTGTCGGGTTTTCTTATTTTCGCTTATTAATTTTGCTCGGTAGAGTTGCCGTGATGGTTTATGCACATTGTGTGTCACCGAACTGGAGTTTTCGGTTTCGGCTGTCTTGACGAAAATACGTTTACTCTGCGGTAGAAGTTGACCAACAGTCGCCGGGGAAACAGAGAATCGCCGAGAGAAAGAGAGGTGGGCGTCGGAGAGGCATTCCAAAGTAGTACGAATCCGTGCAGGTCAGACAGAGGCGACCGAGGCACGGAAGCTCCGCGAGCGCACACGTGGTGTGTTCGGCCGAGTCGCACGGATTCTGTCTGGCGGCTCCACAGCTCCGCTTCGTCGCACCCACGCGTTACCGTCTCCCTTCCCTCTCCATCAAATCCCCCCCCCCCCCTCCCCCCCTCTCGGAAGTTGACCTAGCTGCTATTTTCGTCGGATTTTACCCGTTGGATTGTTCCTTTTTTTCCCCCCCTCTATCCTCCGATTCTCTTTCCGTGGTTATTTTTTCTGCGTATTCTCGGCAAGTAATATAATGTTTCAACTTAAAAAAAAGCATGGAAAATGATTTGCTTTTTCATTTTTCAGGATTAATTTGCTTTTTCATTTTTCATAATATGTATTCCGAGTTTCGGTAAAAAAAAAATTAAGTAACAATAATTTTATAATTATCCAGTACATTTTGTGAATTTGTTATCGTCCCTATAGGTAATTCATCGTTTAATGTTTTCATCTTTACACACAATTACCCCTACGTGTTTAAAAAAAAAAAAACATAAGGAATACAACCATCGTTTGCGGAACGATCTCCGATAATGATAACTGCGTATCCCATATTCGATCCGATTTAACACTTAGTCGGAAAATATTCAATTGTCATTAACGAACATTAATACTAATTATAAGGGCCGTACGCATGATATCATAACTCCATTATCCATATTTTGAGTTCAGGAAAAAAAAAATGATTAAACAATAACATATAATTTGATGATTATTTTTATTTTATAAAGTACCTTTTTTCAATTTGTTATCGTCCCGACGGGTAATCCATCGTCTTGTATTTTCACCATTTTACACAATTACCCCCACGTGTTAAAAAATAAAAAAAAACATAAGAAATACAACTGTCGTTTTCGATACGTCGAGATATTTCCGATAATAACTGCGTATTCCATATTCGATCCGATTCAACACTTAGTCGGAAAATATTCAATTGTCATTAACGAACATTAATACTAATTATAAGGGCCGTACGCATGATATCATAACTCCATTATCCATATTTTGAGTTCAGGAAAAAAAAATGTTTAAACAATAACATATAATTTTATGATTATTTTAATTTTATCAAGTACCTTTTTTCAATTTGTTATCGTCCCGACGGATAATCCATCGTCTTGTATTTTCACCATTTTACACAATTACCCCCACGTGTTAAAAAATAAATAAAAAAACATAAGAAATACAACTGTCGTTTTCGATGCGTCGAGATATCTCCGATAATGATAACTGCGTATCCCATATTCGATCCGATTCAACACTTAGTCGAAAAATATTCAATTTTCATTAATGAACATTAATGCTAATTATAAGGACCGTACGCATGATATCATAACTCCATTATCCATATTTTGAGTTCAGGAAAAAAAAATGATTAAACAATAACATATAATTTGATGATTATTTTTATTTTATAAAGTACCTTTTTTCAATTTGTTATCGTCCCGACGGGTAATCCATCGTCTTGTATTTTCACCATTTTACACAATTACCCCCACGTGTTAAAAAATAAAAAAAACATAAGAAATACAACTGTCGTTTTCGATACGTCGAGATATCTCCGATAATGATAACTGCGTATGCCATATTCGATCCGATTTAACACTCAGTCGGAAACTATTAAATTTTCATTAACGATCAGTAACACGAACTATAATGGCCGTACGCATGTTATCAGAACTCCATTATCCATGGACGGTTTTTTTTTTTTCCCCCCCCCCCTCTATCCTCCGATTCTCTTTCCGTGGTTATTTTTTCTCCGTATTCTCGGCAAGTAATATAATGTTTCAACTTAAAAAAAAAGCATGGAAAATGATTAGCTTCTTCATTTATCAGGATTGCTCACAAACCATGGCGCGCAGAAGTTTATCTTCGATTTTTTTTTAATTATGAGGACGCAATAAGCAAGCGTGTGGAATAGCAATTTTTTTCCCCTGCGAAAGTTGACCTAGTTGCTATTTTCGTCGGATTTTTCCCTTTCGATTACTCTCTTTTTTTCTCTCTGTCCTCGAATTCTCTTTCCTTGATTATTTTTTCTCCGTATTCTCGACAAGTTATATAATGTTTCAACTAACAGAAAACATGGAAAATGATTTCCTTCTTCATTTTTCGAAATTGCTCACAAACCATTGCGCGCGCAAGTTCGTCTTCTACTTAAAAAATAATAATAATAATGAGGGAGCAATGAGCAAGCGTGTGCATCGGACTTTTTTTTTTTTTTTAACGAACCTCAATGTTGTTTCAAGCGGAGATTTGAAGCTCGGCCGTACCGCATTTGGAGAACGAGAGGCAATAAAAAAGGCATTCACGAGAATTCAAGAGAACAGAGCTCGCGAGGTAAATGCGCTTGGGGTTCACGAGCGAGCTGTGCAGTGTCCTAAATGTCGGAAGCGTGGAGCGGTTCGCGAGGTGGCTAGCCACAAGCGGTTTCCACTACATCAGCCTAATCGCCGGGCCGAAACTATCGAGCCGCTCTGCCCGTTCGCCGATCGTTCGATCCCGGATTATCGACTCGCCCGTGTTACAGAGCGGCGCGTAATAAAAAAATTGCCCGAACGCGCGATTGATTCCGAACGAGCCTTCGGACTTCGTTGGACCTATGAAAAATCAATTTTTGATGCCCCATCGAGCGACACCGTGCAATTAATTTTTCAAGAACTTTAGTTATCTTTTATTTTTGTCGTTCATAAATAATGTAAAAAAATAACGAAGGACCTCCGAGGCTCGGAGTAAACAATTTTTCAATCATCTTTAATCAATTGAAATGAAAAATCAATTTTTGATGCCCCATCGAGCGACACCGTACAATTGATTTTTCAAGAACTTTATTTATTTTCTATTTTATTATTTGTTTATAAATAATATAAAAATATTACGAAGGACCTTCGAGGCTTGGAGTAATCAATGGATCAATCATCTTTAATCAATCAAAATGAAAAATCAATTTTTGATGCCCCATCGAGCGACAACGTGCAATTAATTTTTCAAGAACTTCATTTATCTTTTATTTTTTTCGTTCATAAATAATGTAAAAAAAATGACGAAGGACCTCCGAGGCTCGGAGTAAACAATTTTTCAATCATCTTTAATCAATTGAAATGAAAAATCAATTTTTGATGCCCCATCGAGCGACAACGTGCAATTGATTTTTCAAGAACTTTATTTATTTTCTATTTTATTATTCGTTTATAAATAATGTAAATAAATTACGAAGGACCTTCGAGGCTTGGAGTAATCAATGTATCAATCATCTTGAATCAATCAAAATGAAAAAACAATGTTTGATGCCCCATCAAGCGACAACGTGCAATTAATTTTTCAAGAACTTTATTTATTTTTTATTTTTTTCGTTCATAAATAATGTAAAAAAATGACGAAGGACCTCCGAGGCTCGGAGTAAACAATTTTTCAATCATCTTTAATCAATCAAAATGAAAAATCAATTTTTAATGCCCCATCGAGCGACACCGTACAATTGATTTTTCAAGAACTTTATTTATTTTTTATTTTATTATTCGTTTATAAATTATGTAAAAAAATGACGACGAACCTTCGAGGCTTGGAGTAATCAATGTATGAATCATCTTCAATCAATCAAAATGAAAAATCAATTTTTGATGTCGCATTGAGAGACCCTGTGCAATTAAATTTTTCAAGTATTTCATTTATTTTTTATTTTTTCGTTTATAAATAATGTAAAAAATGACGAAGGACATCCGAGGCTCGGAGTAATACATTTTTCAATCAGCTTTGATCAATCAAAATGAAAAATCAATTTTTGATGTCCCGTCGAGCGGCACGGTGCAATTAATATTTCAAGAACTTTATTTATTAATTATTTTTTTGTTTATAAATAATTTAAAAAATGACGAAGGACCTCCGAGGTTCGGAGTAATTCACCGCGAGAGGCTTAGAGAAAATATTTTTTTTCAAACCAACGAGCCCCGAGCCCCGAGCTCCAGAGAGAGCTCTCTAATTAGCTTCGTATGCGCTCAGGTTTTTTGTTTAATTAACACGAGTACCGTAAACTACCCGGGTGCGGGGAAGCCCAACTGCCGGCAATCACTGCCAACGCACTCGCTTCCTCTCTAACCCCTTCATAATATTTTACGTTTTTTTTTTTTTACTTCTACTTCTCTAGATATTTATTTATTATTTACGTTTGCTTCGCTCTTTCATTCGTGCAGTCTGTCGGCTATAATGTCGCTTTCTCCGCGCCCACTTCTTGCCCACCCGGGGTAAAAAAATTATACCTTCCGCGTTCGACGAATAAACAAGAAATCACTCCACTATTAGTCGGAAAAGCATCAAAGGAGATCGGATTTCAAGTGCCTGTTCATCTTTCCATCTCGCCGTCTTTAACTCGAATGCAATTTCTTCCTCGACGACTTCTCAACATTTCAACGATGAGAAGCGTATTGATTTACCTATTTTTCGATTCTCTTCAACCGGCGTCGAATAACCCTTAATCAAGTACAAATAACGTCAAGGGCCCGATCGAAAGAATTTTTATTATTTTTCTCGCTACAGAATAATGCGATAGAAAATCCTCAACGATCGTCTCTTCGTAACCGTGTTCCGATCGAGTAACAAAATTTCAAAGTCCAGATATAAAGAATTATACGAGGGGGTCAATTTCTAAGAGAAAAAAAACTCAATTTTTCATATTCGGATCTGGACACTTATTCACATCATAAGAACACCCTTACGAACAATTGTTACACGGGGTTTTATTATAAACATCTTAATCAGGGAAGCAGCGGCCTAGTGGATGAGGCTCGGGTTCGCACGCAGCGGACCCGGGTTCGATTCCCGGCCGACACCACTGGAAAATGTTTCCATGTGTTTTTTCTGATCCTGATGGTTGGGTTCCCACCTTTGATAAATATGTGTCTAAAACACCTCTCAGTGATGAGTGGGCGGTCGGTGTTCGGGTTCTTATCTGGCGGATGGTGTCTACCGGGCAGGATATCGGCGGCGCATCACTGAGAGGAGGTGTCGCTCTAAGCGCCTCTGGTGGCCGTGCTTGAGTTTACTCGCATTGCGATTGGGGGACTTAGGAAGGCACCGGCTGTATCGGCACAGGTTTTCCGTAGTTTCCCTGGGCCCTCGGCGAATGCGATACAGTGAGTGGGGTCCCATGTGCGAATATCTGTACGGTGCCGGAGTTATAAAAACGGCCCAGAACTGGGATAGGACCGATTGCCAAGTCTCGTTTGCCTATTCTCGGACAGTATTGGCAAACAACATTATCAGTAATGGGCCTATGCAGCTTGCCAGTACGGGGCCAAGTCCAGAGCTGCTAATATGGCCCAGAACTGGGACAGTTACAGTTGCCGAGACTTAATTGCCGGCTCTGTCCCCGTACAGATGAAAAACTTCACCAAGAATGGGCCAACCTTGATTGCCAGTACTGGACAAAGTTCCGAGCCGGCAATAGGGCCCAATACTAGAACAGCCCTTGTTGCCAAGTCTTGTTCAACGACCAGGGCCTAGTGCTGATGAACAACTTCACCAAGAGTTGGCCATCGTTAATAGACCGTATTAGATCAAATCCTTTTTTTATCAAATTTTATATCCGTCGTAGTACTGGGCATGTACTGGTTGCCAGAGTTCAACCAACGCTTTCTCAAAAATATCAAAGTATGAAAAAGATAAATTACAAATAAATTTTATATAGAACTCAGTGAGTGAAGAATAAATATTGATGTATTTTATGACTATTCGATCGTATGAACTTAGGGTGACAATATGCAAGCATTTGCTCAACTGATGTACAAGTTTCAAAACGTTGTTCTTCAACATTAGCATAGCCAAGTAGGTAAGATCTAGGACTAGTAATCGTAGGGTCGCAGGTTCGAATCCCATCACCGATCGAAAAATTTATTCCGAGATTTTCAGCGTATAAGCGTAAAACAACAACAATACAATAAACTACAATCAGAGAAATGCGTTAAACAAACAGTCAGACGATAAAAACATTCATTTTTACTGTTTATTACTATCGTTTTTGAACAGTGGCTGAACATTGGCACGCGGTACTGGCTCGACGCCGACAGCCAGCACTGGGCAGGTGTGATCATTTCAGTATCGGCCCAGTACTGATTCTGCATTGGATTTCTGCTGGGCCTTGATTGTCTGCCAGTACTGCTAGCTCCGGCACCAGTACTAGGCCAGAACTGTGCCATTCTGATATTCGTACATGGGGTTAAGTCGGCTGCGGACGCACAGGGTATAAGGGGAAATCCTCGCCAAGGAAGGCGGGGTCATAAAAACCCAGAAGGGTATGTAATACAGGCATAATAATACAATATAAACATCTCAATCTCCAAGAAAAAAAAATCACTTTAAAAAAGCCTCGCTCTTATGAATTTACAGATCTAATAGATAGATCAGAGATAAGGAGAATAACAGCATACCGTAACGTTTGGCATTCTCGAAAGGGGGTTCCCATTACGTTTCAGCATTCGTTGTAAATCTCTTGAGAGCGCTTACAGCGTTTACGAGGGGGTTACACGATCGCGATCGGGCTCCAGCTTTCTCCTGACATGCGCCGACCAAGGTACACACAGTCAACCAGCCCAGGGACTTTCACCACTACCCGTAGAGCTCCGGAGCAGTGGCCGGCCACGCCGACAGGGTGGAATCGTCGTCGGACGGTGGTCGCCCGTCGTTAATGTAATCGCAACTCTATGTGTACGTATCTAACGTACCGGGCACATGTGGAGGTATGCTGTGCACGCAACCACGCAAACCAATGCCCAATGCCGTCCGGCCGTGTAGGCTGCGTCCACACACGGTGTGATCCAACTACGTAGACTGCAGATGGTAACACAATGCCGAAGGCAGAAGGGGGCGAGGTAGAGGGTTTCGTAGGTGTGTTACAACGTGAAGTGCTCACGTAGCCGGACCAGCCATAGGGTGGGAGTACATAGACACAAGGGTTATGGGAGATTCGTAAGAGACTTTGGCATACAGTAGAAACCCGCATATGTCGATTCTCCAATTTCTCCGCACATGTTGTTAGGGTCGAATCTTAAGACGTTAGTCTGAACTCAAGCTCGCGCTTAAGATCGAACTCAAGATCCAAGTTTGGCCCGAACTGGGTTCGATCTTAAGTTCGAACTTGATTTCGTGCTTAAATTTAATCCTAAGTTTGAAGTGAGTTCGATCTTAAGTTCGAACTTGATTTTGTGCTTAAGTTTAATCCTAAGTTCGAACTGAGTTCGATCTCAAGTTCGAACTTGATTTCGTGCTTAAGCTTAATCCTAAGTTCGAACTGAGTTCGATCTTAAGTTCGAACTTAAAACCGAACCCGGACTACAATCGAATTTGAGTTCAGACTGAAGTTCAAACATAAGATAGATCTTAAGTACGCTATGAAGCTCGGGCCAAACTTCGAGATTAAGGTCAAACTAACGTCTTAACATTCCACCCTTAAACAGCGACATCTGCGCTTCCCGATGGAGCGTCCGGAAATCCCAGGTGTCAGGCTTTCCGAACAGTATTTCCGAACTGTTAGGGAATTAAGAAGAACGCAATAAAATATCAATAACAAAGAATAGAGTTTCCAAAAACATGCTCCGAATCACGTATCTTCGTCCTTTCCTCGCGTTCAACACGGGTCTGATCGCTGTTTTGCTTAAAGTCCATCGTGACAACCTCAGTGTCCTGAGAAGAAAGTAAGTGAACCGAGAAATCAATAATGAAACTTATAAGAGGCCGTACTGTATCAGCCTCGACCCAGTGAAAAAGTGTTGAGAGGATCGTTGTATACAAAAAGTGGAAAAGGTTGGTATGTAGTTGCCGTCTTAGCGTCCGAGCCCTGGGTCGGCCTGTCTGCCGAGCGGCTGGAGGGTAGAACGCTCGCATGTCGTCGTTTCAAGTCTGCGAAAGGGCCCCGGCACCTAGGTAGGTCGCTGGGCTTTCTCTCCGACTTCGTATCCTATACCTCTCTCGTTGCCCTCCCGTTCCCTCGCTCCCTTACAACCTCAGTCTGCTTCCCCGGTGGACGTTAGCTGCAGGTGGCGCAGCGTATTTATAGCCGAGCCGTGACTCCTCTTCCTCTTCCGTTTCCTCTTCCTCTTCCGTTTGCAGCTCTTCGCCGCACGCGGAGTGAGCACCGGCCAGCGAACGTCGGGGCTTTCTCTGGCTCGCCCTCCTCGGTGCGGAGAGGCACCCGGGCCTTCTTTCCAACAACCCCCCCCGTCGGTCGGCCGCTTTCTCCGAGTCAACTCGCTTGGTAGCTTCCGGACCGGCGGAGGCCGCGACGTCGAGCCAGAGCCCAGAAAACATTCCCGAAGCGAGTTAGGAGTCTGGAAAGAACTCACCTTCTTGGATTATATACTACTGGACTCAAAGTTTCTCTTTCTCTCAGAAGTTTCCTACGACTACGACCCTCCCCGCCACTGCGGACCTCATTGTTGAAACTAGAATTCTATAGCTCGTGTCTTGGCGCTTTGCTAATCGATAAAAAGAATTCGCCTAACAGAACGCGTTGCAGCGTAGCGTTGTAACGAGGATACGAGGGCGCGAGTGGGAAAAGAGCTCTTCGCCGGCGGTAACTCTTGGGGTCTTATGGGAACGAAACTCGACCAACAAAACCCCGAGAGCACGCTGACGACATTGCTGGCTTCTATCTCGATCTGCGGATCTCCCCTCTGACTAGGGTAAGGCGCGCCCGCCTCAAGAGACTCCTGTGTGTACGATGTCTCTCGTGCAAACGCCCACCTTATCCTCATTACCGACTATCCTTAATGGGGAATCTCAGCTGGGACAGTGTGTTCTCGGGTGCTTTGCGATAAGAACTGCGAGATGGTTCCGCTGACAAACGAGCAACACGTTGGTGTAGCGACCCGGTGTGCTGGGATTCTGAAAGAACGTTGCGTCAAAGAATTTTGACTTGGTCACTGGTAGTTCGGGCCAATTTTGTTATGGGCGGTATCCTCAATGCCCTCCTGTTCAAGGCGGCTTACTTTTGTGGTCAATTCGGATAATGACCCGTCACAAGGTGCATCAGTAATCGTTCCGAGCCAAACAAGCCACTAAGAACATTTAGAAATTCAAAGAGTGGAGATCCTTCGGAATAAGTTTTGCGATCGATTCCAATGGAAGTCGCATCGGTAATCGTTCTGGGCCAAGCAAGGCAGTAAGAACGGGAAGAAAATGGCAAATTGGATATAGGGGAGAGCGGGGCAAAATGGCACAGTGGGGCAAAACGGGATGAGACAAAACGCAATTTTCCAATAACTTTTGAATGGTAGCGATGGTAGTTCGTGGGGCAAAACGGGTTGGACAATCCGGATGTATCGTTGGGACAAAATGGGCCGTCCGAAAATTATTGGAAAATGGAGTTTTTTGGGCCAAACAAGGCACCAAGAACAGGAAGAAAATGGAAGATTCTTCCGAAGTCACTTTTCGACTAGTTAAATCACCAGTCCCAAATATGACTCACATCACTAATAGTTTTGGGCCAAACGAGAAACTAATAACCTTAATAAAATGCAACATCAGAGGCACTTTTCGGAGTGACTTTTGCGGTCGATTAGTTAAATAGGACTCGCATCACTAATGGTTCTGGGCCAAACAAGCCGCTAAGAACATTTAGAAATTGAAAGAGTGGAGATCCTTCGGAATAAGTTTTGCGATCGATTCCAATGGAAGTCGCATCGGTAATCGTTCTGGGCCAAGCAAGGCAGTAAGAACGGGAAGAAAATGGCACATTCTTCCGAAGTCACTTTTCGATTGGTTAAATTACCAGTCCCAAATATGACTCACATCACTAATAGTTTTGGGCCAAACGAGACACTAATAACCTTTAGAAAATGCAACATCAGAGATACTTTTCGGAGTAACTTTTGAGGTCGATTAGTTAAATAGGACTCGCATCACTAATAGTTCTGGGCCAAACAAGGCAGTAAGAACAGGAAGAAAATGGAAGATTCTTCCGAAGTCACTTTTCGATTAGTTAAATCACCAGTCCCAAATATGACTCACATCACTAATAGTTTTGGGCCAAACGAGACACTAATAACCTTAAGAAAATGCAACATCAGAGATACTTTTCGGAGTAACTTTTGCGGTCGATTAGTTAAATAGGACTCGCATCACTAATGGTTCTGGGCGAAACAAGCCGCTAAGAACAGGAAGAAAATGGAAGAGCACAGATACTCGGCCGTGATAACTTTTGCGGTCAATTCGTCGAATGACATGGCAGATAGGCGGGATGTCGGAACGCCGGGGCGGTCGGTCGATGGTTTCCACAGCGAGGTATCAAAAGCACCGATGATCGATGAAACCTACACGATAATAACAGTGTCGCTTTCCCATTGAATGGGCGGGTGCGGGCCGGGTTTGCGACCCCGACTAATGCAAAGCGGAGATAGCGGGGGTTGCGTGATCGGATACATCCTCAGCGACCGGCATGAACAAACGGATATCTGTGGCAAGATCTTCCCTGCTCCATTGTGGTCAGCGTGCGGTCCAAAGCAGCGGCTTCCCGTAGCACGTAATCAAAGCTCTTCCCATAACAATGGAAGGCTTCTGAATTCTCTCTCTGATCTGGAAATGCCCCCACCGTATTCCCCGTTTCCCCCATCAATGTTCTTTCATCCTTTGTCCCATCGACCTCGACAGGCGAGAAAAACTTCGATAAGTCCACCGACAAATATCTCCCCCCCCCCCCCCCCCCCCCCCCCAATGGATATCGTCCAAGTTCCCGTTGAACAGAAGTAAGAAAGAAGTTCATTTGTCCGCATACCGTTCGTACCGGAGAGATTTTTTGCTCCACGAATTTTCACACAGATACAAGTACATCCGGTCTGGAAGTTTAAGCGAGACCGGATGCTCGGCGCCGTTTGGCGGGTCTCTTTGCCAGTGTATATCCGGCTGCAGGGGCGCGCGCGAAGGGGGTGAGATTGTGTCTGTCTCGCTGGCTCGCTCGGTGAGAAAATTGTTGTGCCGTGAGAGGTTTCGGACGAGGGGGGGGGGGGGGGGGGGGGAGGTCTCTCGAAAGAGCACGGAGACTCGGATAAGGATAAGGAAGAGGGGTTCGGCTGGCAGTGTATAACAGCCAGAAAGTGTATACGGAAAAGAAAGAGATTCGCGCATACGGGTCTGGTGGATGTCGAGTGAGGGACGACGGGTGTGGAGACGAGGGGGAAATCGGCTGGAAAAGCAACAGGTGTCGACGCGGGGCTAGCCAGCGCAGAACCCCTAGCGCGACCTCTGTCTCTCCCGGCTTTATCCGCCAACCTCCGCTCTCACCGGGTTGCTCGGCACTCACCCTCCTTCCAACGATTCCCTCTGACTCCGGCGAGCGAGCGAGCGAGCGCGCGCGCGCTCTGGTCTCTTGAAACCTCGACCCCTTCATAGATCCCGCCGAGATAGCAAAAATGTTTAATGGGGTGAACTCGCTGGAAAATACCACAGGCTGAGAGGAGGCGCGCCTCTCCGGCGAGAGACTCTTGTACCGCTGACCTGAGAATATCGTTTCTCTCGATCAGTTTCGCATTAACGAACCACCGGGGGAAACCCCTCGAGGCGTAGAGGCCTCGCTCGTCTATTGACGGTCTTGGTCGACTGAGTTGCTACTCACAGCTTTCGCATACCCGTGATCTATGTGCGATAGGATCAATGGATTTTTATCGGATTTCATGGGCCGGGTTTTCACGCTGATCACATAACCGTGATCTATACGCGACGGGGTCGATGGATTTCTGTCGATTTCCAAGGACTACTGACCGGATTGGTCCTTACAGTTTTCACATAATCGTGATCTATGTGCGACGAAATCGAGAGATTTTTATAGAATTCCATGGACTACTGACCGGGTTGGTCCTTACAGTTTTTGCATACCCGTGATCTATGTGCGACGGGATCGATAGATTTGTATCGAATTCCAAGGACTGCTGACTGGGTTAGTCTTTACGGTTTTCGCATCCGGTGATCTATGCACCACGGGATCGATGGATGGTTATCGAATTGCAAGGACTGCTGACCAGGTTCTTCCTTACAACTTTCGCATACCCGTGATCTACGCGCGACGGGATCGATGGATTTGTATCGAATCTCAAGGACTGCTGACCAGGTTCTTCCTTACAACTTTCGCATACCCGTGATCTACGCGCGACGGGATCGATGGATTTGTATCGAATTCAAAGGACTGCTGACTGGGTTAGTCCTTACAGTTTTCGCATCCAGTGATCTACGCGCGACGGGATCGATGGATTTGTATCGAATCTCAAGGACTGCTGACCAGGTTCTTCCTTACAACTTTCGCATACCCGTGATCTACGCGCGACGGGATCGATGGATTTGTATCGAATTCAAAGGACTGCTGACTGGGTTAGTCCTTACAGTTTTCGCATCCAGTGATCTACGCGCGACGGGATCGATGGATTTGTATCGAATTCCAAGGACTGCTGACTGGGTTAGTCCTTACAGTTTTCGCATCCAGTGATCTATGCGCGACGGGATCGATATAATTGTATCGAATTCCAAGGACTACTGACAGGGTTAGTCCTTACAGTTTTCGCATCCGGTGATCTATGCGCGACGGGATCGATAGATTTGTATCGAATTCCAAGGACTACTGACAGGGTTAGTCCTTACAGTTTTCGCATCCGGTGATCTATGCGCGACGGGATCGATAGATTTGTATCGAATTCCGAGGACTGCTGACCAGGTTCTTCCTTACAACTTTCGCATCCGGTGATCTATGCGCGACGGGATCGATAGATTTGTATCGAATTCCAAGGACTGCTGACAGGGTTAGTCCTTACAGTTTACGCATCCGATGATCTATGCACCACGGGATCGATGGATGGTTATCGTATTCCAAGGTCTATGCACCACGGGATCGATGGATGGTTATCGTATTCCAAGGATGGCTGACCAGGTTCTTCCTTACGACTTTCGCATACCCGTGATCTACGCGCGACGGGATCGATGGATTTGTATCGAATTCCAAGGACTCCTGACTGCGTTAGTCCTTACAGTTTTCGCATCCGGTGATCTATGCGCGACGGGATCGATGGATTTTTATCGAATTCCATGTGCATGCACCACGGGATCGATGGACGGTTATCGAATTCCATGTTCATGCACCACGGAATCGATGGATGGTTATCAAATTCCAAGGACTGCTGACCAGGTTCTTCCTTGCAGTTTTCGCATACCCGTGATCTACGCGCGATAGAATCGATAGTTTTTTTTTTTCATCGAATTCCAATGGACCGCTCAGGATCCATCTTGAGAATGTTTACAGAACGGCCGAAGGAGGAGGGAGAATCTACAGATAGAGGGACGGTATTTCCGGTGAAGTTGGTCGACGTCTCCGATTGCCATCCGGCAGTGTGCCCCCGGCGTGTCTTACTTACGAAACTGAAATCCCTCGTAGGAACCGGGAACGTTCTCGCGAACCGGCGCTGCCGGTCTCGGCTTCGCGGCGCGGGTCGAGAATGCAACCGTCCGGAATGCCGAAGATCTCTCTAAGACTCTTGGGGCCGGAGCGACCGGAGGGGTGTTTCCCCGGTGCGAACGGAATTTCACACTCGAATACGAGGTCGACCGACATTTCGCACTAAAGCAGGACATTCCGTTCGAGAAACGCTCTTCTCATCCTCCGCGCTCGTTCTCCCAGCTTGATCCCCGTAACCGGCGCTGTACAACCCCCTGCCGAAGCTGCTCCTTCCTCGGCGTCTTCGACTGCTAGCGGGCAGAGTTGAATTCTCAGGAAACTGTGGATGCTGGAAAGCGGACCCCATCCGTACAGCTCTCCAACCCCCTCCCCCCCCCCCCCCTTTAGTACCAAGAAGACGCTGCCGGTGTTACCGGTGGAACAGACTCTCGGACACGAAAGACGGGATGCAAAAGAGGCGAAAAGTGGGGGATGAGAGAAAGGAGGGAAACAACTCCTCGAGTTTCTCTTCGGCAGGCGGTGAGAGCCTTTCGATGTTGGCCGCGTTTGAAAAGAATGGGGAAAGGAAGCTGGTAACTTTCTTTCTTTTTTTTTTTTTGTTGTTTATGTTTTTTTGTTTTTTGTTTCCAGTCAAGGGGGAAGGATAGTTGGAAGAGGGAAAGAGGGTGAAAAAAAAAATCCCGGGCGACGAGGACGCATCACTCCCGGGAGAAGGATCCTCCCTGCCCCTCCGATAGGGGGAGAGACTATCGAGTGTAATATTTGCACCCGTTATGCCGCTTTCTGTACTCGATATTAGGGCTGTACAGTTGAGCCGGCTTGGCCGGCTAAAAAATCTTATCCGGCTAATTGACATTATAGTTTGGCCGGCTAAGCCGTCTTAGCCGGCTAACATGGCTTGGCCGGCTAAAAATTAGCCGCGGCTTAGCCGGCTAAGATCGTTTGGCCGGCTAAAAATTGGCCGCAGTTTAGCCGGCTATTAATTTTTATTGTGAATTACGAGGAAACTAATGAAATTAATGAGACATTTATTTTTGGCACATTACTTGTTGAATATTATTAATTTCTGTACTATCAGTAGATTCGACTACGTTTGAGATCTTTAAAATCTTATTGCCACGATCTAATTTTTATTGCCAACGTTAATAAAAATTAATAGCCGGTTAAACTGCGGCTAATTTTTAGCCGGCCAAAGCATCTTAGCCGGCTAAGACAGCTAAGCCGGCCAAACTATAATGTCCATTAGCCGGATAAGATTTTTCAGCCGGCCAAGACGGCTCAACTGTACAGCCCTACTCGATATGACGTCACTGATTTCTCACCAGGTTTTTTTCTCTTCGATCTCGGGGTCGCCCTTCCGTACACGTCGGGGAACAAATGAGGCGCATTAATAACGAGCCGCCCCTCCATCCATCCTCTCGCTCGAGCAAAGTTACCCGTCAGGGACTAATTAAATTTTGACGGAATTGAAAAAAAAAAAAAAAAAAGAGTTATCGTTAGGCTTACGACGAAAGTTCGAGCGCCCCGCGGGGTTTTCCCTCGTGTCTGCGCTCTGCACTCCCCAGTTCTGATACCCCTTATTAAACTCGCGTCTTTCCCCAAGATTGTCCCGTCGATCCCTCGGAGGGAATTTTTTTTTTTCGATTTTGATCGATCGACAAAAAAAAATTGGCCTCCATCTGCATTTTTTGTGTGGCTGAAAAATCAGCTGGAAGATATTTTGTATTCCGAAGCACATCGCACAGCGTGGCGTGACCGAGTGATCCGCGATAGCGCGGTGATATCGTTGCAGCGAGCGCCGATGGTAATAACCGAGCGTATAACTTTCCGTAGGGCATTCGGTTGTTCGCCAATTTCCGCCAACTTTTGTATTTAAATTGCCGGACGATTTGCTCGAGAGACCGTCAATTCCGGGGCGATAGCCTCGTGCCGGTAACGAGTGTGAGTTAACGCGATAACCAGCACGCATGGTATCGAAGGGCGCCCCGCCGAGGGCGTTGGAACCGCTCGATGGCGAAAGATATTCCTCATCGATTCGAACTCTCTCTCGTGCCAATGTATCTCTCTATAATATAAAAAGATTTCGCCGCTGTCGCCGCCACCGCCGCCGCCGCCGTCACCGCCGTGTCAAGAATCGAGGGGGGGGGGGATAATAAGGGCTTAAGTCCATCCTTAAAGGGCCTTGGAATTATAAGGGCCTAAGTCCATTTAGCTTAAAGGGACTTGGAATAATAAGGGCTTAAGTCCATTTAGCATAAAGGGATTGGATTAATGGGGGGGGGGGGGGGGGAAGACTTAGAGTAATAAGGGCGTGAGTATATTTTTAATATATGTATCTCTCTATAATATAAAAGGATTTCGCCGCTGTCGCCGCCGTGTCAAAAATCGAGGGGGGGGGGGGGGGGGGGGGGGGCGACAGTACTTGGATCAGTGAACGCGGTCACCCATCCAAGTATTGAACCCGTCTTTTGAAGTACTTGGAATAATAAGGGTTTATGTCCAGAAATGGGCAATAACCCGCTAGTATATATATATATATTTTTTTTTAATGCTTCGAGTTCGCCTATGCTAATGCAACTCGGAGAGGACGAGGAAGCGGAGGAATGTGCGGTGCGGAGCTGAGCGAGCGGACACTCCGCTTGGGATCCGAGCTTTTCATAAAGGGACGAGGAGAGTCTTCGTCCTGGGAAATAAGATGGTAGTCGGAGAAACCGGGGATGGCTCGAGGGGTTGTTATGCCCGCGGCATCTGCAGCCGTGCCCTCCTCCTCGCCACCCTCGACCTCCACCTCGCTATCTGCGATTCCGATACTTTGTTTTTGCCGACGGCGAGAGTCGAACTCGCGGCGCAACGGTGTGCGGCACGGAGGAGAGATTTCGATCCGGACGGGCCGGGCACCCATGTCCGCTGTATCGAGAGCTCCTCCGAGCGAATAAATCTGAATATCTCCGTGCAGTCTGGCCATATCTTGGGATCGAGCGGGCGGCATTGCACGGAAAGGCTTCATATCGACACTATAAACATACGACGCGGAGGAGAGATCGTTCAGTTTTATTTATTGGATGCATTCGGTGCACAATAATAATAATAAATTATTATTATCTATTCGGTTTCAATTTATCTATTCAATATTTTTTTACCGATTTATGCAGTTTTCTGTATTATTATTATTATTATTTTTAAATAATAATAAATTTCTGCGTTTCACGGCATACCGTTTGAATAATAATAATAATAATAATAATTTATTGGATGCTCATTGCACATGAAAGTATAAATTTTTTACATTTTACGATAACAGTCTTCAGATCCTTAACGGTACTTCATTTTTAATACTTTAGTACTGCTTTCCAAGTATGAGCAGGTCGCCTAAACGCTTATGCGCTTGTTCGCGGCCTCAGTGCTTATCTTAAGATCCTAAGATAAACTAAGATTTAGTGTAGTTATAATAAATATAAATATACATATGATTTTCGAGATCCTCTATTGCTACTTTATATCCCTATCACTGCTCTATATTCCTATTAAAAGGTGTTCATGTAGTTGGTTTTTAATATTTTTTTTAATCTCTCCTAACTTTGACTGACAAAGTGTCAAAGCACTTGATTCCCACATAATCGTATGCTTTGCGTCCCATCTCTTTCTTTCGATTTAATTGCTTCGCGTTGTAATTGACAGCATCTCTGGTGTTTCCTTCATAAAATCTAAGCTCCTTATTTTTTACTAGTTGCATCACCGCACTCCCCTAATAGGCTTTGCTTATTGTCAATATCAGGAGGCAAAATCAATATTGTCAAAATCAAAGACTATTTTCATTTTCTTGCTTAGTAATCTACACCAAAAACATATTCATATACAGTGAAAAACTAAAGTGTGAACTGTGCAATACAAAAAAAAATTAATTTGGATCTCATATTGTTACGATATTATATTATCTGAATTATCTTATGTAAAAGGGCTCGTCCCGTGAATAAATAAATAAATAAATAAATATGGGCGTTCCTTGGAAAACTTTCTTGGTGAAGCATGTTTGATCATTCCTTAGAATTATTTTCAGAGCACGTTTTTTCAAAACACAAATTCTATTAACGACGTTATTATATGCACCACCCCATGCTATTATTCCATATGTCGCGATTGAGTGAAATAGTGCTAAGTATATTTTCCTAACTTGTTCCCTCCTTAATATATTATTCAGATTTTTAAATGTAAATGGCAAGCTTCTCAACTTATTTACAATGTATTGAATATGCTTCCCAACGTAGATAAATAATGGGATGCATTTTTGGGATCATGAGCCTATGAGACAAACTCTAGGTCTTTATTCCCTCACTGATAGGCGTCGCTTCGCGGACCTAATGTTTTTTTTACAATGTATTAATTAGTTATGTCGATTGTCCGGATCTGTTAAGGGAATTTACTCACCGTGTTCCGGCTCGTCAGACGACGAACCGGGAGATTTTCAGAATGCAAACATACAGCACAAACTACGAACACTATACTTTAATCCCTCGGCTCATTTGATTAGCTAATGAATTCGACAGCATCGAAGAACTGTTTGGGATTCCGCGTTTCGCATTTAGAAACACGCTATTGCCGCGTCCGCGACTGTAGCAAATAATTATAATTAGAATAATAAATATAATTATATTTTTCCTAATTCTAAGTCGTAGGTTGTAAACCACACTGTACTCACAAGAGCACCTAATCCCTGTTATTTAAAAAGGGAATTTTCTTCCCGTTTATACAAAATAAAATTGTATAAATCGGGGAATTTTGTATTTTGTATTTTGTATTTTGTATTTTGTATTTTGTATTTTGTATTTTGTATTTTGTATTTTGTATTTTGTATTTTGTATTTTGTATTTTGTATTTTGTATTTTGTATTTTGTATTTTGTATTTTGTATTTTGTATTTTGTATTTTGTATTTTGTATTTTGTATTTTGTATTTTGTATTTTGTATTTTGTATTTTGTATTTTGTATTTTGTATTTTGTATTTTGTATTTTGTATTTTGTATTTTGTATTTTGTATTTTGTATTTTGTATTTTGTATTTTGTATTTTGTATTTTGTATTTTGTATTTTGTATTTTGTATTTTGTATTTTGTATTTTGTATTTTGTATTTTGTATTTTGTATTTTGTATTTTGTATTTTGTATTTTGTATTTTGTATTTTGTATTTTGTATTTTGTATTTTGTATTTTGTATTTTGTATTTTGTATTTTGTATTTTGTATTTTGTATTTTGTATTTTGTATTTTGTATTTTGTATTTTGTATTTTGTATTTTGTATTTTGTATTTTGTATTTTGTATTTTGTATTTTGTATTTTGTATTTTGTATTTTGTATTTTGTATTTTGTATTTTGTATTTTGTATTTTGTATTTTGTATTTTGTATTTTGTATTTTGTATTTTGTATTTTGTATTTTGTATTTTGTATTTTGTATTTTGTATTTTGTATTTTGTATTTTGTATTTTGTATTTTGTATTTTGTATTTTGTATTTTGTATTTTGTATTTTGTATTTTGTATTTTGTATTTTGTATTTTGTATTTTGTATTTTGTATTTTGTATTTTGTATTTTGTATTTTGTATTTTGTATTTTGTATTTTGTATTTTGTATTTTGTATTTTGTATTTTGTATTTTGTATTTTGTATTTTGTATTTTGTATTTTTGGCTCGGATAGATGGGAGGCGGGGCAGGGATGATCATCAGTTTGAGTATGCAGAGTCGGAATATGCAGTGTGTGTTCTCCTGACAGGGAATGCATTGCATTACAGACGGTGTGTAATTCCGAGGGACGCGGGTTGGATACGAGACTGCGGAACAGTTCTCAGCGTGGTAATCAAATCCAATCCGGCACGGAGCTTCGGGGCGTTAATCGCCAGCCCCGATTAACGCCCGATTAATGTTATGTCGGATTAACGTGTGTTATGCGGGGATCAAGGGACCGGCTGCGACGGCGTATCTCTCGTAGCGGATCGGATCGAAGCGAGGCCTGTTTGGCTCCCGACAGTGGGCGAATCATTTAAAACATAATAATGAGATAATACAATGATTTAAATTATTTTTAAAAAAGGGCCAACCTCGAATGGAACAACTTGGCTGTAGGCTTCGGTCAACGACCCATGGTGCTTCCTCAAAAAAATCTATTATCAACAATCCTATTCGTAGTCGGAAATCAACAGAAGACTTCGCTCTCAGTGAAAAGCTCATCGTGTTGCGAGCCTTCGAGAAGGCGAATTTTGTTCCATCGAACGGTTATTTTTGTTTATTATTTTTTTTTGTTTTTCTGGTTAACAATATGCCCAAGAAAGTAGGGCTTCTTCGACGCGTATTCGAGGGTCTAATTATTTTTATTAAAAAAGTTCCAAAATCAAGTGGAACAACCGTCTGAAGGTTTTCGGTCAACGACCCACCATCCTCTCTCAAAAAAACTGTGTAAAGAAAGAAAAATGTATTATCAACAACCCCATTCGTCGTCGGAGATAAATAATAACACAATAATAAATTCGGTGATAAAAAATCGGAAGTAAATGAAAAGAAAATAATAACACCATAAAATTATTTAAATTATTTTTATTTAAAAATTTCCAAAATCAAGTGGAACAACCGTTTGCAGGTTTTCGGTCAACGACCCACCATCCTCTCTCAAAAAAACTGTGTAAAGAAAGAAAAATGTATTATCAACAACCCCATTCGTCGTCGGAGATAAATAATAACACAACAATAAATTCGGTGATAAAAAATCGGAAGTAAATGAAAAGAAAATAAAAACACCATAAAATGATTTAAATTATTTTTATTTAAAAATTTCCAAAATCAAGTGGAACAACCGTTTGCAGGTTTTCGGTCAACGACCCACCATCCTCTCTCAAAAAAACTGTGTAAAGAAAGAAAAATATATTATCAACAACCCCATTCGTCGTCGGAGATAAATAATAACACAATAATAAATTCGGTGATAAAAAATCGGAAGTAAATGAAAAGAAAATAATAACACCATAAAATTATTTAAATTATTTTTATCAAAAAATTTCCAAAATCAAGTGGAACAACCGTTTGCAGGTTTTCGGTCAACGACCCACCATCCTCTCAAAAAAACTGTGTAAAGAAAGAAAAATGTATTATCAACAACCCCATTCGTCGTCGGAGATAAATAATAACACAACAATAAATTCGGTGATAAAAAATCGGAAGTAAATGAAAAGAAAATAATAACACCATAAAATTATTTAAATTATTTTTATCAAAAAATTTCCAAAATCAAGTGGAACAACCGTTTGAAGGTTTTTGGTCAACGACCCACCATCCTCTCTCAAAAAAACTGTGTAAAGAAAGAAAAATGTATTATCAACAACCCCATTCGTCGTCGGAGATAAATAATAACACAATAATAAATTCGGTGATAAAAAATCGGAAGTAAATGAAAAGAAAATAAAAACACCATAAAATTATTTAAATTATTTTTATT
This sequence comes from Exephanes ischioxanthus, assembly GCA_958510785.1. Classification (NCBI taxonomy): domain Eukaryota; kingdom Metazoa; phylum Arthropoda; class Insecta; order Hymenoptera; family Ichneumonidae; genus Exephanes; species Exephanes ischioxanthus. Next base: position 3,678,941 of record OY294018.1, on the reverse strand, counting down.
TAAAAATTTCCAAAATCAAGTGGAACAACCGTTTGCAGGTTTTCGGTCAACGACCCACCATCCTCTCTCAAAAAAACTGTGTAAAGTAAGAAAAATACATTATCAACAACCCCATTCGTCGTCGGAGATAAACAGAAACCTTCCCTCTCAGCGAAAAGCTGCTCGCACGACGAGTCTTCGAGGAGGCTAATTTCATTTAGCATGAAAGAAAATAAAGCTTATCCGACGCATATCCGAGGGTTTTAGCACGTACAGTTCGAGGGTATTTTTCTCTTTAAGCCTTTAGCCGACCGCTTTGGTTTTTATTTTTTAACTACCCCCCCCCCGGTGTACAAATGAGGAGCGTGGCTCGCAATCAGCCGATCTACCCGTGTATCCACCGACGACCCTTGACGCGGCCGGGCGTCTCGCAATCGCGAGCGATCGCGTCGATTTTCCAGTTGAGAAACAAACGCCGAGCCCCGAAGGGAGAACGGACGCCTTTTGCTTCGTCGAAAGTGAGCGCCGAGGAGGAAGAAGAAGCGATGAAACGAGAACGGGAGTAAGAAGAAGTGGAAGAAGAGAGGTGGATGGAAGTCGGCCCGATTCGAAAGATAGAGGAGATTAGAGGCGATCAAGGTGCCGTGCGGAAGAGCCGCGCGTCTCCCGCGCAATCTCGCATGCAAATCGGCTTGCCAGTCGGCGGATAGCTGGGGCTGGTTTGTCGGAAAGCGACCGAGCCGCGCCGTCCGCGAGCAGGACTGCCGCCACCCTCCAGCCGCGGATCCCTAGGTCACGATGCTACGATGTCGACCTCCCTCACAGAACACCCGGAGGGTGAAGGCACTTTCAGGGAAAAATTTGTTTCCTCGCGATATCGACCTACCTGCATGCAAATGCCTCCGGCTGGCCTCGTCGACCTCGCGGCTCTGGCTGGCATCGCATATTTCCATCGAGCGGTTATTTTTATTTTTTATTTTTGTAAGTAACGAAAATAACGAAAGTACTCGATTTTTCGTTATTTCGATGTATCAGTAGTCTTAGTAGTGGATTTATTGACAATATTCCAGATGGAACCATTTTTGGTCCAGACACCGGAAAAAGGTTTTGTAATATCGAACTAAGCTGCTGTTGCGGGTGGCGAAATATTTGGTCGATTGAAAGAAATATTTAGTTGATTGAACGAATATTTAGTCGTTTGACCGAATATTTAGTTGCTTCACCAAATAGTTACTTGGATTTAACAAACATTTTGTTCAATCGACCAAATATTTATTTCGCCACCCGCAACCGCAGCTTAGTTTGATATTACCAAACCTTTTTTTTGGTGTAGCATTACGTAGTGTAAGTTGTCATGAGAATATAAATATATTGCGAATTGGCCCAAGTCCTTCAGACATAGATTTATTATTTTTCGCTATTTGTTCGATATTTTTCTATTTTTATTCATGTTATTTTCGCGATATATCCTCTGTATTTCTATTCATGTCATGTGTGCGATATTCTCCACATTTCTATTTATACGACTTTCTTTATTTTTTCTATTTTTATTCTATTGTATTTTTTTTGGCTTATATGCGGTTTGGCGCGATTTGTTCGCGTGTGCGAGGTTTTTGTACCTGGGCACGGTGTTTTTAAAGGGCTGAGGCCCCAGAACACGAAATAAACGTTTCTATTTATCTATCTACTAACAACAAGTATCGGGTACTTTTTGTACTTGAAGTGCTTCTCAAGTACTTTTCGCAATTTGGTTCGTGGCGTTAAGCGGTATTTAGGCTTTGAACAATAAAGGTGACAAGTAATTCAGACATGGCTTCCGCATTGTAAAACATCGCTAAATGAAATTTTCGTAATTTGTCATTTTGCGGCTGTCTTTAATTTATGACTCACATTTTTTTGTTTAAAAAAATCCATAAAAAAAGGTCGTAAAAAATTTCATAAAAAAAAAAGAAACGCATCTCTTCTCGTCCCTTCTCGTTGTTTATAAGATATTATTTTTTAAATAATGTTGAGATCCATGAAATGCAACCACTCGAACATCGATGACCGATTGTGTTTTATGAATATCGATTTCGCATGTTTAGGGAAAATATCTTTTGTTTGATGTCACAAATTAAAAAAATGGTCTCGAGCGAGGGACAACATGCCGTTTAAATAAAAATATTTATTTCGTGCTCTGTTTCTAATTTAGCTTCGGAACCCAAACTGCATTAACAAATAAAGAAGAAATGACAAGCAGGGCATTTCTCGTTTTTTTAATGGAATAAAAAAAAATGGTAGCCTCGTTAAATTTATACTTATTGAAAAGTTTAGACATATAATCATATATTAATAGAAACAGAATGTCATGCTACTCATCGACTATACGTAATGCGAGCGTGTACTCAAAAAGTACTTGTACTTGGTATTTGAAATATCAAAAAGTACTTTTGCACCTTAACTAGTGCCCAGCTCTGGTTATTTTTTATTTTTTGGTCAATGCATGAGTGGAAAATTAATTTTTTTTTAGGACATCTCTATATTTATTCAATAAACCATCCAAGGCACCGCCGGCACGGAGGTCTCGTGTGGTTCGCGAGCAGTCGAAGCCGCTGGGGAAAAGGCTAGTTGGGCGGATTCGAGAACAGTAGAAAAAAAGGAGGAAAAAAAAATGAAGAAGTTACCGCGCCACATGAAAAGTTGGAAAAAAAGAGATGGAGGAAAATAATGCGGATTCGCAAGGGCAAGGCGAAGGCAGCCCCCGTCTCGGCGGGAGTCTAATTCCGAAGCGGCAAAACTTCCCGGTCCTCTGGAACTCCGCAGTGAAAGTACAAGCGAGCCGGGCGACGGCCACTACCCTGGTGAATTTTCTTCTTCGGGATAACTCGCCACCACTTTTTTTATTTTTCCCTTTCGCGCTTCGCTCGCGATACCTCTCTTATCTTTAAATTAACACTGCGGTCGGGGGGGGGGGGGGGGGGGAGAGCGCGAGAGGGGGGAGGGGAGCATATAAGATCGTGGCTTCTTCTAAGAACGCGATAATGCTACCAGCAGCCCCGCTGTAAATAGTTCGACTTGGCCGTTTGTATAAGCGCAATCTCGCCGGAGCCAAACCGACCCCCCGCAACTTTATTCCGCCAGCTTACGCGCACGTCGCCAATTGAATTTTATTACCGAATCCGAAGGCTCCGCGCGCGTCCGGGGTAAATGGATTCTCGCTAACAAATCCCTATCGCCATCGGATATATATATATATAGAGCAATTCCAATAATTCAACCATATACTACTAGGATAAATGCTCTCAATAAGGATCTTCCGCGACCCCTTTTTTCCCGCGCGAAAATAAATGTTGAACTCTCGAGCGGGTAAAAACAAAAATCGATGCACCGCGTCAGTCATACATGTATAATTTCTTCATTTTATTGAATTTATTTATTTTGAATTGAAGCAATATTTATTTTGAATTGAAGCAATGTAAAAAATTAATTCCATAATGCATGCTTCCAATGCCGATACCAGTAACTAATCAATGAAGCCCCGGTGGAAACTAAAAAGATCGAATAAACGGGTATTAAAACTAAACATAATTCTATAATTATTCAGTACTTTTTTCTTTTATTTTTCTTTTATCTACAAAAGTTTGCAAAAACTTGAATTGAATTTTATTACCGAATGGTTCAATGGATTCTCGCTAAGAAATCCCAATCGCCATTGGATATATATAGAGTAATTCCAATAATTGAATCTGGGATAAATGCTCTCAATAGAATCTTCGACGACCCTTTTTTGGAGCTCGAAAATAAATTTCGAGCTCTCGAGTCAGTAAAAATAAATCGATTGATCGTGTCGATCATCGGTTTATGATTTCTTCATTTAATAGAACTTTTTTATCGCACTGCACTAACGCGAAAA
>OY294018.1:3611666-3674870 GCA_958510785.1 Exephanes ischioxanthus | reverse complement strand
ACGCTTGTTTGCCCTTTTGCACTAAATTACCGTGCGGTTAAGCAGGTCTGTTCTCTCGGGCACGAACTTTGGTCAAGGTTATCTGAGAACCAATTTACGAGAGAACAATGTTTTTCATGCCGGGTACTCTCAGGGGATAGTCGTATTTGGTTTTGAGACGCGGGACCAAGTTTCAGATGGTTCTGAGGCACCGATCAATGTTGGTTGGGCCATCAACGAATTGCTGCCCTGTTCATGTAAACTGTTCGCAAATCCGCGTAGATGGGGGGTTCATCCTCTTAGGATAACTCCTCGTCACAGTGCGATGGCCCAAATCGGGAACCGCGACCGAAACTTGGGTCCTGCTCTTCCGGCCAGGATTCGGACTTGGATTCGGCTCTTCCGGCCGGGATCGGCACTTGAGTCTCGCTTGGGACCGACTCTAATGCGACCAGCATTAGTGTTCTCTTGCAGCGTAATCCAGCTCAGATTCCCAACGCAGCCATTCCCGACCATCCACGCTTGTTTGCCCTTTTGCACTAAATTACCGTGCGGTTAAGCAGGTCTGTTCTCTCGGGCACGAACTTTGGTCAAGGTTATCTAAGAAGCAGTTTACGAGAGGACAATGTTTTTCGTGCTGGGACCTCTCAGGGGATAGTTGGATTTGGTTTTAAGGCATGGGATCCAAGTTTCGGATGGTTCTGAGGCACCGATCAATGTTGGTTGGGCCATCAACGAATTGCTGCCCTGTTCATGTAAACTGTTCGCAAATCCGCGTAGATGGGGGGTTCATCCTCTTAGGATAACTCCTCGTCACAGTGCGATGGCCCAAATCGGGAACCGCGACCGAAACTTGGGTCCTGCTCTTCCGGCCAGGATTCGGACTTGGATTCGGCTCTTCCGGCCGGGATCGGCACTTGAGTCTCGCTTGGGACCGACTCTAATGCGACCAGCATTAGACCAGCATTAGTGTTCTCTTGCAGCGTAATCCAGCTTAGATTCCCTACGTTGGGAATCTGACGTTGGCGTAGCCATTCCCGACCAGCCACGCTTGTTTTCCCTTTTGCACTATACTACCGTGCGGTTAAGCAGGTCTGTTCTCTGGGGCACGAACTTTGGTCAAGGTTATCTAAGAAGCAGTTTACGAGAGGACGATGTTTTTCGTGCTGGGTCCTCTCAGGGGATAGTTGGATTTGGTTTTAAGGCATGGGATCCAAGTTTCGGATGGTTCTGAGGCACCGATCAATGTTGGTTGGGACATCAACGAGTGCTGTCCTATTCATGTGAACTGGTCACGAATCTGCATAGATGAAGGTTCATCCTACTACGATTGTATCGTCACAGGGCGATAGGAGTGGCCCAAATCAAGAACACTGGCCAGAATTTGGGTCCGTCGCTTCCAGCTGCGATTGAGACTTGGGTCCGCCTCTTCCGGCCGGGATTGGTTCTTGGGTCCGGCTCTTACGGCCGGGATCGGGACTTCAGCCTGGCTTAGGAACGACTCTAATACGACCAGCATTAGTGTTCTCTTGCAGCGTAATCCGGCTCAGGTTCCCAACGTAGCCATTGCCGACCATCCACGGTTGTTTTCCCTTTTGCACTAAGCAGGTCTGTCCTTTCGGGCACGAGCTTTGGCCTCGGTTATCTGAGAACCAATTTACGAGAGGACAATGTTTTTCGTGCCGGGTCCTCTCGGGGGATAGTCGGATTTGGTTTTAAGGCACGGGACCCAAGTTTTGAACGGTTCCGAGGCACCGGTCAATGTTAGGTGCACTGTAAAAAATCTACGGTGTAAACTGCGATGGTGTGAGTGGTAAAAAAAATCGGTGTTAAAATTAACACCATTTCGCAGTGAAAAGTACACCGGACATTTGGTAAACCGGTAACGCGGTGTACTCTAATAAATCCTAGCACCAAATTGTGTGATGAATCACGATATCACTTAAGGATGTTTTTTTCTTAGACATCAACACAATTCTGTGTTACCTGACAACATTTCTAAGTAGTGGTGCATTTAACCACGACTTTAAGTTTCAAATGTGCATTTAACGGCGTCAAATGCGCACTGAACGGTGTCTTCAACCCCTAAACGGTATTTTCAATCGAGCACGGTCTTCTATTTTGGATTTTGGATTTTTTGAACGGTGAACTGAAAATCTTCCAAATATTAAATTTAAAGTACATCCGTACTTAAGGAAAACATATACTTTAAAAGGGTGATAATTACCATTTAATTGATTACCAATTGTTAATACGAAGACAAAAAAATGATGATGTTTCTTTTTAATAGTACAATAAAAGAATATACAAGTACATAATCATGCGGTGTAATCATCTGAATGACAGTAATGTATGACCATTAATGACCGAAGTAGCTTAAACAGAATTTGAATAAGTGACATTCACAGGTTAGCAATAGCGTAGTCGGTAGCATGTTAGGTAGTAGGCATAGGTAGGTACGAATAAGCATTAGGTAGGTAGTTCGAATCCCACCTCAAGCCATTCGCCATCATAGATATTCGTGATCGTAGCCTTTTTTTAATTAATATTCTTTTTTTATTTACAATTATCACGATGTACAAAGTAATTACTTTGTTGGGCAATTATTAGTTACGATTCATTATATTAAAACTTTTACATCTGCTTCAAGCGCTTAAACCCTTTTTAATCAATTGGGAGTAAGGTTCGGTGTTACTGTACACCGTTACAGTGTTAGAATGTACGTTCTGAAAGTACTACTGATTTTACACCGCATGTTTTACACCATTATTTTAACACTGTTTTTAACACCAAAGTAATGTACCTATATGGACCACATGGCGGTGTTAAAGCGGTGTTGAATTTAACAGCGTTTTTTTCTTTTTACAGTGTGGGGTAGTAACGAATTCCTCGCCTATCCATGTAGGGGAAAGCGGGGCAAAATGGCACAGCGGGGCAAAACGGGATAATGAGAGAAAACGCAATTTTCCAATAACTTTTGGATGGTGGCGATGGTGGTACGTGGCGCAAAACGGGTTTGCAAATTCGGATGTATCGTTGGGACAAAATGTGGCATCCAAAGATTATTGGAGAATTGAGTTTTGCCCTCACTGTCCCGTTTTGCCCCGCTGTGCCATTTTGCCCCGGTCTCCCCTAAGCTTCATGCGTTTCTGCGTAGATGAGTCGTTTATTCCCTCCTCGTCACTGGCAGAACTCAATAGGAGTGGCCCAAATAGGGACCCGTGGCCTGAACTTGGGTCCACCGACTCTAATACGACCAGCTATTGGTTTTCTCCTGCAGTGCAATCCTGCTGAGATTCCTAACGTGGCCATTGCCGACCATCCACGGTTATTTTCTCTTTTTGCACTGCACTACCGTGTGGTTAAGTAGGTAAACGTTTAATGACTTTTCCGTGGAACAATAATTGTTATTTGACGCTTTATTTCGAGCGTGCAATCTTCCTAATTGCCGTCGAGTCGAGCCCGTTTCCTACACACACACACACACATTGGAAACGGTGGGTTTTCCGGCGAAGTGCGCTTGTAGGAGTAGCGGATGGCGCGACTACGTCGGCTTCGCCGGCTCTCCCGCCTTCGGGTTCTTCGAAAAGCGGAAAGTAAGCGAATTTCGCGTGACGACCGGCTCACTCGGGAATTAACTATTCCCCCCCCCCCTCCCCCGCGGCTAGGGCTGGCTGGGGAAACCACCTCGAAACCGCTTTCTCGTCAATTTCTCGGGCAACTAATCAAAACTTGTGTTTCCGCCAGCGAATCCACTCGGGGTGTCTGCTATATTCCCGAGGACACGGGTAATCCAACGCTTTCAACCGTGGAAGCCGTCAAAGAGGCATCGCGCGGAATACCTCCGACCGCCGAACGGCAATTTACAGTCCTCAGCACTTCTCCGCTTTCTTCGGTTGACGCAACTTTTCGCGTACGGCCGCAGAGCGGCCGCAGAGCGGACCAGTACCGGCCGGGCTGATTTCAAAGCAATGAGCCATGACTCTTATCTTGTTCCGTCAGTCCAAACAAAATGATCAGTCTTATCAGCCTCATCTTGCTCCGTAAGTCGAAACAAAACGGTCAGTCTTATCAGCCTCATCTTGTTCCGTAAGTCGAAACAAAACGGTCAGTCTTATCAGCCTTAGCTTGTTCTGTAAGTCGAAACAAAACGGTCAGTCTTATCAGTCTTATCTTATTCCTTAAGTCGAAACAAAACCGCAGAGCGGACCAATACCGGCCGGGCTGATTTCAAAGCAATGAGCCATGACTCTTATCTTGTTCCGTCAGTCCAAACAAAATGATCAGTCTTATCAGCCTCATCTTGCTCCGTAAGTCGAAACAAAACGGTCAGTCTTATCAGCCTCATCTTGTTCCGTAAGTCGAAACAAAACGGTCAGTCTTATCAGCCTCATCTTGTTCCGTAAGTCGAAACAAAACGGTCAGTCTTATCAGCCTCACCTTGTTCCGTAAGTCGAAACAAAACGGTCAGTCTTATCAGTCTTATCTTATTCCTTAAGTCGAAACAAAACCATGGTGGCCGTTTTTTCCCCGGAAAAAAATTCCCTGACTTTTCACTGACGAATTACAAAATTTCCCTGACCAAACTTCTAACGACTTCTAATAAAAAAAAAATAATGATGCAAATGAAAATGCTTAGTTATTGTATTAATGTTTAATGGTATTTTTTTTTTCAGAATGTTCCTATTGTTTTTTGAAGGCAAGGTTCGGCAACAATTTACTTTTTCCCTGACGAATTTTGAAATTCCCTGACTTTTCCCTGATTCCCTGACCAAGAGTTTTCTTCCCTGACTTTTGCCGGTTTTCCCTGACCGCGGCCACCGCGAAGACGACCGAATCCAATTTTATCGTCAAAGCTGGTCCAGAAAAGTGTTCACGACCATTCATAGATTGGGTTTGTTTTACATATAATAATCGTCACCATAGCCTTTAGTGGCCAATATTCGCGCACTCTCTCCTATATCTATATAATATTTTTTTTAATGGCCCGCCCGCATGTCTCAAAGATCGAAACGATGGAGAAAAAAAAAAAAAAAAAAAAAAAAAAAAAAATGTGGAAAGGACGTGCGAGTTGGGAGAAGTAAGGAAATTTCAGTGATATTAGAGGGAATGACGGTCTATGCTCGTGGGAGCATACCGGAAGCCGGTCGGAGAACACCAGCCAATGGCCAAGTATACGAGTTCGCGGGGAACAAAGTTGATATTAAAATCAATCCGATAGTTTGGCGAAGAGTTAGACTGAGTTTGTAAGCTTAACGGGTCTCCCCCCCCCCCCCCCCCTCCCAGCCCACCGACCAGTTCGCTTCTTTCCACCGGTATATTGAAGTTTAGTCAAGTTCACCCCCAACCAGGTCTATTTGCATTTGAGCGTGCACGTCACGGCCACCCCAAGACGCCGACCGGATTCGGAAAGTCGGGCGAATGGAAAAACGGCAAGAGAGAAAGGAGAGTGGAAGATGTGGAGCAGTGAAAGGAGCTAGACTAACGGTTGATGTGTGCGAGTGTCGGTGCGGGAGTGCGAAGGAACGGTTAACCCGGCGCACAATCACAAAGCCCCAACGCCGAAGGGCAAAACCAACAAACCAAGATCAGCCGAGCCAACGAAGCCACTCAACTTTTGCAACGCAAAAGGTTCTTATTCCCATAAAATTAAATGTATCCACTTTCTCCATTAAAACGAAAAGAAAAAAAGATTCTTTATGTTTTTCACCAAGGACGTGCCATCAAGGTAAAACGTCCATCAACGGGACGAGCTTGAATATTAAAACTGTAGCCACATTTTTTTCCTAGACTTCCACTTTGGCCTTTGAAGCACCGCGCTTGTGTAGGGTAAGAGAATTGAATATGGACCACCCTTTAGGAGGGCTGGCTCTTGAATCAACGACACATGAACCGGGCTACGTTTACCCCTCTTACTTCGTATTAAAAGTAGGGCTGTACAGTTGAGCCGGCTTGGCCGGCTGAAAAATCTTATCCGGCTAATTGACATTATAGTTTGGCCGGCTAGGCCGTCTTAGCCGGCTAACATGGTTTGGCCGGCTAAAAAATAGCCGCGGCTTAGCCGGCTAAGATCGTTTGGCCGGCTAACAATTAGCCGCAGTTTAGCCGGCTATTAATTTTTATTGTGAATTACGAGGAAACTAATGAAATTAATGAGACATTTATCTTTGGCACATTACTTGTTGGATATTATTTATTTCTGTACTATCAGTAGATTCGACTACGTTTGAGATCTTTGAAATCTTATTGCCATGATCTAATTTTTATTGCCAACATTAATAAAAATTAATAGTCGGCTAAACTGCGGCTAATTTTTAGCCGGCCAAACGATCTTAGCCGGCTAAGCCGCGGCTAATTTTTAGCCGGCTAAGACAGCTAAGCCGGCCAAACTATAATGTCTATTAGCCGGATAAGATTTTTTAGCCGGCCAAGACGGCTCAACTGTACAGCCCTAATTAAAAGTGTTTCAAGGTAGTGTTTTTCACAGTTCTCCATGAAATTTATTCAAATTTCCATTCCACGAAAATTAATTTGAAAAAAGGTGATTCTTTCGAAACATTTTCCCCGCTTACCTCGACGGTAAAAGCGTTGTTTTTCTTTTCCACTTGCACGAAAATCGCGGCTCCCGAGCACGAGCGTAGTTGGCGTCGTTAAAGTTCGCGATAACACTTGAACAACGGAAACAGTTTCGGAAGGGGGTGAACGCGGCAGATGCTGTAGCTTTTCGAATCGGTAATTAAACGGAACGGTTCGCGTGCAGGAGAAGGCGAAGGGCGGAAGGGAGGACCGACTGTCCAGAGGGAGCGTGTCTCTTTCGCGGTGGCTTGGGATCATAAAGGTTTTACGCTCGTCGTAGGCCCCCGGCTCTCCGGGTGTGCTTCGAGCTTCAATCGGGCCTTCGGGGCGAGACTTTACAGCCGCCACCTGCAGCCCCATACATACATCCCTGGCTTTAAAATATTTTTACCACCCTCCGAACTTCGTCGATGGGTTTTCCTGCCCGATCGTCCGAGCCCTCGATGCTCACTCTAATAATATATATATATATATATATACTAGCGGGTTATTGTGGCTCGCGCGCTCGCACCCATTTCTGGACGAAAACCCTTATTATTCCAAATACTTCAAAAGACGGGTTCAATACTTGGATAGGTGATCGCGGTCACCCATCCAAGTACTGCCCCCCCCCCCCCCTCCTCGATTCTTGACACGGCGGCGACGGCGGCTACCACGACTTTACCAGATATTAAACTGGTCTTTGGAAGCCCTTATAATTCCAAGACGGGTTCAGTACTTGGATGGGTGACCGCCGTCACCCATCCAAGTAGTGACCCCATCTGGATGGACTTAAGCCCTTATTATTCCAAGTCCCCCCCCTCGATTCTTGACACGGCGGCGACGGCGGAGGCGGCGAAATCTTTTTATATTATAGAGAGATATATATATATATATATATATATTCGGAGATGAAGGACAACGATGTGCGAACCGGATAAATTAAGGGAAAGTGAAATATCGCGGTCGGTAATGAAAACTGTAATGAACTTTTTTGGAGGGTGCTAATTTTTTTGAGGAAAAAGCAAATTTGAGCCGGATGCGCACCGTAATTTTGCATCCGATCCGAATACATTTGTTTCTCAAAAAAATTTGAACCATTTTATAAAATTAATTTGAAAATTGCAACTACAACTGTTTCACTTCCCCTTCAGAAGATACCGTTGGTATCTTACAGACTCCTTATAAATTTTACATGCCGCCATCGATTCTCGCAAGATTCAATGCCAAAGATCGTTCGGTGCTAGTCCATTTGTGTATCATGTTTTAGAAAGACATAACGCGATTTCCACGAACTTGAGTGTTGATATAATTTTCGAACAAATAAAAAATCGAAAAACGCGCATTCATTTCTATGATCAGAGAGGTTTAATTTCGGTGAGTCGAGTAACATACACAGCCTCGTCATCGATTACTCAAAGCTGCAAGGGCGCATTGGCTGGTTATAAATATGACACGCACTTTTTAATCCACGCTGTCTTTAATTAATCGAATTTAATTAAACGGACGCACATGAGCTTCGCACATTTCCTGTGTGGAACGACACGCAACTTTTTAATCCACACTGTCTTTAATTAATCGAATTTAATTAAACGGTCGCTCATGAGCTGTGCACATTTCCTGTGTGAAACGACACCATTCACCCTATCGCAGCATGAGAACCATCGGGTGTAAAGCCTCATAAACTATTCTCCGGTTAAGATAAGATATCAGCTGATAGCAAACGTTTTTGCATTTTTGCCACCAATATGCTGGAATCTCGCGCTAACAACTTTGTTGCAATATTGCTGGCAATTCGTTGACACGTTGCTGACACCGTAGATTCCATATGCGATGCAGCCATATTTATGGCAAGGAAACAGCAAAGCTTGACGGCAGAAAATTGCACTCGTTTCCCTGCACTGCGGTTCGCCATCCAATACACAAACAAAATTTAACTTTTTTTTCTTTTTTGCTTCCTCATAGAGCAAGCTATGTTTTCGTGATAACATTTTTTTTCGAGATTTTAATGTCAGCGTACTAGAAATGGTCGAAAACGTCGAGAAATGTGATTTTTAGCTGACGTCCGGATGTATGTGTGTGTGCGTGTGTGCGTGTGTGACAGCGTGCATTGCTTAGAACGACTATAACTCGGAAACAGCTTGAGATAGCGGGTTGAAATTTTGTACACTAGTAGAGTGGTCACGTCTCTTCCTTCGATATAATTTTCATGAAGATTGAGGGCCGTTTCGAGATTTTACGCGAATTCGAATTTTTTTTTTAAGGCTGTGGTAGCTCTAACTTTTGTAAATTTTTAGCTATCGTCCTAAAAATACATATAAATACAATACGATGAACAAAGACCTTTGGTTTTGAATTTGGCCGAAATCTACATAAGGGATCAGATTTTATCAAATTTAGATTTTTTTGAAAAATTACTAAAAATTGTCTAATTTTTAGACAATTTTTAATTAAAAGACCTTTGGTATTGAATTTGGCCGAAATCTACATGAGGGATCAGATTTTATCGAATCTAGATTTTTTTGAAAAATTACTAAAAATTGTCTAATTTGAGTAAACATGAGGGTATCGAGCTTAAATCTGGCACAGGAATGGACTGTACAATGTTTCGTATTAAATTTGGCAAAAATTGATCCAACCGTTTAAATTTCATGGGATTTTGAATTTTTCAAATTTTTTTGACAGGAATTTCTGAATCAAACATCACGCAAAGAGTAAATTGAGTGATAGTTTCGTAATCAGCGCTGAATATTAGATTAAAAATTGCCTTAAAACTTTTTTTATTGTGTTTTAATTATAGCTTCCTCTATGAGGAAGCCAAAATGGCAGAACGGAATTATCATAGAGGAAGTTATGAGCAAAACCGTAAAACATGAGGAAGTAATTGTGCAAATCACTTTGCACGCTTTTTTTTTACAAATGAAGAACAACGATGAGCGAAACGAATGAGTTAACCCTTGATAAGTCACGCCTCTATCCCCACTCTTAGGCGCCATCTCTATCCCCACCCCGCGTCCGTTAGTCCCGTTTCCGTGCGGTTTCGGTGTGACTTATAAAGGGTTGATAAGATACCGATGCCGACATCGGCCGTAGAGACGAACGGAATACGAGTTTCCTCGGTGCGCAAAATTCAACCGGCAGAAGAAAAAGGTGCTCGCACTTATGTACGGAGTATACGAGGGGGTTGTACTTTTTGCCAGGTGTACAGGAGAGAGGACGGCGCGAGGGTAAGGGCGGAGGCGGAAGGGAGAAACGACGGGACCGCGACGTGACTGCACGTTGGTTCGCATTAAAGTTATGAATATAAATCACGCCGGCCCAGTGTCGTTCCACGTTCTCGCTTCTTTCGTTCCTCCGCCTCCTCGAAACTACCCCCTCTGCGCCCCCGAACCCTCGGAATACCGACATAGCCGACACACCATCTCGTACCAACTTTGCTTCTCTCCATACGCGGTGTCACCATTCGCCCGGCGTAACCCCGCGATACCGGGGCAAAACGGTCCACTCGAGATTGTCCACGGGGCCCTCCCTAGTGCCGCGAGTAAAATTCCCCCAAGATGGTCCGTCTCGCCCCGATGTTCCGTCTCGCCCCGAATCTCATCCGTACATGCAGCGCGGACAGCTTAGAAGTCGTTCTCTCGACGGTGTTGGGTATTTACCTACAGTCGGTAAAAAGATAGCACCGTCGACCTACCCTGCGCCATATTTCACCCCTTGTCGAACTATGCTTCCTATCGGCAGATTTATTAGCTCGTTCGATTCAAAGGCATTGTGATTTTTCGTTGTCCCTTTACTATCGTTTTTTTTTCTGCAGAAATCTCACTGCCGTACGAATGCCGGTGTACATTTGCGTCGTTGCTCGGGGGACACGATCGGAGTGTGAAAAAGGTAAAAGAAGTTGGAAGGTTGCGCGAGGAGGCGAGAGTGAGCCGGAGGGTGGGGGTGGGGGGGGGGGGGGGGGAGGGGGGTTAGAGAGAGCTTCCGACAAAGCCCGAAGCCCGAGGATCGCGAGAGTTGCCAAGCCGGCAGTTCGGCGGTGTCAAAGTGCCGGGCCATAACTCACCCTGTGAGAGTTCATGTCCCCCTGGCACGCACACCTCTCCGTCTGAAACTCTGTATCTAACCACCACTATCGAGTCCTATATTCCTCGAGTCGAACGTGCAGCTTTTCCCAGGCCGGCACCTCGGCAGAGCGGCGGCGGCGATGTTCGCGCGAAAGCCCCATGCTCGGCGAAGCTCACGCCATAGCCTCCCCACGAGGGGTGAGTCTGACTCAGATAGGATGCGGTTCTGTTTATCGGATGCACCCCGTCGCACCGCCGCGACGAGCGACTCGACGACGATCGTATTTCTTGGCTGCACAAAGTACGACTGCGAGCTGACGCTGTGGGACGGAAGGGTCGAACGTTCGAACCCTTTCGGCCTGCGAAGTCCACCACCGGGCGAACCTATCCAAATTGACCGGGGAGTTTTATGGCGTCCACTACACCGGTCGGCAAACGAGGACTCGTTTCGGCTGGGCGCACTGACTCTTTGCGGAGGTTTATTATACATTTTTTTTTAACAGCTCGTTTGACCAACCGTAAACTCGGGCTGGGATCCTCGAATGGGACGAATGATAACGGTGTGTCGGGAAAAAAAAAAAATGTGAGAATGTGTAGTTTAAACCGACCGCGGGCTCGTACATCGAAAGACCAGAGACGCGAGAGTCGAGAACATTCGAGGAACGATTGTCAGAAGGTGGGAGGCTTACGTTTACTCCCTACTAGGGCTGTACAGTTGAGCCGGCTTGGTCGGCTAAAAAATCTTATCCGGCTAATTGACATTATAGTTTGGCCGGCTAAGCCGTCTTAGCCGGCTAACATGGTTTGGCCGGCTAAAAATTAGCCGCGGCTTAGCCGGCTAAAAATTAGCCGCGGCTTAGCCGGCTAAGATCGTTTGGCCGGCTATAAATTTTTATTGTGAATTACGAGGAAACTAATGAAATTAATGAGACATTTATCTTTGGCACATTACTTGTTGGATATTATTAATTTCTGTACTATCAGTAGATTCGACTACGTTTGAGATCTTTGAAATCTTATTGCCACGATCTAATTTTTATCGCCGACATTAATAAAAATTAATAGCCGGCTAAACTGCGGCTAATTTTTAGCCGGCCAAACGATCTTAGCCGGCTAAGCCGCGGCTAATTTGTTAGCCGGCCAAAGCATCTTAGCCGGCTAAGACAGCTAAGCCGGCCAAACTATAATGTCCATTAGCCGGATAAGATTTTCCAGCCGGCCAAGACGGCTCAACTGTACTTCGGTTGTAGTTCGAGTTCGATCTTAAGTGGAAGTGAAATATCGCGGTCGGTAATGAACTTTTCTCAAGGGTGTTAATTTTTTTTTTTTGAGGATGAAGTAAATTCGAGCCGGATGCACACGGTAATTTCGCATCGGGCCCGAATTCATCTTTTTCTCAAAAAAATTAGCACCATTGAATAAAGTTAATTTGAAAATTGCAACTATCTCACACTCATGGCCCTGTCACGTGACTTTCACTTCACCTTAAACTTCCACTTAATATCGAACTTTAACGCTTATTCAGCGTAGAATCTAAATCTGCATCCCAAATGCTGTTAACTTTCGATGATACTATACTGTCATGAATAGGTGATTTTGCGAACCATTTGTGATAGTCGTCCAGGTATGGTCGAGGTGGATCTGGTATGAATGCGTATGAATGAATAAGTCCGAATAAATGTAATTAACTTTTATTGTAATGAGACGTGAGTGAAGGAGAGTGCACGTCACAACGGTTCGGGACTCTGAGATGAACTGAATAAAGGGCCTGACGAAAGCAGGGCCCTTGCCTATTGCTGCGCGCGACACGATATTCCTACGCGCGATAAGACGGCCGCTGCTCGCGCGTGGCGAGCGCAGCGGCTGGACCGCTACCGTGAGAGCGTTAGCGTTCGCACGGAAGTTGCTGAAGGTGCAGTAGATTAGCGGGAATGGGGATAAAATATTAAACTTGAGTTTCCTGCGCTAAAGATACTAACTCGAAATATGGGAACGTCACACATTTTCATGAATCCGTTTCTATGAAATGCTCGCTGGAGATCAATTGTTCTCCTCAATTATGTGATCAGTTATTGTGTCGATGGGTAGAAAACTTTTTTTATATCTTCTTATCGTTTCTTATTTGTTAGAACTGAACATCGGCTTTGAGTTCAGACTTAAGTTCAAACTAACGTCTTAAAATTCGACCCTCAGAGGGGAAATTATCTTGTCTGCGTTGGCAAATCTGTATTAAAAAAAAAAAATTACGGGTGTCGCTCGAAGTTCATCGGATGGAAATTAAATAAAATATTCGATGCCAAATGAGCTTTCAACATTTTTTTTTGTTATCTCGACGCACAAACGATGCTTGTCGAATGTATAAGCGACTTCCTCGGTGCGGAAATTGTCTTGTGTGCATTGACAATTTTTTTTTTTTTTTCAAGTTACTTTTCCGTATTGATAGATTTTGCACGCAGTAGCCTGAACGCCGCAGAAGTTTTGCCAGTCAACATAGTGGAGCTCTAGGTTGACGTTCGGGTGTATGTATATGCCCGGGGAGCCTCGAGGGATTTCGGCGATCAGACACGATCGGGCGATTCGATAAATCTCCGGCTCGAATCCGAAATCTATCGATAGCTCGATGTCATACATATCCGATGTCGGGCTCGAGGCCTTCGGGCACGCTCTGCCGTTCAACCGGGAACGGAGCACCAAAGATTTTCTCACCGATTTCTCCGGCTCTCGGCTCTCTTTGCACCGTCCGCCCCCTCGCAGATGCGGCTTCGACGAGTAAAGTGTCGCCAGCGATCCCGCTACACAGATATAAGCGGAGGCACGGAAAATTTGCCGTTCATATGCCGCACAACCGCGAAGACGCTCGCCTATTTCGGTTTCCGCTCGTGCGAACCCTGCGTCCCCCGTATCGAACGATATTTTACGCAGTCCGAACGTCATTGAGCCTTCGAGGTCGAAATCTCTTTCCGGTTGAAAAAAAAAAAGTAAATATATCATCATTTTTCTCAACTGCTCGACGCTTCTTTGAATTTGAATGTTTGAAAGAAATGTCTTTAAATCAAATTACGATGGCAAAATGTTTAATTTCGATGCATTAGAGATCCGTTAAATTGTTCCGAATTTTTTTGATAAAAAAAATTAAGATGAAAAGAAGATAAGAAAGAAATTATGGACTGCGGATATGATCAATTGGGCATTATTGTTGATATGATACGTTCATATGTAATCGCACCTTAGAGACCGAAGTCTCTTTCCTGTTGAGAAAAAAAAAGTAAATAAATAATAATTTCTTAAATTAGAACGGTTGAAAAAAAAAGATCTTTCAATCAAGTTATGTCAGCAAAATCTTTTATTCATTGAGCCTTCGAGGTCGAAATCTCTTTCCGGTTGAAAAAAAAAAAGTAAATATATCATCATTTTTCTCACCTGCTCGACGCTTCTTTGAATTTCAACGTTTGAAAGAAATGTCTTTAAATCAAATTACGATGGCAAAATTTTAGATACGATGCATAGAGATCCGTTAAATTTTTCCGAATTTTTTTGATAAAAAAAATTAAGATGAAAAGAAGATAAGAAAGAAATGATGGACTGCGGATATGATCAATTGGGCATTATTGTTGATATGATACGTTCATATGTAATCGCACCTTAGAGACCGAAGTCTCTTTCCTGTTGAGAAAAAAAAAGTAAATAAATAATAATTTCTTAAATTAGAACGTTTGAAAAAAAAGATCTTTCAATCAAGTTATGTCAGCAAAATCTTTTATTCATTGAGCCTTCGAGGTCGAAATCTCTTTCCGGTTGAAAAAAAAAAGTAAATATATCATCATTTTTCTCAACTGCTCGACGCTTCTTCGAATTTCAACGTTTGAAAGAAATGTCTTTAAATCAAATTACGATGGCAAAATGTTGGATACGATGCATTAGAGATCCGTTAAATTGTTCCGAATTTTTTTGATAAAAAAAATTAAGATGACAAGAAGATAAGAAAGAAAAGATGGACTGCGGATATGATCAATTGGGCATTATTGTTGATATGATACGTCCATATGTAATCGCACCTTAGAGACCGAAGTCTCTTTCCTGTTGAGAAAAAAAAAGTAAATAAACAATAATTTCTTAAATTAGAACGTTTGAAAAAAAAGATCTTTCAATCAAGTTATGTTAGCAAAATCTTTTATTTCGATATATTGGACATCCGTGAAATTGCTCCAATTTTTTTAATACTACATTTTTATCATTGAAAAATAAAAGGTGTCCTGCTGATTTAATGTATTGGTCATTAATATGATGCATTGGACTGGTCAAAAATCGTCCGAACGTAATCAAGCTTTCGAGTCCGAAGTCCCTTCTTGAAAAAAGTAAATAAATAATAGAATTTTTAATAAGAAGGTTTGAAAAAAAAAATGTCTTTCAATTAAGTTATGGTAGCAAAATCTTTCATTTCGATGCATTGGACATTCGTGGAACTGCTCCAATTTTTTTAAATAAAAAATGTTTAGCACTAAAAAATAAAAGATGTCCTGCTAATATAATGTATTGGTCATTAATATGATGCATTGGACCGGTCGAGAATCGTACGAACGTAATCCCTTCTCGAAAAAAATAAGTAAATAAATAATCATTTTTTATTTCGAATATAACAAAAATGTCTTAATTAAATCAAATAATGATACCAAAATCTTTCATTTCGATGCATTGGACATCCGAAAAATTGCTCTAATTGTTTGAAATAAAAAATGTCAATCCTCAAAAAATAAAAGGTGTCCTGCTGATATGATGCATTGGGCATTAATACGATGCATTGGAGTGCTCGAGAATCGTCCGAACGTAATCAAGCTTTCGAGTCCGAATTCCTTCTTGAAAAAAAAAAAAAACGTAAATAAATAATCATTTTTTATTTCGAATATAAAAAAATATCTGTAAATCAAATAATATTAGCAAAACCTTTCGTTACGATGCATTGGACATTTGTGAAATTGCTCCAATTTTTTTAACAAAAAATAAATAAAAAATTAAGATCATTAATAAATAAAAAGCGTCCTGCACATGCGATGCGTCCATCGGGCTTTAAAACGACTTGGCCTCGTCGAGAATCGTCTGGAAATGAAAGTCAATATCTCGCAGCGAGCGCTTAATAGGTGGAGTAACCGCGTGTATGTATAACTGGTAATAAATAATTCAAGCGATAATATCTCCCCGAAACGGAGCTATTTCTGTTTTCGGAGCGAGATGTAATTTCGTTCCGAAAGGCTGTTAAGTGACTAGATACGAAGATCGATAAGAACGTCGGCATTTAGAACAGTCCGGGACGGGCGAGACTTGAGTGAGTGCCGTTTGCTTTCCCACCGAAAAAAAAATAAAAAAATAAAATAAAAAGAAAATAAATAAATAAAAAACAAGCCGGGGCCGCGAGGCGTTAGAAATGTCGTTCAATGGACCACTCGGCGAATAAATGAGCGACTCGGGAGGGGAGGGGGGGGGGGGGGGCGGTGGAGAGGGTGACGGTGGTCTGAAGCTTGTTCGGGGACTGCGGGACAATGGTCGGGGTGTGCGAGTGGCGGTTCCACAGAGTGGCAAAGAAGCATGCCTAGAGTGAACCAAAGCGGCTTAGTAAGGCAGATGAGAAGTTAAAAAAACAAACAAAAAAGAAATAAAAAAAAACCGAAAGGAAATAAAAAATCGCGAATTCCCGCCGGCGGGGTTGCAGGTTTTCCTGATTTTCCACTCCGCGAAGCACGACTTCCGGGCCTCGGATTAAATGCGGATCGATATTTTTATCGGCTAGCTTAGCTCCGCAGGGCTACCCTCTCTCGCGCTTCTCCTCGGTGGAACATGTTCCTTTTTTCTCCTCCACCATCCTGCCGATACGACCGACTCGGTAATAATGACAACGACGAATCAACACGGAATGATTGACATTGGTGGATTGTCGTGTCAATCTTTTCGGTCCTAACTAAAAGTGGATTTCACGTAGTTTGGTACTAATTTATCACTGACGAATTGCCGAAAGCTCTACATTTTTTAAAAGAAAAAAGGTTTGAAAAAATCAATCCTGTTTGTTAAAATTTTATAAAACAATTGACTGAAAAAGGAGAAGCTGCCAGTAACGTTTGCATCTTTTACGGTGAATACAGCGATTTTCGTAATGGTAGGACAGTTTCGGACCATTTCGGACAGTTTCGGTCAATGACACCGATTAATCAACACAGAATTATTGACATTGGTGGATTGTTGCGTCAATCCTTTCAGTCCTAACTAAAAGTAGATTTCACGCGAGTGGGTCCTATTTTGTCGCTTAAAAATCAACCAGAACTCTATATTTTTGGTAGGGAAAAAAGTACTCAAAAAAAATTTCCCTCTTGTGACATTTTTATAAAATAATTGACTGCAATGGGTGAAACTGGCAGTAACGTTTGCATCGTTAACAGTGAATACAGCGATTTTCGTAACGGTAGACTGTTACATTAAATTGTAAATGTAATATACTGGAACTTGAAATTTGAACTTACATTAGTGGAACATTAATATACTATTTCGTAAAATAAAAATACCAAATATAAAAATCACAAATCTGTTGCCGGAAATTGACAAAAATTGTGATTAAAAATAAAAATGTTACTGCAAAATTGCAACGCACATGTATGTAAAGTTTCAGAAACAGTTTATGTAAAAAAGCATCCAACACCATTCATGAAGAAAAAGCTTCCTCTATGTGGAAGCAAAAATACAGTAAAAAAATGTTTACCGATGAATCGACACAGAATGATTGACATCGGTGGATGGTCGTGTCAAACCTTTCGTTTCGCGCGATTTGGTACTGTTTTAACGCTAAAGAATCGCCGATAGCCCCATATTTTTCGTCGAAAAAGAAAACAAGTTGTTAAAAGAGAAGAAAAAATGCCTCATGTGACATTTTTTAATAAAATAATTGACTGAAATGGGTGAAACTGGTAGTAACGTTTACATGATTTACGGCGAATACAGCAATTTTCGTAACACACATAGTTTCCAGGTGGTAGACGCGAATTGAAGCCAGAACGTCGGTGCGGCCGGCCCCGGCCGGGCCTGCGCAGCTAAGCACCCATTCATTAAACATACCTTCATTACGCGAACACTGAATATTTTAACGGATTTCGCACGGTTCGGTATACGCTCGGATTAATGCGTCAGCTCTAATCCCTTCGTGATAATGATTCCTATCATGGCTGAACGTTCGTGTCGACAAACAGTGTAACAAGGGTATTTACGAGGCACCGGCCGCTCTGATCAGCTAAATACTGATTGATGGATTAAAGTTTCACTCGAAACGAAAGATCAAAGCGACACATAATTCGGTGACAGTGGAATTCAGAGTGCCAAAGTCTTTTCTCAAATTAATGTTTTTGCGCCTTTTAAGGAGTACTCCATTTTCTTTTCCGAACAAATTTTGAATACAATGAAAGACCATAAAGTACTTTAAAAAGAAGTTGGAACACTGCCGCGCCAATCAGATAAATATTGATGGATTAAAGTTTCACTCGAAACAAAGTCTTTTCTCAAATTAATGTTTTTGCGCCATTTAAGGAGTACTCCATTTTTTTTTTCGAACAAATTTTGAATACAATGAAAGACCATAAAGTACTTTAAAAAGAAGTTGGAACACTGCCGCGCCAATCAGATAAATATTGATGGATTAAAGTTTCACTCGAAACAAAGTCTTTTCTCAAATTAATGTTTTGCGCCATTTAAGGAGTACTCAATTTTTTTCTTCCGAACAAATTTTGAATACAATGAAAGACCATAAAATACTTTAAAAAGAAGTTGGAACACTGCCGCGCCAATCAAATAAATACTGATGGATTAAAGTTTCACTCGAAACAAAGTCTTTTCTCAAATTAATGTTTTTGAGCCTTTTAAGGAGTACTCAATTTTTTTTTCCGAACAAATTTTGAATACAATGAAAGACCATAAAATACTTTAAAAAGAAGTTGGAACACTGCCGCGCCAATCAGATAAATATTGATGGATTAAAGTTTCACTCGAAACAAAGTCTTTTCTCAAATTAATGTTTTTGCGCCATTTAAGGAGAACTCAATTTTTTTTTTTCCGAACAAATTTTGAATACAATGAAAGACCATAAAGTACTTTGAAAAGAAGTTGGAACACTGCCGCGCTAATCAGATAAATACTGATGGATTAAAGTTTCACTCGAAACAAAGTCTTTTCTCAAATTAATGTTTTTGAGCCTTTTAAGGAGTACTCAATTTTTTTCATCCGAACAAATTTTGAATACAATGAAGGACCATAAAGTACTTTAAAAAGAAGTTGGAACACTGCCGCGTCAATCAGATAAATACTGTTGGATTAAAGTTTCACTCGAAACAAAGTGTTTTCTCAAATTAATGTTTTTGCGCCTTTTGAGGAGTACTCAATTTTTTTCTTCCGAACAAATTTTGAATACAATGAAAGACCATAAAATACTTTAAAAAGAAGTTGGAACACTGCCGCGCCAATCAAATAAATATTGATGGATTAAAGTTTCACTCGAAACAAAGTCTTTTCTCAAATTAATGTTTTTGAGCCTTTTAAGGAGTACTCAATTTTTTTCTTCCGAACAAATTTTGAATACAATGAAAGACCATAAAATACTTTAAAAAGAAGTTGGAACACTGCCGCGTCAATCAGATAAATACTGATGGATTAAAGTTTCACTCGAAACAAAGTCTTTTCACATGTGAATTGTTTTGCTCCTTTTAAGGAGTATTCAATTTTTTCTTCCGAACAAATTTTGAACACGATCAAAGACCATGAAGTACGTTTTTTACAAATTTGGATGGATGAAAGTTTCCTTCGAAACGAAGTCTTATCTCAAGTGAATTTTTTGCTTCTTTCAAAGAGTATTCAATTTTTTTTTCTGAACAAATTTTGAACACAATGAAAGACTATAAGTACTTTAAAAAGAAGTTGGAACACTGCCGTGGCGATCAGATAAATACTGATCGATTAAAGTTTCATTCAAAACGAAGTCGCGTCTCATGTGAATTTTTTTGCTCCTTTTAAGGAGAGTTCCATTTTTTTTCTGAACAAATATTGAACACAGTGAAAGACCATAAAGTATTTTTTTTTTCAAAGTTGTACAACTGTTTCACGGAATTTTTTCAATCCACGACATGGAATCCAACTTTTGCCTGTATTACCCTCATATTTCTGCCTAGACAGTTGCATATCCGCGTGAACTTTTTATGAGATGAAATTGAAATTCTGAAATGTTTTGTCTTTTGTGCAACGGAGGTCGAGAACGAGTTCATCGAGGAGCAAGTGTGGTGCATCACACTGTCGATCAATCTCAAAATACGAAACATCAATTCATTTTTTCCTCTGAACACAATAAAATACCATAAAGTACTTAAAAAAAATATTGGAACACTGTGCCAGAAAATTTTTTAAATCCACGACACGAAATCCAACGTTCGTCTGTATTGCATTTATATCTCTACCCGGGCAGTTGCGCGTTCGCGTGAACCTTTTCCGAGAGGAAACTGAAATTCTGAAATGTTTTAATTTTTTTTTTCGTACAGCGGAGTTAGCTCCAGGTCACAAACGAACAGTTTGATCCACTCTCACCTGCAATGGAGTTGAAGAATAGGTTCATCGAGGAGTAAGTACCGTGCATCACGGTGTCAATCGAAAAGCTGTCGATAAATCTCGAAATAGGAAATAGCTCGCGGCGATGCATACGACAAAGTTATCTGTACAGCGTGTGCATAGCGCGAAGCGCATCGTCGAGTGTGACCTACGTCACTCAAAATTCCAACTATAATTGAAATCGACACGCGCGCCAATAGAACTATTTAAGTACACTGAGAGAAGGATCTGGTAAAAATAACGATATCGCTTGAGAGACATTACCATAGCACATACACCGAGAAAAAAAATCGATTGAATCAACAAAATGAGCGCTTGCGGGTGGCGAAACTAATTTTTGATTGATCGAACGAAATAATTGTTGTACAGTAGAACCTCGATTATCCGAACCAATTGGGACCGGAGCTCGTTCGGATTAACGAAAATTCGGATAACAGAACAGTGAAGCTGTGTTAAACGATATAGGGCGATACATGTAGAAAAAATTACAGTACCCATATATTTTTAATAATTATTATTATATATATGAGGAATAACGTGACATATGTATTTTTATGATATTCAACAGTAACTTCAAACCTTCATCACGAAATCCACAATTTTCATTCGGCGCAATAGAGTTGTACGTTTTTCGTAGGCACATTTTTTTTTTATGTCAGAGATCGTTGACTTGCAAACATCATACGAGCGCGCTATAACAACATGCTGGTCTCTCCCTTATCGAGTTTCGAAAGGGTTTCTAATTTTTTTTTCCATCGGAAGCACATTATGCTCGTGCTTAGAAGTCGAAGGACTGGACGTTGAATCGACGGAACGTTGAACGAAAATAAATTTTGAATACGAGTATAATAGATCGGCTGAGAAACTAATAAATACTGCCCATACGACTGACGTGCATTTACGGTAGTGCTGTGTAAGTCTATGCGAGCTCGAGTGTTCTTAAATTGGTTTGTGTGTACCGCGCAACAATGTATGTACTGGCGCGAAACAACGTAAGGATACGAGAATTTCGCGCAATAGTTCGGATAATAGAAACTTTATCCGAACCAGCAGCGGTTCGGATAATAGGTGTTCGGATAATCGAGGTTCTACTGTATTAAGTAAAGAAAAATTTGAATCGACGGCCTGTTAGTTCGATCAACGAGGTATTCCTTTCGATCGAACAAACATTTGTTTCGCCACCCGTAAGCGCACATTTTGTTGACTCAATTGATTTTTTTCCTCTGTGTAGTAGTAGAGCGCTAGGCCGCCACCTATAGTAGAAAGTACCGAAGTACCGAATTTACAAGAATTTTTTCCTAACACATGCGCGTAAAATCTCGCTTTCCGTTCCTGTGAAGTGTGCGCAGAAAGGCACTTTTTCGCATCGCGTGCGGGAAAAATACTGCGCATGCGTACAAACGCAATATGGTCTTTTTTTCCCACACTAGAGCGGAAAAGTGTTTTTCTACGCTGTAACTTTGATAAAAATGAATAACGTTAGGCTCAGATAAGGCTGAGGAATTTCGTTCAAGAAAATAAGTAAAATACAAGTACAATAATATGTATGACTCGATAAAAAAAAATCCGTCAACTGGAGTTATTTGCGGCCACGTGGCGGCTCAGTTTAATATATAATTCGTTCCGAAATAGCTCACACCCATATAGATATAACAATATTCCAAATTACAATAAACAGTTATAGTCCATTTCGTTCTCAGGTACAAATCCAATCAATTCAATTACAAATTCATCGAAGCATCACTCATTCCATCATACATATTCCGAACTTATTCCATTGAAAGATTATAATGTTCGTCGAGGCACAGTTTTTCTTTTCTCCCTTTTTTTTAAATACAATTTCAGGTACTCATCTTTTATTTTTCGGAGATAGCTTCCGCGTTGGCTCTTTCTCGTGTTCCGGGGCTCGCAGTGCTGATCGTGATCAATATCGGGTGGCCAGCTCCGATGGAGACTTCAAACACGAGTTCACCTCGCTAAGTCTCGTCGTTCAATAGGGGAGACCGGGGCAAAATGGCACAGCGGGGCAAAACTGGACTGTGAGAGCAAAACTCAATTCTCCAATAATTTTTGGATGCCCAATTTTGTCGTAACGATACATCCGGATTTTTAAACCCGTTTTGCCCCACGTACCACCATCGCCACCATTTCAAAGTTATTGGAGAATTGCGTTTTGTCTCATTATCCCGTTTTGCCCCGGTGTGCCATTTTGCCCCGCTCTCCCCTATGAAAATCGAATTTCCCACGCACGTCAGTCGGTCTCGACGTCCCCGGAACGAAAGAGAAGGAGATATCGCTCCTCGGGTCCGAGAGGACCCCCGAAAATATTGCGAGCTTGCGCATTACTATTAAGGTAGTCCTTGCGGACAGCCTGAGCCCACGTGAGTTCAGAGCGAATTGAGAGTGGAATTGCGAATACTTCGCGATGAGATAAAAATCTGAAAAAAATCACCCATATGGAAGGTACTGAAAAGATTGATTTTGCATAATAATAATTCCAAAATGTTATTAACAAATGAATGAAAAAAAAATTGTTCAACAAATCTTCCGGCAACTTAACTTTCTGTTCATATAAAAACAATAAGTTAATCTTTTTGAATACGTATGCATTTTTTCAGAATTTTGTCTAATTTTTGAAAATTGCTTTTTTAGTTAATAAAAAAACGTGATTTTCAAAAATTAGATAAAATTCTGAAAAAATTCATACGTATTCAAAAAGATTAACAAATTGTTTTTATATGAACAAAAAGTTAAGTTGCCGGGGAATTTGTTGAACAATTTTTTTTTTTTATGCATTTGTTAATAATATTTTGGAGTTATTATTATGTAAAATCAATCTTTTCAGCACCTTCCAAATGCTTGATTTTTTTCGAATTTTTATCCCATCGAGAAGTGTTAGCAATTCTCTCTCAATTCTCTCTGAACTCATGTGGGCTCAGGCTGTCCGCTAGGACTACCTTAAACTTGCTTCGCGCAAGCGCGTCTATCATCGATGTCGAGAGCTCGCGCCCTCGATCGATGCTCGATCCCTTTTTCGCGCGTGTTTCGATTTTGTAGCTTACAACGCACACTTCACGGGAACGGAAAGCGTGATTTTCGTGAATTTGTTAGGAAAAATTATGTGAATGGCATGATCGTAGAAAAGAGAGTTCTGACTCGTGTGAATGCCGCACTCGTCAAGAACTCCCTTTCTACGCCCTTGCCATACAAATAACTATTCTTAGATATTAAGGTAAAAATTCTTGGATAATCTGAGACTTTCTCCCACAGGTGGCGCCGTGGCGCCTTACTTCGATGTGCTATGGTAATTTATCTTAGATGATGGTTTTTACTAGATCGTTCTCTCAGTGTAAAACTACGATAGCCCTCGACTAATTCTATCTCAATCGCATAACTCGATTTGCCTTCTCGATCAATGAAGCTTCTCTGCAGAATGCCGCAGTCTTGTTGCGTTTCGTCACGTGCCTTATTCTCGTTACACACGTGCAAGTGTGCGATGAACGTGCCTATATTCAGTCGAGCCTTTTGGACCTTCTAATCAAGCCAGGAGTTCGCTGACGCGTTTGCCTTTGTATGTCATTTAGCTGACGCGATATTGAGACGTGCTTTGCGAGACGACGTGGCGGAAAATGGAAAAATGTTCTTTTTTTCCGGGTAATAATTGAAAGGTAGTCAAACATCAAGATAGTCAAGATGGAAATTCGTAGAGAAACTTTGGAGAAAAAGAACGAGCCGTGCCGCATAAAAATCGAGCGAAGATTGCGATTCTTCGAAAAAAAAATGAACGACTTAGTTTCGACCGGCGAAACCGCAACGCGGGACTCTCTCATTTGTCACATTTGTTTGGCGTGAAGTTGTCACAAAATTACCGAGGTGAAATTACGAACGAATCACGAAACGATTACACTTCGTTATAGTGGTGTGGAAATGAGGACAATTAAAACATAAAACTCTTAGTAATTTATTTCTTTAAATGTAACATTTATTCTGCACTGTAAAAAAAAACATCATGAGAAATTTAATGTACTGGCGCTAGAAATTTTTTATACATAAACTGGTATATAAAATTTCATGTACAATTGTGATGAAAAATTAACGTATATTTCAAAGACTAAAAACACTTAACTTTTAATGATTTACATTAATTTTACTATAAAAGTACTTTAAATTCAATAATTTACTATAATTGCATCGTAAAATGAATTTATTTCTTTAAATGTAACATTTATTCTGCACTGTAAAAAAAAACATCATGAGAAATTTAATGTACTGGCGCTAGAAGTTTTTTTATACATAAACTGGTATATAAAATTTCATGTACGATTGTAATGAAAAATTAACGTACAATATTTTAAAGACTAAAAACACTCAACTTTTAATGATTTACATTAATTTTACTATAAAAGTACTTTAAATTCAATAATTTACTATAATTGCATCGTAAAATGAATTTATTTCTTTAAATGTAACATTTATTCTGCACTGTAAAAAAAAAAACATCATGAGAAATTTAATGTACTGGCGCTAGAAGTTTTTTTATCCATAAACTGGTATATTAAATTTCATGTACGATTGTAATGAAAAATTAACGTACAATATTTTAAAGACTAAAAACACTCAACTTTTAATGACTTACATTAATTTTACTATAAAAGTACTTTAAATTCAATAATTTACTATAATTGCATCGTAAAATTAATTTATTTCTTTAAATGTAACATTTATTCTGCACTGTAAAAAAAACATCATGAGAAATTTAATGTACTGGCGCTAGAAGTTTTTTTATACATAAACTCGTATATTAAATTTCATGTACAATTGTAATGAAAAATTAACGTAAAATATTTTAAAGACTAAAAACACTTAACTTTTAATGATTTACATTAATTTTACTATAAAAGTACTTTAAATTCAATAATTTACTATAATTGCATCGTAAAATGAATTTATTTCTTTAAATGTAACATTTATTCTGCACTGTAAAAAAAAACATCATGAGAAATTTAATGTACTGGCGCTAGAAGTTTTTTCATACATAAACTCGTATATTAAATTTCATGTACAATTGTAATGAAAAATTAACGTACAATATTTTAAAGACTAAAAACACTCAACTTTTAATGATTTACATTAATTTTCCTATAAAAGTACTTTAAATTCAATAATTTACTATAATTGCATCGTAAAAGTTAATTAATTTCTTATCACAATTGCACGTTCAATTTGCCGTACCAGTTTCTGCATAAAAACTTTAAGTCCGATGCATTAAATTTACAATTTTTTTTCAACAGTGTCTCGTCGATAACGTTTGGCAATAAAAACAGCAACGAATAATCGGTGTTACAGTGCTCTCGATATTTAAAAACTATTTGTACCGTCTTAAAACTCTGAATAACGTATTAGTGCGAGACACAATTGCATCTGCAATTTATCGAGACGACAAATTAACAACGAAATTAATCTCCGATGTTTTCCCGAGAAATTGTGAAATTGCACGTTGAATCTGGATCATTCACCCCGTTCTCCGTGACACAGCAAGGAATCGAGTTCCCGAAGGTTGTACGGGCGTTGCTCGACTTTTATTTATTCATGAACCGAGACCCACCGCGACGAGGCGGTGCGCGAGTAAACAAAACTCGCGGAGAGGTATGATGAAGTAAAAGGGACGAGCCCGAGCTCTCGAGCTCGGTGTCGTGCGGAAGTGGGGGGAAGGGGTTTGAGTAGGGCCGTCGAGGAGCGAAGCAAGCCGATTGGGAAGTTAGACAAAGTCGGACAAAGGACAAAGTGAGAGAGCTCCGGGGATGAAAAGAATAGGAAACAAACGAGCGGAGAGCGAGGGTTGGAAAGGAACAATGTGAACCGCGAACGCCGCAAAGTCGTCATTGAAGGCTTCCCCTTCTTTCATTATGGCCGTCGAGGTAGCCTGATCGTTGATTAATATCCGAGCTAAGCTAACAGGTGGGGTTTGAGCAAATTGGCAGGAATAATCGCGAGCCTCGAGCCGGAGCCGGCGAGTTGGCCGAGCTGTGCCAACGATTCTAGTTAGTTGACAAAGGGAGTGGCGCGAATGAGTAGTGGCGGTGAACGATAGTTACCGCTCCCGCACATCCGGAGTCAGAGGGCCTCGATCAATTACATGCAAATAAGTACTGGGCCCGCCGTTTATCCCTACGGTTGAGGAAACGGGCGGCGGTGTAAAGGGTTCCTCTTTGTCTCGAAGCAAAATCCCAGGGAGACCAAAGCTCCTGGATTCGTCTTGATCACAGTCGTCTCCGATCAATCTCGATGCTAATGAAGCGACTCGAGTGCGAATGACTTGACTGACGCCGAGACGAAGGGATCTAAAACTGTTCTTAAGATTCACCGATGCAACGTTTGTCGTTGGGTGAACCGTGTGCGGAGTGGTTTGGTATTAAAATTGTTGCGAGAATCATTCGATCTGTTGCCATAACCAGTGTCAATGGCTGTCTCGGTTATTCTGGCAATTCTCAATAAGTCCGGACATTTAGTTGTACGAACCGTTTAAATAGCTTCATTTATTTTACCCCTGGATTAAAAGGAAAATCTTATTTACAAATTCCCGAAATGAACTGTTTTCGTCTCGTCACTTCCGGTTTGAAAATCTCATTTTTTTTTCGATCGGAAGTGACGTTGTTATATCGGAAATACCTCATCTCCGGTTTGAAAATCTTATTTTTCAATCGGAAGTGACGTCATATCAGAAATATGTCACTTCCGGTTTTGAAATCTCATTTTTCGACCGGAAGTGACGTCATATCAGAAATATGTCACTTCCGCTTTGAAAATGTCATTTTTCGACCGGAAATGACGTCACACTTGAAATATGTCACTTCCGCTTTGAAAATTTCATTTTTCGACCGGATATTACGTCATACATGAAATATGTCACTTCCGGTTAGTAAATCTCATTATTCGACCAGAAGTGACGTCATGCAGAGGAAACGCCACTTCCGGTCGAAAAATGAAAGTGTCAAACCGGAAGAAACTTGTCGTTCTCAGATTCTCAATTTTGCAGTCCTTCGCGCGGTTTCGATCGTCGAGTTATCGTCGAACGACGCGCGCGCGCGAGCCCCCTCGCGGTAGCGAAGTAGAAACGGCACGGAATCCACGCAGGCGGCAAAGCACGAGTCGAGAATAAAGCTCCGCCATTCAATCTTATCAATAGAAATTCGCTCGGTTTGGCCTCAGAGAGTCGGCATAGATCACGTGCCAGCGGGGCGTATACGCATACGTGCCCACGCCAAACAAGTGGGATTCTATGAATGTTTGAGGCTAACTGGAAATAGGAGAAAAAGGAAGTGGCGCACAGACCGAGAAAGTGGCGTGCTCCTCGCGTGAGAAACTTCATCCCCCCCCTTCTTCGCCACGTCGCACGTCGAGCTCACCGGCAGCTCACGTACAACCCTATCCCTTTTGTTCCTCTCGTATGTACAAGCTCGCCAATCTTTTAAAGAAAGACAAACCCTCTCCCCATCCCGAGACTCCTCGTATCGCCGGTTTCCTCCTCGAGCTGATTGTAAATTTATAACTCCGAATTCATACGCTCCGCTTCTTTATTCCGGAATATGTAACGATCGGCAATCAATGCGAGTATCGAACATTCGGAGTTCGAACCGATGTGGGAAGCGAGGACACTGCGCGACGAGTTGGATATCCGATCTCCGCTCCATTCGGCGAGAATAATCGAATCGCCTCGAGGACGAAATCGCTCGCCGGTTCGGCTCGCTCTACGCACGCGTCCATCAATCATCGCGAATTATGAGAAAACGTCGACGCGCCCTGCAACCGAGCTCAAAGGTCGCGTGGGAAATCGGGCCGGAAACTCGAGGCCAGCGGGAGGGAAAACGAGAAAGCATCGATGAAGGAGCGACTTTCGGTCCCGAACGTCGATAAAGAGTTCCCTCGAGGTCGAAGAAGCTTCCGGGCTTTTTACCGCCGCGGTCATCGTTGAGCGGATCGTCTCTCCGCCAGGGCGCGTTCGGGACCCTTTCGGAACAGAGACGTTCGCGGAGAAAGGAGCTTGACGCTGTGTGCGCTCGGAGCCGCTTGAGACTCAACAGACTTGACGCGCCCAACCATTCCTTCACTACCGCGCGGAGCTTCTCTCCATAAACCTATACATATGTAGTTACCCCCTTCGGTTTTTCCCGAGCTTGTGAATAATGCACCCAGACGAAGGTGCTCCACGTGTGTACGGTAAATATGCCTTCCACCTGCTGCTGCCTGTGGCCCTCGCCTCCCATCTACTTCATCCACTCAAACTTGACTCCATCCGGGTCACTGTTATTATAGCCATGAAAAAAAGCTACTTTAAACATTTTTTTTTCATGACGTATAATTCAAGTTTAGCGGATAAAGGCATGTGTCACGATGGTATTTTGCGGTGTATTGATACTGTGGGACGAAGTTTGAGGAGGCCAAGAGGACTATGAAAAACCGCGCTCGAAAAGTGGGACATTTGGACTGTCTTGTTATTGTCTACCGGAATCAGAAAAAAATGTAATTTTGGAATTTATTTTGCAGCTCGCCTCTCATTTTGGGCTCGCCTCTCATTTTGGGCTCGCCTCCCATCTACTTCATCCACTCAAACTTGACTCTATCCGGGTCACTGTTATTATAGCCATGAAAAAAAGCTATTTTGAAATTTTTTTTTCATGACGTATAATTCCAGTTTAGCGGATAAAGGCATGTGTCACGATGGTATTTTGCGGTGTATTGATACTGTGGGACGAAGTTTGAGGAGGCCAAGTGGGCTATGAAAAACCGCGTTCGAAAAGTCGGACATTTGGACTGTCTTGTTATTGTCTACTGGAATCAGAAAAAAATGTAATTTTGGAATTTATTTTGCAGCCCGCCTCTCATTTTGGGCTCGCCTCCCATCTACTTCATCCACTCAAACTTGACTCTATCCGGGTCACTGTTATTATAGCCATGAAAAAAGCTACTTTAAAATTTTTTTTTCATGACGTATAATTCAAGTTTCGCGGATAAAGGAATGTGTCACGATGGTATTTTGCGGTGTATTGATACTGTGGGACGAAGTTTGAGGAGGAGAAGAGGGCTATGAAAAACCGCGTTCGAAAAGTGGGACATTTGGACTGTCTTGTTATTTTCTTCCGGAATCAGAAAAAAATTATTTTTGTAATTTTGGAATTTATTTTGCAGCTCGCCTCTTATTTTGGGCTCGCCTCCCATCTACTTCATGTACTCATACTTGACTCTGTACACCCAGAAAAAAATTTATTTGACGACCACCGTTTATTTGGTTTAAGTAAAATATTTATTTGATTTAAATAAATATTTTACTTAAACCGAATAAACGGTGGCCGTCAAATAAAAAATTTTTCTGGGTGTACCCGGATCACTGTTATTATAGCCATGAAAAAAAAGCTGCTTAAGAAAACAAAAAATTTCTCGACGTATAAGTCAGGCATAGCGGATAAAGGAATGTGTCACGATAATATTTTACGGTGTATTAATATTGTGCGACCAAGTTTGAGGAGGCTGCGAGAGCAGGGCGAGCTCTTTGCAAGGTAGTTGGCTTGAAATAATTGAGTTAACAATATCAATCCTAGGTGACGTCCCAATCGTCGGACACTCCTATGCGGATTTGATTTATTACGAATTTAATTATTAGAAATCCAATTTGACACTTGTAATCGTATCTACAAACAGGATTTTATTCACAGATAAAGGTTATAAAAAGTGCAAGC
This sequence comes from Exephanes ischioxanthus, assembly GCA_958510785.1. Taxonomy (NCBI): domain Eukaryota; kingdom Metazoa; phylum Arthropoda; class Insecta; order Hymenoptera; family Ichneumonidae; genus Exephanes; species Exephanes ischioxanthus. Next base: position 3,644,917 of record OY294018.1, on the reverse strand, counting down.
ACAAATTGTTTTCTATTGTCTCATCTTGTCAAAAGACCGATGTATAGTGTCCGAAATTGGTACACTGCTAAAAAATGTTGTTTGAAAATTAATGAACAGTACAGGAAGCTTTTTTTTACATAAACTGTTTCTGAAATTTCAAAAACATGTGTGTTGCAATTTTACAGTAAAATTAGTATTGTTCATAAAAATGTTTGTAAATTTCAAGCAAAAGATTTGTAATTTTTATATCTGGTACTTTTATTTTACAAGCAAACTAAATTAAGGTCCAATTAATGTAAGTAATGTTAGTAAATTTCGAGTTCCAGTACATTAAATTTACAATTTATTTTTACAGTGTACATGTATTTTTTCCATAAATAATAAAATATCTTTTCCATAAATAATAAAATTCTTATTATTTATTAAAATAATAAAACAAATATTTTTTTCCATAAATAATAAAATTCTTATTATTTATTAAAATAATAAAACAAATATTTTTTTCCATAAATAATAAAATATCTTTTCGCAATTTTGTGTTTTATTTCGCAGCTCGCATCTTATTGTGGCCTCGCCTCCAATCTACTTCATGCACTAAAACTGGACTCTATAGCCAGGCCACCGTTATTATAGCCATGAAAAAAGCCACATTTTTTTTTCCTCGACGCATACGTCAGGTATAGCGGATAAAGGAATGTGTCACGATGATATTTTACGGTGTATTAATATTGTGCGACGAAGTTTGAGGAGGCCACGAGGGCAGGAGTAGCTCTTTCCAGGGTGGTTGGCTCGAATGCGCGCGGGGCCGCGGCCGGGCTCTCCGGCATCGAGTTAAAAGGGGGGTGTTTCGAGGGAGGATCGCGCGAGAGGGTCGCGAAGGGACAAGAAGGTCGGGCTAGCTACGCGGGGTTGCGAGGATCGCGTGCCGATGTATATATATGGCGTACCGAGAGGGGAACGTGGCGGACGAGCCATAGGCACGAGCGCATACATAATTCATATAATATCAAGACTTCCCAAGTCGTTTCACGGCGAGCTTTCAATCGTGCATATAAGCCTCTCTCGCCGGTGCTAGGCGGCCCATACACTCACGTCCTCAACCTTGTTCTCGCATCAGCATTCAGGTCGATAAAAATTCTTTCGCCGCGAGGGAAGTTAAGCGAGGGGCAACCGCGGGGAATTTTGTGACCTTTCCCAACATTCCGGAGACTGCTTTGACTATATTTTCGGATAAAATCGACGCGAAACCCGGCGGCGGAAATGTTTTTTTTTTTTTTTTTTTTTTTTACTTGCGAGCGTGTCGGGTTGCGCCGAATAAAATTATGAGCGGGGAGAGCACGTTGATGCTAACGTTAATGGTAGTGGTAGTTGATGTGCTTTCTTGGCCTCCACTTGTGATGTATATGAGTAGTTGTGGGCGTCTGAATGAATTTTGATGGAGGCCAATTGGCCATTGACCGAGATACTTCAGCTCCTCATTACCAATTATTTATGTGTTAACCTTCGTAATAACAGGTAACGTAACGATCGAGAACTATATGTATATGATATATACGAATAGTTGTGTGGGTGCGTCTGAGCGGTTTTAGTTGGAGGCCAATGGGCCATTGACCGAGATACTTCAGTCCCTCGTTACCAATTATTTATATGTGTTGGCCTTTATGATAACAGGTAACGTAACGATCAAGAACTATATTTATGATATATACGAATAGTTGTGTTGGTGCGTTAGAGCGAATTTAGTTGGAGGCCAATGGGCCATTGACCGAGATACTTCAGCCCCTCATTACCAATTATTTATATGTGTTGGCCTTTATGATAACAGATAACGTAACGATTGAGAACTATATGTATATGATATATACGAATAGTTGTGTGGGTGCGTCTGAGCGGATTTAGTTGGAGGCCAATGGGCCATTGACCGAGATACTTCAGTCCCTCGTTACAAATTATTTATATGTGTTGGCCTTTATGATAACAGATAACGTAACGATCAAGAACTATATTTATGATATATACGAATAGTTGTGTTGGTGCGTTAGAGCGAATTTAGTTGGAGGCCAATGGGCCATTGACCGAGATACTTCAGTCCCTCGTTACCAATTATTTATATGTGTTGGCCTTTATGATAACAGGTAACGTAACGATTGAGAACTATATGTATATGATATATACGAATAGTTGTGTGGGTGCGTCTGAGCGGATTTAGTTGGAGGCCAATGGGCCATTGACCGAGATACTTCAGTCCCTCGTTACAAATGATTTATATGTGTTGGCCTTTATGATAACAGATAACGTAACGATCAAGAACTATATTTATGATATATACGAATAGTTGTGTGGGTGCGTCTGAGCGGATTTAGTTGGAGGCCAATGGGCCACTGACCGAGATACTTCAGTCCCTCGTTACCAATTATTTACATGTGTTGGCCTTTATGATAACAGATAACGTAACGATCAAGAACTATATTTATAATATATACGAATAGTTGTGTGGGTGCGTCTGAGCGGATTTAGTTGGAGGCCAATGGGCCATTGACCGAGATACTTCAGTCCCTCGTTACCAATTATGTACATGTGTTGGCCTTTATGATAACAGATAACGTAACGATCAAGAACTATATTTATGATATATGCGAATAGTTGTGTGGGTGTGTCTGAGCGGATTTAGTTGGAGGCCAATGGGCCATTGACCGAGATACTTCAGTCCCCCGTTACCAATTATTTATATGTGTTGGCCTTTTTGATAACAGATAACGTAACGATCAAGAACTATATTTATGATATATACGAATAGTTGTGTTGGTGCGTTAGAGCGAATTTAGTTGGAAGCCAGTGAGCCACTGACCGAGATACTTCAGCTCCTCATTACCAATTATGTATGTGTTAACCTTCATAATAACAGGTAACGTAACGATTGAGAACTATATGTATATGATATATAGGAATAGTTGTGTGGGTGCGTCTGAGCGGATTTAGTTGGAGGCCAATGGGCCACTGACCGAGATACTTTAACTCCTCATTACAAATTATTTATGTGTTAACCTTTAAAATAACAGGTAACGTAACGATGGAGAACTATATGTATATGATATATACGAATAGTTGTGTGGGTGCGTATGAGCGGATTTAATTGGAGGCCAATGGGCCATTGACCGAGATACTTCAGCCCCTCGTTAGCAATTATTTATATGTGTTAACCTTTATAATAACCGACAACGTAACGATTAATAACTCATTGAGACATACGTGGCATCGAAATTGGACAATGCAATCTTTCGAATGTGTGTGTATATTGATCGACTGCTGTTGAATTTATAGGCGTGATAGCATTTGATATATAGTATTCATATTAATTTATATAATTCTATTTATATTTTTAATGACAAAATAATTTGTTGGTTCAACCAAAAGTCGCGGTGACATACGTTCAAAGCTGTTATTCGTTTCGTACACATAAAGCATTGTTTGGTTAAGCGATTATTTGCTTCAATTTATTCAAAATTTGTCGATTGAAATAAACATTTTTGTTGTACCAACAAAATACACCTTTGAACGTACGTCACCGCGTATTTGCTCAATCCAACAATTTATTTTTCTCAGTGTTCAAATTCACATTCCAATTTATTGGCTACGCAGAGATTACTGGACAAATGAAGTTTCGCTTCAAACATACTAAGACTAAATTATTTCTAATGAACCCTCGTCTCTATAGCGCATAAGCGGGATTAATAAGACGTTGCATAATACAACTTATTAATATATTCATATATTTATATTCTATATTGGTATTTTAATGTCAATATTATTAATATTAGCCGGTTGGAACAACGGTTTTGGTTTCTTTTTGTTGTCGCTAAGTTATTCGGAGGTGCGGTAGGCATTCCAATTTATTGGGTACGCAGAGATTACTGGACAAATGAAGTTTCGCTTCAAACATACTAAGACTAAATTATTTCTAATGTGACCTCGTCTCTATAGCCCATAAGCGGGATTAATAAGACGTTACATAATACAACTTATTAATATATTCATATATTTCATATATATATATATGAACTTATTAATAAGTATTATATATATATGTACTTATTAATAAGTATTATATATATATGAACTTATTAATAAGTATTATATATATATGTACTTATTAATATATTCATATATTTCATATATTCATATATTTATATTCTATGTTGGTATTCTAATGTCAATATTATTAATATTAGCCGGTTGGAACAGCGGTTTTGGTTTCTTTTTGTTGTCGCTAAGTTATTCGGAGGTGCGGTAGTTTTTTTTACTTACGAGCGGAGGTGTCCGAGGATCGCAGGATCAAGGTGGAGGAACATTAGTCGCGCGTTCCCGTTTAGATATTTCGGTTTGAAACTCTAGTCACGATCGGCTCATATATTATACTTTATGACTGGAGGCACGGGTGGGTTCCGCGAACGTGGGCTGCTGTTGCAGGAGGGATATAGCGACTCCAACAGAACGAGAAGAGCCGGGAGTCTCACGGGCCAGCTTTCCGTCCGCTTGGCCCGCTTAATTAACGTCTGAGCTTCGGTCCGTAATGAAGACCTCGCCAACGACCCCCTGTCTTTTGACTCGGAGTTACGGACCTGGGCGAATCTGGTCGAAAACCAAGATTTTGATTACTTCCATCCACGCTCGACCGCATCGTACAAAATACGCGGGCGATACTTATTGCCCGCGGGACACACCGGGGGGAGAGACTTTTCATTCATTTCCACACTCTACTCCGAGAAGTTTCTTCAATTATTTACAACGCCGGCAAAGAGATGGAGCCTTTGATCAACGGCGAAATTAACAATCCCCCCAACATAGTGTGTATATATACACACCTTCCATTCGAGCTCTTAACTGGTGCAACTTCGTTTCGAAATCGGAAAGTTCCTTCCGGTTTTTTCATATTTAAAGACAGGGCATGCGGGTTTCGGATATCTTAAGGTAGTCCTAGCGGACAGCCTGAGCCCACATGAGTTCAGAGTGAATTGAGAGAGAATTGCGAACACTTCTCGATGGGATAAAAATTCGAAAAAAATCAAACATATGGAAGGTGCTGAAAAGATTGATTTTACATAATAATAACTCCAAAATATTATTAACAAAGGCGTAAAAAAAAAATTGTTCAACAAATTCCCCGGCAACTTAACTTTTTGTTCATATAAAAACAATTTGTTAATCTTTTTGAATACGTATGAATTTTTTCAGAATTTTATCTAATTTTTGAAAATCACGTTTTTTTTATTAACTAAAAACGCAATTTTCAAAAATTAAACAAAATTCTGAAAGAATTCATACGTATTCGAAAAGATTAACTTATTGTTTTTATATGAACAAAAAGTTAAGTTGCCGGAAAATTTGTTGAACGATTTTTTTTTTTCATTCATTTGTTAATAACATTTTGGAATTATTATTATGCAAAATCAATCTTTTCAGTACCTTCCATATGGTTGATTTTTTTCAGATTTTTATCTCATCACGAAGTATTCGCAATTCCACTCTCAATTCGCTCTGAACTCACGTGGGCTCAGGCTGTCCGCAAGGACTACCTTAAGGAAGTTGGAGCGATTCGCACTGGTCAAATGAGTGCTAGATTTTTGAAGCCGTTCATACAAACTTTTACGCATGTATTTATTATAGTGGATGGTTAATTGTATCACGGCAGATGTTCTTAATCTAGAAAAACATTGATTACAATAGATTCGCTAAAATATTAAATAGTTTGTGCTAATTTTCGAAAAGATAAATATTCGTTCAATTTTGTCAAAGAATCATCCGTAAGTTTTGCTCGATTTTGATGTATTACTTTTCATTCATTTCTACACTCTACTCCGAGAAGTTTCTTCAATTATTTACAACGCCGCCAAAGAGATGGAGCCTTTGATCAACGGCGAAATTAACAATCCCCCCAACATAGTGTGTATATATACACACCTTCCATTCGAGCTCTTAACTGGTGCAACTTCGTTTCGAAATCGGAAAGTTCCTTCCGGTTTTTTCATATTTAAAGACAGGGCATGCGGGTTTCGGATATCTTAAGGTAGTCCTAGCGGACAGCCTGAGCCCACATGAGTTCAGAGTGAATTGAGAGAGAATTGCGAACACTTCTCGATGGGATAAAAATTCGAAAAAAATCAAACATATGGAAGGTGCTGAAAAGATTGATTTTACATAATAATAACTCCAAAATATTATTAACAAATGCGTAAAAAAAAATTGTTCAACAAATTCCCCGGCAACTTAACTTTTTGTTCATATAAAAACAATTTGTTAATCTTTTTGAATACGTATGAATTTTTTCAGAATTTTATCTAATTTTTGAGAGTCACGTTTTTTTATTAACTAAAAACGCAATTTTCAAAAATTAGACAAAATTCTGAAAGAATTCATACGTATTCGAAAAGATTAACTTATTGTTTTTATATGAACAAAAAGTTAAGTTGCCGGAAGATTTGTTGAACGATTTTTTTTTTCATTCATTTGTTAATAACATTTTGGAATTATTATTATGCAAAATCAATCTTTTCAGTACCTTCCATATGGTTGATTTTTTTCAGATTTTTATCTCATCACGAAGTATTCGCAATTCCACTCTCAATTCGCTCTGAACTCACGTGGGCTCAGGCTGTCCGCAAGGACTACCTTAAGGAAGTTGGAGCGATTCGCACTGGTCAAATGAGTGCTAGATTTTTGAAGCCGTTCATACAAACTTTTACGCATGTATTTATTATAGTGGATGGTTAATTGTATTGCACTGAGAAAAAAAAATTGGTTGGATGAACCAAAAGACGCGGTGACATACGTTCAAAGCTGTTATTTGTTTGGTACAAATAAAGCATTGTTTTGTTAAGCGATTATTTGCTTCAATTTATTCAAAATTTGTTGATTGAAACGAACATATGTGTTGTACCAACAAAATACACCTTTGAACGTATGTCACCGCGCATTCGCTTAATCCAACCATTTCTTTTTCTCAGTGTGCGGCAGATGTTCTTAATCTAGAAAAACATTAATTACAATAGATTCGCTAAAATATTAAATAGTTTGTGCTAATTTTCGAAAAGATAAATATTCGTTCAATTTTGTCAAAGAATCATCCGTAAGTTTTGATGTATTACGCCTCATTGTCTTCCTTCAAAGATGCTCCAGGAATTCACGGTCCAGATATTCGATAGTTCGATAGATTCAAGGAAGGGAATGAGCCGTGATACATCAAAATCGTGTGAAAATTGCGGATTGTTCTTTGAAAAAACTGGACGAGTCTGTACGTTTTCGAAAATCAGCACAAACCAGTGAATATTTTTGCAAATCCAGTGCGATTGATGTTTTTCTAGATTAAGGACATCTGCTGTAAGTAACCCTTCACTATAATCAATAGATGCGTGAAAGTTTATATAAAGGTCTTTAAAAATGTAAGCCTCATTTCACTAGTGTGAAGCGCTCCAACTTCCTCGAAGAAAGTCCCGACTCTGAAGGGAGTTACTGTTAGGGTGAAGTAAAACTCACCTGACGGCGCCAGGACTGTGAGAGAGATAGCGGCATTAGTTTTACGGTGGAGCGAGAGAGAGCGATAAAGAACGTGTTTCACTTCACCTTAAGGTAACTATGTCGCTTCCCGCTCATCTCGCATAAGTTCGAGAAAAGTAAGCGAATATTGCAAGTACTTCTCGATGATATAAAAATCCGAAAAAATTCATGCAGATTAAAGGCACTGAAGAGATTAATTTTGCACAATAATAATTCCAAAATGTTATTAACAAATTAATCAAAAAATTAATTGTTTAACAAATCGCCCGGCAAAACAACCATTTTTTTCTATGAAAATGATTCGTTTATTTTTCTGAATACGTATGAATTTTTTCAAATTTTTCAATCAGCTTTGATTTTTTAATTTTTTTATTTGGAAAAAATGTCTGAGTAAACACAAAAATTAAAACTAATTGAAAAATCTGAATAAATTCATACGTGTTCGGAAAAATAAATGAATCATTTTCATAGAAAAAAAATGGTTGTCTTGCCGGGCAAATTGTTAAACAATTAATTTTTTGATTAATTTGTTAATAACATTTTGGAATTATTATTGTGCAAAATTAATCTCTTCAGTACCTTTAATCTGCATGAATTTTTTCAGATTTTTTATATCATCGAGAAGTACCTGCAATATTCGCTTACTTTTCGATAACTTATGCGAGATGAGCGGGAAGCGACATAGCTACCTTAATCGGAATTAGCTCTATTCAACATACTCCAGGATCTCGTTAATTTAATAACAGTGAATGAAGCTCATTCACAATCAGCAATTCGGCACAACACTCCATTGCCCGTATCTCAAATAGCATGACCTTAAAAATTCAAAAGGTGCCCTAGTAAAAAGTTCTCAGAAAAAAAAAAATCCCAAAATTCACTTCACCTTTATCGAATTGCATGGAAACAATTATAAACCCCTCCGCTCGAAGGATATCAAAAACAGTGCAAGCGGGAGAAATGGATGAATCACTGAGTTCAAACGACCGCGGATCGAGTTAACGAATTGTTTGTGTTTCAACAAGATCGCGATACCTCGAAAGAGCACTCATCCACGCGGAAAGATTGATTAATTATTCATTTATTGCCGTCGGATGAGAAACCGTGGAAAGCGGCTCGCATACTTTATTGGTCATAACTTCGCGGCGAACGGCAACAAATCGTCCGGCGGTAGCTCGAGGCGGCTTTGAGTGCCGGTTCGTCGGACGTATGGCGGGAAATAAGAGAGGCGGCTGTGGCAATGAAAAGCTTTCTCGCAGTCGCCGTAGGTGCAACAGTGCAAAAGACCGCTCGGCGAATGCTCTTTAATTTCTGAGCGTGCCTCATTCCTCCCTCGCCGAAGCTATTATTTCATATCCTCTCGACCATTTCTCCGCGAGCCTCGGCCAATCGGGGCGAAACCCCCGTTTTTTATAGTAATTACGAGCGACACCCCGCGAGGCCCGCGGGTCCCGACATTATTTTCCCATTTCGCGATCTTGAGAGATTAGGGTTGTTGCCCGACGGTTAGGTGAGGTGGTCGTTGGAGCGCGCGCTGAGCTCGAGAGACCGAGCCGGGTAAGCCCCACGTTATTAGAGGAATGCTAGGGAAAAGATTCGAGGGTAACTGGAAGATAGTGTTAGAGGGAAGTTACAGTGTACAGCGCGACCGGCCGATGGGAGAGAAGAATGGAAGCGATAGGAAACTGACCGAACTCGAGGGAAGGCGATGCTTCTTCTCTGCTGTTGCGAAGAAACTTGCTTCTTACTTTTTTTTTTTTTTTTACTTTAGTTTCCTCTCCCGGAGTCTTATCGTGAGAGGCACACGCCGAGTTGTTGATCCCGGTCGTGCGCAGTCTGCCGGGTCCTGGATGCGAATTAACGCTTCTTGAGCCTCTACACCGAGGTCTCTGTTTCACTGCTGCGGGACCTTTTCTCTCTTAGGTGAGCTTTTCCTTCACCGAGCCGAAAAGAACGATGGCTTTGCGCTGAACGGTTAGGCGGTGATTCGTTCCTTTTTATGTTTCTTTTTGGAGCTTCCGGGGAGTGGAGGGCTGTTGAAGACGATCGAGTGGGTAGGAATGATAAGATGGGATGGCTAAGGTGGAGTGCGAGTACACTTTTCAGATGCGATTTGCGAATGATCCTCGAATTGATGCTACAAGCGTCGGTAACACGATCTGTAATTAGTGCCATTTTGGGACGAAAAACGGCGGTGGAAAAATGAGATTGCCTTTCACCGGGCCATCAGCGTACGCAGGGAAAGACAATTTTCATTTCCCTCAGATGGCTGTCGTCCCAAAACGGCACCCGTTACAGTTTTCGTCATCTTGACTAGCAAAGAAGATTCGGATTAGAAAACAAAATTCTACCTGAGAAAAGAATGTTTCGTCGCTGTTCTCTCTTTTGCCTGCTTTGTGTCTTATCGCGATGGGCGATGATAAGATGGGATGGCTAAGGTGGAGCGGGAGTACACTTTTCAGATGCGATTTGCGAATGATCCTCCAATTGATGCTACAAGCGTCGGTAACACGATCTGTAATTAGTGCCATTTTGGGACGAAAAACGGCGGTGGAAAAATGAGATTGCCTTTCACCGGGCCATCAGCGTACGCAGGGAAAGACAATTTTCATTTCCCTCAGATGGCTGTCGTCCCAAAAAGGCACTCGTTACAGTTTTCGTCATCTTGACTAGCAAAGAAGATTCGGATTAGAAAACAAAATTCTACCTGAGAAAAGAATGTTTCGTCGAGGTTCTGTCTTTTGCCTGCTTTGTGTCTTATCGCGATGGGCGATGATAAGATGCGATGACTAAGGTGGAGTGCGAGTACACTTTTCAGATGCGATTTGCGAATGATCCTCGAATTGATGCTACAAGCGTCGGTAACACGATCTGTAATTAGTGCCATTTTGGGACGAAAAACGGCGGTGGAAAAATGAGATTGCCTTTCACCGGGCCATCAGCGTACGCAGGGAAAGACAATTTTCATTTCCCTCAGATGGCTGTCGTCCCAAAAAGGCACTCGTTACAGTTTTCGTCATCTTGACTAGCAAAGAAGATTCGGATTAGAAAACAAAATTCTACCTGAGAAAAGAATGTTTCGTCGCTGTTCTCTCTTTTGCCTGCTTTGTGTCTTATCGCGATGGGCGATGATAAGATGGGATGGCTAAGGTGGAGTGGGAGTACACTTTTCAGATGCTATTTGCAAATGGTCCTCGAATTGATGCTACAAGCGTCGGTAACACGATCTGTAATTAGTCCCATTTTGGGACGAAAAACGGCGGTGGAAAAATGAGATTGCCTTTCACCGGGCCATCAGCGTACGCAGGGAAAGACAATTTTCATTTCCCTCAGATGCCTGCGGTCCCAAAACGGCACTCGTTACAGTTTTCGTCATCTTGACTAGCAAAGAAGATTCGGATTAGAAAACAAAATTCTACCTGAGAAAAGAATGTTTCGTCGCTGTTCTCTCTTTTGCCTGCTTTGTGTCTTATCGCGATGGGCGATGATAAGATGGGATGGCTAAGGTGGAGCGGGAGTACACTTTTCAGATGCGATTTGCGAATGATCCTCGAATTGATGCTACAAGCGTCGGTAACACGATCTGTAATTAGTGCCATTTTGGGACGAAAAACGGCGGTGGAAAAATGAGATTGCCTTTCACCGGGCCATCAGCGTACGCAGGGAAAGACAATTTTCATTTCCCTCAGATGGCTGTCGTCCCAAAAAGGCACTCGTTACAGTTTTCGTCATCTTGACTAGCAAAGAAGATTCGGATTAGAAAACAAAATTCTACCTGAGAAAAGAATGTTTCGTCGAGGTTCTGTCTTTTGCCTGCTTTGTGTCTTATCGCGATGGGCGATGATAAGATGCGATGACTAAGGTAGAGTGCGAGTACACTTTTCAGATGCGATTTGCGAATGATCCTCGAATTGATGCTACAAGCGTCGGTAACACGATCTGTAATTAGTGCCATTTTGGGACGAAAAACGGCGGTGGAAAAATGAGATTGCCTTTCACCGGGCCATCAGCGTACGCAGGGTAAGACAATTTTCATTTCCCTCAGATGGCTGTCGTCCCAAAAAGGCACTCGTTACAGTTTTCGTCATCTTGACTAGCAAAGAAGATTCGGATTAGAAAACAAAATTCTACCTGAGAAAATAATGTTTCGTCGAGGTTCTGTCTTTTGCCTGCTTTGTGTCTTATCGCGATGGGCGATGATAAGATGCGATGACTAAGGTGGAGTGGGAGTACACTTTTCAGATGCTATTTGCAAATGGTCCTCGAAGTGATGAAAATTACCACCGTCGGTAACAAAATCTGTAAATAGTGCCATTTTGGGACGACAATCAATGGAGGAAAAATGAAATTGCCTTTCACTGGGCAATCGGTGAAGGCAGAGAAAGACAAGTTTCATTTACCTCACATGTCCGCCGTTCCAAAACGGCACTCGTCACAGTTTTCCTTTTTGACGGTGAGGATGGAACACGTCACCTTAACTGAAAAAGAACATGCCGCTTAGGAAAAAATTCTACCTGAGAAAAAATACTTCGGCATTCTTCTATCTTTTTCCTGTTTCGTTTCTTATCAAATGCGAATGCCTCGAAGTGTTGGGAATTACAACCGTCGGTAACAAAATCTGTAATTAGTGCCATTTTGGGACGACAAACGACGGAGGAAAAATTTAATTGCCTTTCAGCGAGAAATCGGCAGACTCAGGGAAAGACAGTTTTCATTTTCCTCAGATCGCTGCGGTCACGAAATGGCACTCACTGCAGTTTTCATTACCGACGGCGAGGGTGGAACACGTCACCTTAACTGAAAAAGAACATGCCACTTAGGAAAAAATTTTACCTGAGAAAAAATACTTCGGCATTCTTCTATCTTTTTCCTGTTTCGTTTCTTATCAAATGCGAATGCCCTCGAAGTGTTGCGAATTACAACCGTCGGTAACAAAATCTGTAATTAGTGCCATTTTGGGACGACAAACGACGGAGGAAAAATTTAATTGCCTTTCAGCGAGAAATCGGCAGACTCAGGGAAAGACAGTTTTCATTTTCCGCAGATCGCTGCGGTCTCGAAATGGCACTCACTGCAGTTTTCGTTACCGACGGCGAGGGTGGAACACGTCACCCTAACTGAAAAAGAACATTCCGCTTAGAAAAAAAATCTACCTGAGAAAAAATACTTCGACATTGTTCTATCTTTTTCCTGCTTCGTTTCTTATCAAATGCGAATGCCCTCGAAGTGTTGCGAATTACAACCGTCGGTAACAAAATCTGTAAATAGTGCCATTTTGGGACGACAATCAATGGAGGAAAAATGAAATTGTCTTTCACTGGGCAATCGGTGAAGGCAGGGAAAGACAGTTTTCATTTTCCTCAGATCGCTGCGGTCACGAAATGGCACTCACTGCAGTTTTCGTTACCGACGGCGACGGTGGAACACGTCACCCTAGCTGAAAAAGAACATTCCGCTTAGAAAAAAAATCTACCTGACAAAAAAATGATTCGACACTGGTGTCTCTTCAATCTGCTTCGTTTCTTATCGCGAGAAACGTGCGTTACTCGGAGCTAGCTTGACGTACCAACGAACTTCGACGGAACGACTGGGAGGATCCGGTGGCAAATGGAGAGAGCATCGCCCGCCTGTCGGAAGTCCGGGCGTCATGCCGTCTGTCCTCCCGACACGGCGAATCCTGCCCTCTCGCCGTGCTCACTCGGAAAAGGGACGACTTAATTGGGTTACTCGCAAGTGAGAGAGTCGTCTCTTCAACTCGATTAAAGCGTCCTTGCGGCGTAAACATCTTTTGATGTGGCGCCGTGTCACCAGACCAGAGTGCACGTAGACTACGTTAATTAGTGTTACGCCAGTCATTTTACAACTTGCGAAGATTAGATGAGAATCCGAGCGCGGGGTTTCGCAAAGTCGAACGAAGGGAGATTGCTTAACGAACGATCCACTCGGTGAGACGTGTACGTATCATGGCTCAGACTTTTTATCAAAATAATCTCACGACGTTGCTCAATCCCGGCTGCAGTTGTGCAGAATATTGAACATTTTTATTTTCAGTATTTATTTTCTATTTTTTTTTTTTTTTTGTAAATAAATGGTATTTTAATAATAATTAAAAATGTGTTTTAATAATGCGTTTAATAATATAAAAAATTGTATTTTTAGTAAATAAAAATATTTACGAAAAAATTTAATTACAATGAAATGTATGCACAGTTTGAGTCTTATGGATCCATTCGCCAAATTTCGGTCATTTTCCAACTTGCGAAAATTATATGAGAATCCGAGAGGGGCGGGGGGTTTCCCAAAGTCGGACGGAGTGAGATTGTTTAACGGACGATTCACTCGAGGGAACATGTAACTATCATGGTTCAGACTTTTAGTACAAATTATTTCACGACGTTACCCAATTCCGGCTGCAGGTGTGCAAAATGTTGAGAAAGAGAGACCATTTTTATTTACAAGAAAAAGTAGGCTCTGTTTTGATTTTATGGATGCGTTCGCAAAATTCTAGTCATTTTCCACTTTGCGAAGATTAAATGAGAATCGGAGTAGGGGTTCGCGAGGTCGGACGGAGGGAGAGATTGCTTAACGAACGAATATTAAAAAAGCGTCCATTTTTATTAACATAAAAAAAAATTTAACAAAAATTAGGCACAGTTTGGGTCCATTTGGGAAATTCCCGGGCTAATCCGTCAACTTGACATTTTACGTTTGCCTCGAAATATTTTTATTTCTCACCGCTATAAATTTTATATAATTGATCGATGGCAATTCGATCAATTATGCAATTAACCGCGACGAAAAGTGCGCGACGACCGCGCGGCCCGAAAATTGTTTCAGATCACAGCGACGAGATAATCTCCGGCGGGAATTTTTTTTTTTCAACCCGAAGTTAACCTCGACGCCTCGAGAGTTAAATCGTAAACCGCGACAATGCCAGTTACGCGGACCAACCCTACTTGCCTATATCGGCGGTTATTTCTGGACAAAATTAAACGGCGCCAATGCCGACGGTTCGGTTCAGTCACGGTATAACTTATATTTTCTGTCGCCCCGGAGCAGCCGGCAGCGACCTACTGTCCTTTCTTCACTAATTCGAATTCATTATACCGTCTGCTCTAAAGGAGTAAAAAATAATTTAAAAAATAAATGAAAGGAAAAAATACCCCAAGCTCCGTTCTCGTATTATTTTCATAATCCTTGACCCACCGCGGTATTTCATCTTTTCGGCGAACGACATATTTCATCCGTAACGCGGTACGGGTGTCTTTTTTTCTCTTAAGGTAGTACTAGCGGACAGCCTGAGCCCACGTGAGTTCAGAGAGAATTGAAAGAGGACTTGCGAACACTTCTCGATGAGATAAAAACCTGAAAAAGATCAACCATATGGAAGGTACTGAAAACATTAATTTTCCATAATAATAATTCCAAAATATTATCAACAAATGAATGAAAAAAATAAATTCCCAACAAATCACCCGGCAACCTAACATTTTTTTTTAAGAAAGTGATTTGTTAATTTTTCTGAATATGTATGAATTTTTTCAGAATTTTGTGTAATTTTTGAAAATCGCGTTTTTAGTTAATAAAAAAACATAATTTTCAAAATTACACAAAATTCTGAAAAAATTCATACGTGTTCAAAGAGATTAACAAATTGTTTTTATATGAAAAAAAAGTTAAGTTGCCGAGTAATTTGTTGAACAATTTTTTTTTCATTCATTTGTGAATAAAATTTTGGAATTATTATTATGCATAATTAATCTTTTCAGCACCTTCCATATGCTTGATTTTTTTCAGATTTTTATCCCGTCGATAAGTGTTCGCAATGCTCTCTCAATTCTCTCTAAACTCACGTGGGCTCAGACTGTCCGCTAGTACTACTTTAACCGTTCTTCGGGCCATCGCGCTTTTCAATATTCGTGTTCAAAAAGATTAACAAATTGTTTTTATATGAACAAAAAGTTAAGTTGCCGGGGAATTTGTTGAACAATTTTTTTTTTCATTCATTTGTTAATAAAATTTTGGAATTATTATTATGCATAATTAATCTTTTTAGCACCTTCCATATGCTTGATTTTGTTCAGATTGTTATCCCGTCGATAAGTGTTCACAATTCTCTCTAAACTCACGTGGGCTCAGACTGTCCGATAGTACTACCTTAACCGTTCTTCGGGCCATCGCGCTTTTCAATATTCACCCACAACTGACAAGCCGATCGTGCGCTATATACGGTTAAAGCCCCGCGGGCCCGCGGGTGGCCGAAGGAACGAGGGGAAGCGGGGGCGGTTCGGCCGGGAGAAAAAAACCCGCGGAAAGAGCGTAAAAAGCCTTCGCGGCGTGTATTTATTCGAAGCTTTCGTCGTAGTTCAAGCGCGGGAATACGAGTGCCCGTCGCTCGTTCGCCGCTCGCTACCCTCGCTCTTTCCACCCTCCGTCTACTATCTATAATCCCAAAATCCCGCAACTGGAGAAACACGGACGGTCCCGGGGTACGAATAAAGCCACGGCCCGGTACTCTCACGATGCCCAGGTAAATACAACGCATTCTACAAACCGCAATCTCTCGTTTTCTTTTACTCTTTTCCACTTTACTCACGTTCCCATCGAACTCGCATGACCAAGTGTCCCTCGACTCTTGTTGCTCGCAATATGAAGTTAAATGACCAGCTTTTTTTCATACCCGAGGAAACCGCGCGCCAAAATAATTGGCGGCCGACCATTGCAGTATGCAACTACTTAGAGCATTTTTTTCAATAACCTAAATTATGATTATTTTTTTTGGTGAACATTCAATATGAAGATAAATGACCAGTTTTTTTTCATGCCCGATGAAAGCGTGCGCCAAAATAATTGGCGGCCGACCATCGCAGTATGAAACTACTTGAAGCATTT
Source organism: Exephanes ischioxanthus (assembly GCA_958510785.1). Classification (NCBI taxonomy): domain Eukaryota; kingdom Metazoa; phylum Arthropoda; class Insecta; order Hymenoptera; family Ichneumonidae; genus Exephanes; species Exephanes ischioxanthus. The sequence goes on along the minus strand of OY294018.1, from coordinate 3,628,495 downwards.
TTTTTAATTACCTAAATCATGATTTTTTTTATAAACATTCAATATGAAGATAAATGACCAGTGTTTTTCATGCCCGATGAAACGGCGCGCCAAAATAATTGGCGGCCGACTATTGCAGGATGAAACTACTTAAAGCATTTTTTTTAATTACCTAAATGATATTTTTTTTTAACATTCGATATGAAGTTAATTGAAGAGTTTTATTTCATGCCCGATGAAACGGCGCGCCAAAATAATTGGCGGCCGACTATCGCAGGATGAAACTACTTGAAGTAAAGAAAATTTTTACTGCGTAAGTTATGTATATTTTTTATTCATATATAGTATACAAACATTCAACAAAGTAAAAGGAATGCTAGGCCTGAGTTTGATGAAAATTAGTGCAACGGTAAAAATGTAATATTTCGAAAGTTATCTCCAATTATCGTTTCTAAACGAACTCGGTACTGAAACATCAACGAAAAAATATGCAGATTCATTTTGCGCGTTGCATTTTTTTTTTTACCTCATGCACACAGCTTCCCCAACAAGAAATCCAAAGTTGGTTAGTAATTTTGTTTATTCTTCGAATTCATGTAAATTTTTGTTGTTGTCAAACAACCCTATGTTATTTTCTCGCGACTCTTAGCGTCTCCGCGACGAGTAGTACGGGTCGGTCGGTGCACCGGCAGCGACGCCGGAGCCTTGCGACTCCGGAGACAGAGGCTTCCACGAGTAATTACTTGGAATAATGAAATAATTATCCGGTCGTGGCGTAGGCGAGAGGAGGGGCCGGGGGGGGGGGGGGGGGCTGTACGGTGAAAACGTCGAGTCCGTTATTCCGCCGACGATTTTCCTCTTTGGCGAGGGAGACGCGAAACAAAAACGCAGCTTCCCCCGTTCTTCCGAGCATCGGTGGATAAACTCTAGGAGCAGTGATAGAGGAAGCGGAAAAAAAAATTTCAAGATAAATAGAGAGGGGTCTCCGAGGTAGACGCAACGAAAACCCCCCGGGCCGGGGGGCGGGGCGGGGGGGGGGGGGGGGGGGGGGGAGATGAACGAAATGAAGGGAAAGTGAATGGATTCTGGCCATGTTATTAGATTTAAACTGTTTAGCCTCTAGTCGGAGACTTCGCTAATTGTTCGAGAATTCAAAGAGCCTGGACACTTTTATAATATTCCCTCCCCCCCCCCTCCCCCCGCCCCCTTCGCGGGACCGGCTTCCCTTCCTGCTCATGGCAGTCACAATATATATATACATTTTTGTATATATATATAAACAGGCTGGCATTAAAGCTCCAGCAAACAACTTCCTCCCTCAGCTTTTCCCGGAGCTATTCGAGGTACGGACGACCTTTTCTCTTTTGGACGTTAAATTTCATGCGACTGCGAGCGCCGGCTAGACATTCTACATTTCCGGAAATATAATGTCATACCGCGGCTTCCCCCCCCCCCCCCCCCCCCCCCGCCCCCCTCCATAACGCTTTGTGTCCCACCGAACCGCAAACCACGTCCAATATAACCGGGCTAACCGTAAGATAGGGCTCATAAATATATTAACTTATATTTCGCTAAATGTCACGAGGTGAACGTGAGAGGGCCATCTCCATCGGGTTTCTGAAAAGGTTGCTCCTTTGCCGACCGTCTCGAGTTTTGCCTCGAACCTACATTCGTCCTCAATTGCCAATTCCAAAGCCGTAAATAAAAAAATCTCAGCCTTATCTACGGCAATAAATATATCGTGCCGCAATGCCGAAAAAGTATCGGTGCAAAAACAAGCTCGAAGAAGATTGAGTAAGAGAACACGGTGGATATGTGGTATGCCCGCCGGGCGGCGATGGTGGTAGAGAAATGAAATGGAACAAGCGCGGTAAGATTGGTGAGAAGAAAAAACAAAAAGACACACACACAGAAAATACCGGAAATAGGGCTTGCATCAGCTCTACCATCTTGGAATATAAAACAGAGTGGGTTGCTCGTTGAGATTTCCTTCCACCTTCGCCTGCCTCTTCGCTTCACTTCTGCAGTACCCGGCTCATCTCATTTTCTTCCAGCGCCTTCAATCCTCCAGACGTTGCGCCGTATCTACTTCGACGTTTCGCCTTCGCACATCCGCATCTTGTTCCTCGACGATCCAGCGCAGGCGTCTACCGCGGCCGATAACTGTATCGCCTTGCCGCAAATTATTCTTTACACTTTACCAGCGCCACGTGTGCCTGGGCTTGATTAGCCAACTGAGAAAGAGAAAACGAAAAGAAGGAACCGTGATTGGGATACACCAGCGGAATAGAGTGGTAAAAGGTCGATACAGCGATGAGGAGAACTGATGATCCTCTCCGCCCATCGCCTCACTCGTCCACATTTGGATACTACGAGCCAGTACCAGGAGTTCATTATCAGGAATCCCATGGTTCGACAAACGAGAGATATTTATCCCCGGTTGCGAGGAATATAGGGGAGACCGGGGCAAAATGGCACAGCGGGGCAAAACGGGACTGTGAGGGCAAAACTCAATTCTCCAATAATTTTTGGATGCCCAATTTTGTCCTAACGATACATCCGGATTTTTAAACCCGTTTTGCCCCACGTACCACCATCGCCACCATTTCAAAGTTATTGGAGAATTGCGTTTTGTCTCATTATCCCATCTTGCCCCGCTCTCCCCTAAGCGAAAAAGAATCTCGCCTTGAATAATTTTGAGAAAATCATGATAAGGATTAGGAAAAACTATGGAACGGCATCTACTGCAGCCAATGACTGTATCGCTATTCCTCATATCATTCATCGCACATTACCAGCGCCACATGTGCCTGGGCTTGATTAGCCAACTCAGAAACAGAAAAAAGAGAAAAAATTATAATTAGGATAACGCAGAAGGATAAAATGGTAAAAGTGAAGGCAGAAAGATGGCATCTCCATCCATTATCGTAATGGTCCACATTTGTATTCCACGAACGAGTACCACCAGTTCACTATCAGTAATCCCAGTAGCATGGTTTGACAAACAGGAGATATGTATCCCTGCTTGCGAGGAATATGCGCCAAAAGGAACTTTGCCTCGATTAATGATCAGAAAAACATTATATGGATATCGAAAAATCACGAATCGGTGGGAGGTTCAGTTGGTGACGAGTTTGCACCTGAGTGTGTGCAAGTAAACTCGGTAGTCCGGTTCGCAGAGCCATTGACCCACGTAGCCGGCGACCCTCTTTCGTCGTCTTGGACCTCTCGAAGATATCGCGTACAGTGGCCTCACTCGGTGTCCGACATCATGTAGCCTTACCTCTGGACCAGACTCTATTCACGCCCCAACAGATGGGTTAACCGCTGGCTCTCCTTTCCTCCCACGGAACCCTTCTCACCGGCCCTTCGACCACCATCGACCACCTTACCACTCCGTCAGCTTCGCTGCCTCTACTGCTCGGGGCTCCGTCCCGTTCGTCTCTCCGGCAAAGTAAGCGCTTGGCCGAGCAACATCAACCTCTTGCTTTCTGTACCGTCCACCTCTCTCTGTGTATCTCATCTGGTAGTACCACCGCGCACACGTCCTCAAGACCGGTGTGTTACGCACTACATCGAGAACTCCATAGATTCACCACTATCAAACCATCCCGATGTATCCCTTGCCATTCCATCCGATAGCCTCCTTCCCCACCCCAACCGGTGCAGAAACGTTCCGCAGTTCTGTGAACCAGCTGGCTCGTACAACACAGAAACACTGGTCGCCAACGGTATTGGTGGTACCGATATAGGCACCCGCTCTGCAAGGATGCTAAATTGCTGCACCGGCAACATTTCCGTCGATACCTCACCGCCCCATTCCCCTTACACGTACACATTTGGATACCATAGACCAGTGCCAGCCGGAGTTTACTAGCGGTAATCCCGGATGCATGTGTGCTCGATACACCGCAGATATGTATTCCTGTTTGCTTGGAATATGAGCCAAAAGGAAACGGACCTTGGTCAAACATTTTGAGAAAACACATCGGCGCGTGGTGGAATCCTGACCGCTGCGACTGATAAACAACCCGCCGAGGTCACTATTCACTGGACCGAGAGGATGCGTTTTTTCGGAAAGGGGAGGCAATCTGGAATCAAGTAGTGTCAATGGTACGATAACGGAAACAGTACCTATTGGATCTTGACCCAAGATTGGACAGTTAGGTGGCTCTTGGATAAGATATACTAAGAAGACCCGTCGCCCCAAAGGAAGGTTCTTGGTTAACCATTTTGAGAGAACATCTTGCCGCAAGGTGGAAATCTGACCGCAGCGGCCGACGGAAAATTCGTTAGAGCCACCATTCGCTAGACTTCCGGACTGGGCATTTTCTAAAAAGAAACGCAATTTGGAAATAATTGTTATCGCGATGATCCGACGACGAAAACGGTACCTACCGGATTTAGACCCAAGATTGGATAAGATATTCCAAGGAGATCCGCCGCCCAAACGGAAACACCTTGATTTATCATTTTGAGAAAACATCTTGCCCCAAGGTGGAATTCTGACCGCAGCGGCCGACAGGCAAACCGCCGAGGTCACTATTCACTGGACCGACAGGATGCGTTTTTTCCGAAAGGGGAGGCAATCTGGAATCAAGTAGTGTCAATGGTACGATAACGGAAACAGTACCTATTGGATCTTGACCCAAGATTGGACAGTTAGGTGGCTCTTGGATAAGATATACTAAGAAGACCCGTCGCCCCAAAGGAAGGTTCTTGGTTAACCATTTTGAGAGAACATCTTGCCGCAAGGTGGAAATCTGACCGCAGCGGCCGACGGAAAATTCGTTAGAGCCACCATTCGCTAGACTTCCGGACTGGGCATTTTTCAAAAAGAAACGCAATTTGGAAATAATTGTTATCGCGATGATCAGACGACGAAAACAGTACCTACCGGATTTAGACCCAAGATTGGATAAGATATACCAAGGAGATGCGTCGCCCAAAAGGAAACACCTTGGTTTATCATTTTGAGAAAACATCTTGCCCCAAGGTGGAATTCTGACCGCAGCGGCCGACAGGCAACCCATCAGAACCACCATTCGCTAGACCGACGGATTGTGCCGTTCCCAAAGAAGAAACGCAATCTGGAATCAATTATTACCGATGATACGATACCCGAAAACAGTACCTATTGGGATCTTGACGCAACATTAGTAGTTTCCGTAATTCTCGCATGAGAGGTACCAGGCAGAACCTCGCGAGTTCCGTTGGTGGATTAGTTACATACCCCATCGATATAAGAGCAGGTTCGTTTAATTTTATTTCGCCGGACCGGCCTTGCTTCTTTTTTTTCCTCTCCCTCATTAAACGAGATTTTTGCAATGCAGTGTAGTGCGGCGGGGCGTTAGTCGCGGTCGGTTGGGTGCATTCGGGTAAACGGGGCACACACGCACGCCCACGCCAGGTGTTCCCGGTGTTTTGCGTAGGTGCCTTCTGCGCACAGGTACGCTCACCCATGGCTTGGCGAGGAAGAATCGGCGTGTATGTTGCCGGTTGGAAACGCGAGCAGTCGGGACTCAGGTAAAACGCCGAGGAGACTTGGGAGTGCAGCGAACACGCGTGGGGGCCATGAAGTATCGGGGAGTAATGGGGTAAGCAAACGAGAGGGTCGCGAGTGCAACCGAGTTGCGTTTCAGCATGGTCGTCTGGTTACTACCGGCTGTGCCGCTGCTGCTCCTTCGTGGAGCGAGAATTCGCGGGTGTGGAAGCCGGCTTTTAGATGCCTTGGGAAAAGCTGTTGCGACACAACGCGAGTACAAGGACCATCGGTCGATATCCTCGAAACGGGAGAGGCAAAAAAAAAATTCCGCCAACGCTCACGTCGCCTCCGGCGAATGTATATTTGAGGAGGCAGGGACCGTCGACTCCAGTCAAACCAGCTCCGAATTTTTCTAAATAGTTCTGCAGGTTCTGTGCAAAAATGAACCACGGGGGATTGTTGTTTGCGTTGCAGCGTGAATCGTTATCCTGGAAAAACATCGATAGAAATGCGTTTGGTTAAAATGTTAAACTTGTTGGTGAACATTTTTCGAACTTCCTTGAAAGTCGCGGAGCAGAGGTTGGCATTACGTACGCATAATGACAAAAAGAATCGAACGAGATCCGTGCCGGACGAGAGGTGAATGCAACCGCGATTTTCTCGTCTCGGAAACCATGGCGGAATAACACGAACCGTCCGGAAATATGCAAATGTCAGCCTATAAATGCGTAACAAGTAGTGTAACTGTCTGGACGTGCGGTGATTACGCGGTCACGTAGCGATCGCCGCGGAGCCTTCGGTTTTCACAATTTTTACGCACCCAGCGTTTCGCCTCCGGTTGTCACCGGTCGGGAGAATCGAGGCGCACTTATTGCAGCGTGTTTTTTACGTGTCACTTAAAAGAGACCCATCGCAAATGAAGAATGCGGGCCGTTTTGCCCCAACCTCCCCACAGTCTCACCGGGGCGTTTGGAAAATGGAAATGTCAGACGCGGTGGTGGAAATAACGAGGTGTCCGTGAGCCGAGTTTCGTCCGAACGATTTCCGGAACCATTCAAAAGTTCACTTCGATAAAATTATTACGAAATCTTGGCCAGATTTTTCCGCCAATCAAGAACATCGCTGGGACTCTTAAAAATATAGAAAGATTTTTCACGATTACGCATGTAGCGCCACAAAGTAACAGCGCTCCCTACAACCCTTACCGCCGGAAATGCCTTGTCTCGTAAAGCGGTGCAGGCCACCAGGGACCCCTCACACCCCCCGTCCGTGCAACATTAACAACATATTCAGCGGTACAGCAGATGGTTTCTAGGCAACAACACATTATCGTAGGTACGTTTGCTCTCCTTCCCTATCAACCCACGAGCTTCCACAATTTACGAAAGCTATGCCTCAAGGGAGTCGTAAAACTTGTAAAAAAAAAGGTAAAAAAAAGGGAAATAAGAAAACACATCTTGGGCGCCGGAGTTTCACGTAGCGTACAATTCCCATGTATAAGAGCTGCGAGTTTCGGGTGAAACTGTGAGGAAAGATTGTGCACTCGTGTGTATGTGTCTATGTGTCCGTATGTATAAATTTTCTCCAGCTTCTGTTGCACGTTTGTAGTACAGCGGTTAAAGGGGGGGGGGGGGCGAAGGGGGAGGGGGGAAGGGGTTAGTGTGAGAAAGTGAGGCGTGAGCCGCGAGGTGTACGAGCCCGGGCATTAACCGTTCGTTAGTAGCAGTTCGTTCCGTACCCTCATTAGCGGCCAGGACCGTACGTGTTGTAACGAATTACCGACCAAGAACGAAACGGGGGTGCGAGACCGCCGTCTCTCCCTCTCGCTCATCGGGGGTAAGGGCTGTGGCGCGGCGGTGCGCAGGTGGAATGCAAATTGCATGAAAACTACGAATCTAACGGGACGTACGTTCTTTCACCGTGTAATGCCCCTGAATGCTTCTGAATGTTCCTTGCACCCTATGCGTTATAACACAACCTCGCGCAAGCTGTCTCGCCTTCCCCGCACAATTATTTCATTTCATTCGAGGTTTCTCTAAAATCGTTCGTCACGTTTCCATTGCCCACTCGTCGAGATTGTCGCAAGATCGCCGACATGTTAACACAATTATCGAGTGGTTACGAACCTGCGCAATTTTTTTTTTTTTTTTTTTTTTTTTGCCCAACTTAAATATTTTTTTTTTTCCCTCTTCCACTCTCGCCGGGAGTGTGGTCGTATTGAAGCAGTGTACGTCATCGAATACCCGCTGGTACTGGAGAGCCGCGAGTAACTCGAGTGCGCTCTTTAATATAATTAAAAGCAACTACCGAGAAAAAAGAGGGGGGGGGGGGCGAAGCGGTGAAACACACTTTGGAAAAACAGGCCGGTCTCCACATTCGAGAGCAGCGCGGAGAGGGGTGGCTGTTACAAAAATGAATGTTTGAACGATCACGTGAATGCAGCAACTTTTAAATCAACGGGAGTTTCACTTGATACTCAGTGTATGATGGCTTTTTTTTTCTATTTTCTTTTTTGCCCACTCGTTTCTCGTTAGTTAAAAAGTCGCGGTGTTTACACGTGTGCCGGTATGTTTGTACAATTATTCGACGTTCATGGAAACGACGAGTAAAATCTGGCGACTACAGGCGGGGTTGACTTAGAATTGGGAGAGTTGACGAACACCGGCCAGTGGGTTAACGCTTTGTACGTCACACCGCCGGAAACCGTACCAAAACGGAACTAGCGGATGCCGAATGAGCCACGCATTGCTGCGGTAGCGCCTAAGAGTGGGGAAAGAGGAGTGACTTATAAAGGTTTAATGTGTTGGTCCTGGGTGACGTCCAGCTCTAACTCGTGCGAGTGTAAAGGAGAGCGTAACACTGTTGACTTCTCTTTTCGGGTCAAGGCAGAGCAGCCCTTTACACTGGGGACGGAAACCTCGCTTTTTGCACTATAGTATTTATGGTTTCATGGATGGTCGTTCGTAATCGACACTCGAAGCGGGTATTCAAATTACTTGGTTGCGGTTAAAGGTTTTATCGATTGTCAAATAAGTATTAAAATACTCACATGATTTATTTTGTTCAAAATATTTGAACTTGATGATACGATACAATAAGTTCACATATAACTCGCGTACAATACGAATATTAATCCGTAGAGTAAAGATAGACTGAGCTTTTATAGGATGCCGTGAAGATACACTATTCACCGAAAGACGTATGAGCTATGAACTCTGGGTTCCAGTTCGATTGTCTTCGAAGTGTAATCGCGCAGCCTGACGTTACGCGTACAGTGGTCGGATTTAACTAACGTATCCTCTAGGCGTGTTACTCATCTTATATACTAAATCGTAACTAAGGGTGACATGTAGTGGCTAAGAGTTATTTTGTTGTTTCCCGAAACGTTCCTGGTGTTCCCAGAAGTTACGCTAAAAAGTGGGAGTTTCGATATCTCCATTGTGTACCATAGGCAAAACTAGCCGCGTCGTAGAAGTGGGAGTAAGCGAGTCGAGATATGTAGGGTAATACGGGTCACCTCCCCTTGTTGCTTCATGGTTTATCAGGGAAATACCTATCGATTGGCCCTGCTATGTTACCATGATATTTGGTCCGTATGTCTTGTCATACAACAATAAAATACCTTATGCTGTTGTATCTCGTTGCTCCTTTTCGTATTATTACTTTAATATATGGCGTTGATGTTACAATTTTATTATGTATATCATTATAATGATTATTATATCCTAAGTATACGGTGCAAAGAAATATGAAGCAGCAAAAAGGTCTCCAGTGAAAATCAATCTATTTATGACTTGCCAAAGCAACTATATGGAGACGTAGCTCTGCATGTTAAATTTGCTGTGCTGAAGAGGTACAAAACACCTGATTATCTTTATATCGAGCAGTGATCGAGGAGAACTCAGTTATCCGCTCAGCGAGTCGCAATAATTCGATTAATTCCGGAGTAACGGCAGTTACCGTCGGTCGGTAAGGAAGAGTTTACGCCAGAAAGGTCCAGGAGAACCGTAGCCCGCAGCCAATTCCGTGGCGCATGCAAGCGCATCGTATTGCGAAATAACAATAGTTTAACAAAGTTGTGCACTTCCTCGGTGTGGTTCTCCTGGCTCGTGTTAAGCGTGATATAAGGAAACGAGGCATTATTAGGCAGTTATGGGTCCCCGTAGTAACATCCGCGCCTATATAGAACCTTGCGTGCTCTCGGTGTATGAGCCTGTGTACGAAAGAGGGAGAGAACTCGCGCAGCCAGGTTGGCTGTGAGAACGGTGAGAAGGCGATTCTCTCCTCGTCCTCCCCTCTCTCTGTGCTACCGAGAGAAAAGGAGGCCAGCGTGTGCGACCGTGCCCAACGAGCTGGCTATGCTAATAACCGAGGATCCGAGTGGCTTCCCGTACACAGAATCGCACTCGCATTACCAACTTTAACCTCGAATAATTTGACTATTAGAGCTTCGAGTTCCTCCCCCCACCCTGCCACCTCGCCCCCCCTCGCCCCTGCGAAACTTACTTACAGAGAAACCTCGACAGCCTCTCCCGCCTTTGACTCCCTCGTGACATTTGAATTGGGCAAAGGTTGGATAAAAATGTTCGAAATTGTAACTCTATTAGTCGTTTTAGGTCAGGTGGATGCGGGGAAGCAACGAAGAGGGGTCGCAAGACCATATGTGTACGTGTATGCACAGGGTCATAGGAAACGACGAAGCGGGATGATGATTCGTTGTCAGGCGGTGAAGCGTCAACCCCGTTATATAGCCCGGGTTTACCAAAAGCCCGGAAGTTGGATCAATAGGGACGTTTGCGTTCAGAAATTGTCACTTCCGGGAAGCTAATGCTCTTCCGGCAAAGATAACGCCCGCGGACTCCGATCGCGTCACTTCCGACACATTTGCCTTGGGCGCAAACATCCTCCCCCGCCACACTGTCGAGTTACTCACTTTACCTCCGTCGTGTACCCGCACGGGTATGTGTAGGCCTCACCTTAGCTACCTCGTCATCGATACCCAACCGGGATCCAACGCCTGACCAGTTTTATCGACCATGTTACGACATCCATATCTGTCAGCATGCCGTGTTACCAAGTCACTCGTCTTCAACGTCTACGTGTGTTACGAGAGTTGGTGGATGTCAGTCACCCTTCATATCTTAGTTGTAAAATGAAATTTCGAGAATCAAACTTCATTGATAAATGACTCTCTCTGCTGTTAACAACTTCGAGGTATTCGATCTTTTTCAGATCGCTGAAAGCTGGCTAAGTGAGTCGTTTCCCAATTGTTGAAAGGTCCAACTTGTTCGATGATCCTTAACTGGTGAGAGCGGGATTTTTCCAAGTCAACGTGCTGATAAGATCTTGGGGTGGTTCCTCTGCCAGGTGTTTCAACGGGAAGTGGATATACAGGAAGTTCATAGCGAATGTTCTTTACGGGCGAGAGGTCTTCGGACCGAGTATTGGAGTGTGGTTTTCGACCGTGTCTTCAACACACTAAATGATTAATGACCCACAGGATCGGTGCTGGCCGACGCTGTGCCAATACCGGGCCTGTGTAGCGCTCTCAGGAACAGGAACAGAACATTCCACTCTAGGAAAGAACTTCGAACACCTTGAGCCACCCTGGGCCACCCTGCCCCACTAGAGGACAGGATGCTCGAATGATTTGATATATACGGGTACGTGAGTTTAAGCAGGAGTGTCTGAATGTCGGTTGCTCGGGGGGTTGCCTTGTTCGAAGGGAGTAAGACAGAATCGACCGACGGGGTGCCGACGCTGTGCAGACGGTGCTCCGTATAATCAAGTGGCTAACCATGCCTGATTCATGACCGCGCCGTAAAGCCACGAAGAGCCGAGTCGTGGGCGATAGAGTACCCCCGCGTAGCAGTTGTATGAGAGGAAAGCGGAAGAGGCTGTGGTAGTTGTGCACCGTGAGACCTACGTGCAAGTGTATTCCGCAGCGAGCTCTTTGAGTACGAAACGCCCGCAATGTCCAACCTCGCTGCTTCCCTTCTGATCCTCACCGGTGGTTCCTCTAACCCTCTACTTTCCAGGACATACCTGCAGCCCCAACACCAGAAACTCAACCCCGTCAAGTATGAGTCTCGGATCTCTCTCACGGATACCCGTCGACGAAACGTTGCATAACACCCGGAAAACGGGGTGGCTCTTACGTTAACTCAGACCCTGCTGAAATTGGGTTAAGACGGCACCTCGGGGAACACTTCCTGCTTATCTCCGACCTCCCTGACTCTGTTTCTCCTCGCCGGTTATCTCCATACATTCGACCAGACGTACCTCCACCATCGAGCATCCTATCTCTCTATTGTAACTGTGCATACCCCATACGTGTTTTCTACGACTGACTTCTACGACGAGTGTCTGCCGAAGGCAATCTCCCGGGGTGATGAACAACGGGTTTATTCATTCGTCGGTAGTGTGAAGATCCCCTGCGAAAGAGCTTGATCCCTTCGAGATGCGGGGCAAATGGTCGAGATGCCCAAGCGCTCGCAAGGATCACCAGGGTCATCCCTTCTTTGTTGGATCGAAAACTCTGTTGTTTCTGGCGTGAAAAGTTTTCTCGTACTTGCTCGGTGTTGGGAACTTATGCGTATCTATTATTCCTTTGATACTAATTGTCTTTGCTGGAGAAACTCGACCCGATGATATCAATGGGTTTTAGCCATTAGTTGATAAAGAGCTCGAGGTTTAAATCAGGTAATTTATTAGCAGTCTATAATCGACCTGTCGATCGATCGTCTGATAATAAGCTTTGCGCCATCAGCAATAATTGGACCGAAGTTAACACGACTGCGGAACGATTAATCTATGGATTGTACATTCCTACCCATTTCGTGAGGGCTCGATCAGCATGTCACGATTGCACGGGAATACCAATTCATAAGGTTTTAATGATCGAGCGGAGATTTTGAGGACCTGTAGGAATCGGTATTGCCGATGGACGGGCGAAGTATCGAAGAGAGAAATCATATAAGAGAGAAAGCTGTCACCTATATATTTCTCCTATTCGAATCGTCCTCTTATATGCAATGCAGGGCCGTTACACGTTGTGGGTATTTCGAAAAATTTTATAGCCATTCGACGCTTGCCGTTTTGAGGAGGGAACGAGACAGCCCACTCGATCCCGTGAAAGTAACAGTGGAAGTTCGAGGCCTGAGATGGCTTAACTGTGGAAGCTTCCCGGCTTTAGGAAAGAGCTGATGGTGTGGCTCGTCAGAGAGCTTGACGAAGAATGTCTCTCGGTGTTGCTCCTGCTCCGCCTTTTATAGTCACTCGCCGCTGGGAGGGGGAACGAGACCGTGTAACCAATCGCGTAAGATTGGTTACGCAGTGGGGAGCTCGCGTAAGTAGCAGTGGGGAGCTCGCGGTGCCAGCTTTGATTATTCCTCTGATACCACAGCGATAAAAACAGAAGTCTAGAAAAATTGTGTCACACCAACTTTTTGAGGGTGTACTAAACAAAAAATGTAAAGAAATAGAAGACAAAACAGCGGGCTTGGTGATTGCGTTTCTAGCAGCAGCAAGCTCGCCGTTTTGCCTGTCGCTCGAGCACCTGCTAGTTTCTCGCTCGTGCCGGGCGAACGATGGAAATCAACACGAAGGTTCTAATGCGGCTACAGGTAATTCCACCGTTCGTAAATCATCGAACAATGGCAGTGGCACAAGTAGACGGAGGGGGGGGGGGGGGTCAGTTGCGACAGTACGATAATGCAGCGATGGTGAGTTAAGATCGAGAGGTGCTCGCTGCGGTCGCAGATAAAACACATCGGCCTTGTCGCCGAAACTGATTCACGCTTGCAGCTTTGAAAAAAAAAATCTTTTTAACAACAATTGATGTTTGTGATGCACGACCACCGATAAAAAAAAATTGATCTATAGACGACCAACGCAATTGCACAAAGTACAACTACACCGAGCCTGCACCCAGATCAACGCGTCACGATCATCAAGCGTCTGCACCGTCGCCCAACGAAATTGGCACCGTACGACAGTGATCCGCGTCAAAGTTACCGGTACACAACCATAATCGTGAATAGTACCAACGGGTCTCTGTTGGTTTATCCGCCATTCCCGTTGTGTATCCACCGGAATTGTTTGATAATCTCATCAGGCACTAATGGAACATGAAACTATGGGCGGCACCAGCAGCGGCAGGAGCGAGGTGCGGAAAAAGCTGTTGGCACCGTCGGAAAATTGAGCCGTCGAGTCGAATCGACGCTTTTATTCATCGCGCCCAGCGGCACCGCCACCGCTTCCCACCATCAACCGGCGGCTCGTCTTCTCCACCGGGAGTGAGATGGAAACGAAAGAGCGCCGGGCTGGTTTGCGAGATGGACGACGTCACGGAGTTCGGGCGGGGGTGGCGAACGAGGGAACAGCGCGATATTCGCGTCCGACACGGGAATTACAATTACATCTCGTAAATAATTTATACGGAGGCGTGGGGTGTGCGCGAGCTCGGCTGTGCCGCTGGTCCTGGCGCAGCGGAGAGAGCGAGAACGTGAACCGGGATGGTTGTCGAGGGGGGGGGGGGGGGGGGGGGGTGGAGGAACGAACTGGATGGCGGTCACGACGGGAGATGGGAGACGGGACCGCTGGGGATGCTGCTATGCCGGGGATGGGTTTTCGCTTGGTCCGTATACGGTACACTCGTTCCATACCGTGCCACGGTGGGTGCCCCTGACAAAGGTCGGCTCCCCCGTTGCTCCGACCGACCGGGGTATCCAACGGTGTGTACGAGGGGGCGACTGCTAGCCCCGGTGAAATTGCAACAAATTAACCGCGTTAATCACCCTCGCGGCCGGGCCACACTTTTGCCATGGCGAAACTCGCACGCTCTCACCCCCCGCCTCCCCCCCGAGCTAACCAACGCCATCGAACCGTACTGCCCACCAGCCAACCTTCACCCCCCGGGCTACCCAACTTGCAACCGACTCGACCCCGCGAACCTCGTGTTTTAGTATATACCTTCGTTCTCATCGCGGCTTTCCTTTTTGCGACCACCAAACCTCCCCCTTTCCGCCCCTATTCGCTGCGTTACCGTTAAGCCAATTCGTAACGAGTTACGGTCCGCCGATGTTTTAACGCTGGAATACCGGCTCCCATTGATACGGGCTAGGTGGCTGGCGGCAACAGCGGTACATCTTGTATTCGATGGTTCGGACGGGGTGGATCGGTACAGTTGGCTGTTATTTCGTGAATTTGCCGCCAGGAGGGGGAGCGGGACATTCCTCGGGGCAGGTGGAAGGCTCGTTTGACAAAGCACCGGCCGTAAGGCGGTTCGGAGAAGATTGTCGGTGGGAAACGCCGTTTCGATCCTGCGTTCGCTTCTCGCTTGACCGTTGGGAGTGGAATCGTGGAATGCGCGACACTCCATCGGTTTCGAACTTCTCTTTGGTCTTTACGACCTACGGAAGTCGAGAACGGGAAAGAAGAGAGCAGGGATGCGGGCGATCTTGCACGGTCCATCGAACGCCCACAGTCATTTTTATTACACTTTGAGAAGAATTTACGATGAAGTTTGTGTAGGGTTTGCGTCTTGGGCGGTGGAAAAATCGAATCGATGGGCGAAGTGACGAATCGTTTTTGGTTCGTTCGTCGATTCCCATCAAAACCCCCGCCCGATTGATCGTTTGCGAATTAACGGATGATCGACATCGTTCGGCGAGGAATTATTGACTTTCATCGAATACATGGGGAGGATCGTCGAATTAATATAATCTATTTGAGGTGGAATTTTCGACGGACTGCTCAGCAAAGATTCAATTATTCATTAATCTCATTCCCTTCCTCCGGATAGGGAAATAATGGATTCCTGGAACTTGTGCCGCAGGACGTATAACAGAATTGGAAGAGAATAAAAAAGCATTGGTTAAAATTATTGTATCCTTTTAAACGGATTGAAGAAAAAAAAATTGAAATTTTCATATCGCTTTCTCATAAGGTTGAAAATTGAAATTTTCATATCGTTTCCTCATAAAGTTGAAAATTTAAATTTCATATCGTTCCTCATAAAGTTGAAAATTGAAATTTTCATATCGCTTCCTCATAAGAGCTGAAAATTGAAATTTTCATAATCGCTTCCTCATAAGAGCTGAAAATTGAAATTTTTATATCGCTTTCTCATTAAAGTTAGAAGTTGAAATTTTCATATCGCTTTCTCATAAGGTTCCTTTATTCGCGAAGCTTCTTCGATGAGGAAGCATTGTCTGTATTTTTGGCTTCCTCATAGAGGAAGCTTCGCGAATAAAGGAACCTTATGAGAAAGCGATATGACAATTGAATAGCGTTTCGAATTTTTCACGTCCGATTCACACACAAAGCTTCCTCTATGAGGAAGCAAAAATATATATAAAATACAAAAAATCATGAGCTTTTTCCTTCGTCCCGATTGTACCCTGCAGGATTCTCGGACGTTACGGAAGGCGACGGGGGAAGGTCGAGGCCTCGGTGGGAAAATTTTGGAAATTCCGTTCTCACCCGAAGTTGTGTTGGTTTTCGACCACAAAGACCGCGGATAGAGTCGGACAGGGTAAGGCAAAGGGAGAGAGACGTTTCCGGAACGAGGAAGCAGAGCCGGGTCCGACGAGCAGGATGGGTCGAGCCCTCGCGGCTGGCTGGGAATTAGTTGGATTAGATAATGCAGGCACGAGCTCGACCAACGAACTTTCGGGTGCGAAACTCTGGCCACGGACTACCGCAGAGATTTCCCTTTCTCCACATCCCACCCCAAAATTGTGCAGAAATTACCGAAGCTCCGCGTGTGAGCCGACGATGCTTTCAGGGCTCGCCATCTTGCATGTACCTTGCCATCGCGGTCCCTCCCGCTTTAACCACCCCCCCCCACCCCCCCCCCCCCCCCCCCCCCCCCTTCCACTGCACTCGGCCTCATTTGCACCGTCAAAAATAACTCGCATGAAAAAAAAAAAAAAATCATCCTATTCAATTTCAAGTCGCGTTGGAGCGGTCCGTGTCGAACAAATACCACGCCGTTCCCCGGCATCGGTTCGAGGCTTTGGGGCTTTTAACGAGAATCGGAATACCTTTCGACCGAAGAGCGATCGGTCAGAGAGGAAGGAAAAAATGATTATAAAAAAAAAAAACGGCAAAAAGAAACGAGCGAAAAAATAAATTTTATTAAAATAAAAAAAACCCATCCGATAAAGCCGAGGATAAAGAGAGCTCCGGAGTGGCGAACCGTACGGAGCGACATGGCAAAGAGATAAGGGGGGGGGGGGGGGGCGAGCGCGGCGTACAGAGAACGAGGGAAGGAGAATGAGAATGAGAGGAACGGGGAGGAGTTGAATAAAATAATCATGTAATTACGAGGGACGTTATCGATCCCGCCTAATGCACTTGC
>OY294018.1:3564691-3611466 GCA_958510785.1 Exephanes ischioxanthus | reverse complement strand
ATTCGCGCGGCAGAACGAGGTAGAGCGAGCGAGAGAAGTTACTGGATGGGGGGGGGGGGGGGGGGGGGGGGGGGGCTGATATGCGGAGGGTGCTTTCACGGGAGGGGAAAGCTCGCGAGTCTGACGTAATGATACATCACTGTAATGAAACCGGCGGGGCGACAAGCAGGCACCATCCATCGGTACCTTTCTGTCAAAATCTTTACCGTCTTTCCCAGTGTCCCATGCTTGTGAGTATATGTAAGTGTGTCGGCTACTGAGAAACGTAAGGGCGTAAGCCGCATGCTTTGTTATGAGGATAAGCCCTTTTGTCTCTTAGCGGTCGATATGTATGGTTATTATTTGTATAGGGGCGAATCGGACACCGTCTTAACTTTCTTA
Organism: Exephanes ischioxanthus; assembly: GCA_958510785.1. Lineage (NCBI taxonomy): Eukaryota > Metazoa > Arthropoda > Insecta > Hymenoptera > Ichneumonidae > Exephanes > Exephanes ischioxanthus. Next base: position 3,611,085 of record OY294018.1, on the reverse strand, counting down.
TAAACGACTCGTGTCAGTTTTGTGACGTTGCTTACACACGAAAAATACGGAAAATAAGTCAAACTGTTAATGACATAAAACATATATTTCGATCGAAACGAATTTTTTTTTAAACATTTTTTCGAAAATGTTTTGAGTAAATTAACTTTTTCGAAAAAAATGTTGAGCAAATTCACTTTTTGTTTCGTCATCGAGGGAGCTGTATTCGTCAAAAAATGCCAAGTTTTATTATCAGAGTATTTAAAATAGTCTGAAAGGTTGAGAAATGCGATTTTTAACTGGCTTCCGGATGTATCTGTTTTTTTTTTTTTTCGAAAACAGCTTTCACAAAAAAATGAATTTGCTCAACATTTGTTCGAAACAAATGTATTAAAAAATCCCTATTCGAGCGATATGTATGTGTGTATATATATATACATTATGAACAACTAGACTTATTTTCCGCACTTTTCGGAGGTAAGGAACGTTAGAAAACTGAAAAAGTCGTTTACAAGAAAAGTGCCCGTTTTGCCGCCATCACCCCTATATATATATATATATATATATATATATATATATATAGACACCTGCGACATTTACAACTACTGTAGGTGCACACGGACACATCCCTTACGACCTCATGTTAAGCGTAAATCACGATTTAGCCCGGGTGAATCAAGTTTATTCCGGCGTATCCCCCGAGTCAAGCGACCCGCAGGACAACGAGCCCCGTGCACCGGTGACGGTGGACGGCGGCGCCCCTCCCGATCGAACGCTCTCCCGTCGCTTCGCATTCCAACTATATCGTGCCCCACACATACTCCCGGGCTCTGTCGCGGTCCACTGAGAGAAAATACTATGAATTCGAAAGAGGCTCGAACGAGCGATGCCCGGACACACGGACGAAGGGTCGAACGGACATACACACACACACACACACACACACACACACACAGACCAGTGGACAGAAACGCGGAACAATGGTCGGGAATGAACGGGACGCCTGTGCCCCCTGCGACGACCCAGTGGAAATAGTCGAGCGTGCACAGACAACTCGTTCCTCCCGTTGTTGCGTTTCACGTTCGACAGAACACACGAGACACGTCCCCGCGACACCCGGCATGTACTTTGGGCCGACCGGACAAAATAGCTTTGTTAACTTGAAAGGACGAAGAAAAAAAAACGGGGGGTCGAAGGGGGCGCGGCCGGGACAGTGTGTTATCTTTATTATCGCCGGTCGAGGGGTGAGAGAAGGGTTAATGGAAGGTGTATGTTGTCGGGTAAGCGACGTTGGTAAGCGGGCACAAAGTCCGGACGAATTAGCAATTAGATGTGTACAACGTAGGGTAGTTTGGGGGGATGCAAAGGAAAGCTCGCTTGGCAAGCGACACCGGCGTGTCGGACAAACACACAGTGGAAGGCATGCCGCAGGTAGGATGCCATCCTGTCGCGAAGCAGACAATGATACCACTGTGAGAGATGGCGCCGGGGGTGGCTGGCGGGGAGTCAAGTGGCGGAGGGGTGCGGGGGGGGGGGGGGGGGGGGCGAGAGAGGGAACGGCAAAGGCACGGGAATAGAAAAATGTGTAACTTGTTGACACAGTGATCCCGTGGGACTCGAATGCGATTATGCAGTCAAATGAGATTGTGGCATATGCATGAGCCCAAACCCCCACTCCACCCCCCCCCCCCCCCCATACTCGCGCATTCACCCTCCCACTCCACCTGTTCGTTCCATCCTATTCCACTGCCGCGACTCAAACCAACCCACTCGCACCCCCTTCGTCATTCTCTTCTCTTCTCTTCCCTTCTCTCCTCCTCCTCCCCTTCCGGTTTCTCCGGTTTCCTCGCTCTCGCGAGATGCCTCCTCCCTCCGCGCCGTCACTTTGACTGTTTCTCCTGACTGGTTTCCATGCGATTCCCTTCTCGCACCCTCCGCCCAACTTGCTCCCAACAACCGATGAGAGACTGAAACTCACTTTGAAACCGTTCACCTCTCCCGCACTCTTCGCTAACCGACGGCAGAGATCCCAATCGCTGAATCATCTTGGGATAAGGCAAACTGATATCGAATCCGGACTGTTTCAACGCTTTGATTACCTTCCTCGGATTAAGGTTTTTCTTTTTAACCATGGAGCGAAGTCACCAGTCGGTTCGGTGTGGACCGACGGTAGACCAGCAGTCTTACTGGATTTTTTTAAAACACATTTTTAAGAAAATGTCGTGATTCGAATGTGTTTCAAGATTCACGCGTGGAAAAAGATCGTATGGGAAAGGATATTAGGTGGAGTATAATCTGAATATGGGTTTTGTGCAGTTCTCAGATTCGTCCCATACACTTACAATTATAAGCTGTAATTCAACCCGCGTAGAAAGAAGTCATATGGGAAAGTGTATTAAATTGAGTACGGGTGGAAAATAATATAATGTTAGGGAATAGTACGGGAAATAATATTGAGTTGGGTATAATCTGAATATGGGTTTTGTTCAGTTCTCAGATTCGTCCCATACACTTACAATTATAAGCTGTAATTCAACCCGCGTAGAAAGAAGTCGTATGGGAAAGTGTATTAAATTGAGTACGGGTGGAATGTGGGGAATAGTATGGGAAAGGATATTAGGTTGAGTATAATCTGAATATGGGTTTTGTGCAGTTCTCAGATTCGTCCCATACACTTTTCCAGACTCTTTGCCAGCCACCGCGTACGACCTCGAGCATTTTCGGGCAATCAACCCCATACACTTTTCCGGAGTTTTTCCCAGCCATCGCGTACAGCCTCGAAAATTTTCGGTCAATCTATGCCAGACTCTCAACACGAGGCTGTACGCGATGACTGGGAAAGAGTCTGGAAAAGTGTGTGGGCTTGATGACACGAAAATGTTCGATGTCGTACGCATTAGCTGGCAAAGAGTCTGGGAAAGTGTATGGGGTGAATCTGGGAACTGAACAAAACCCATATTCAGATTATAGCCAACTCAATATTATTTCCCGTACTATTCCCCAACATTATATTATATTCCACCCGTACTCAATTTAATACACTTTCCAATACGACTTCTTTCTACGCGGGTTGAATTACAGCTTATAATTGTTGGGGAGAGTGCGGCGTTTAGATTTCATTACAATTAAATAAAACAATATCCATCCAATGTCACAAGGCAATGAGCCTGGCGGTCCGACGGGCCACGCGTGATGACCCGAAGCACTAAAAATAGATGCGACGGTCCGGTATTAATTAAAGTCGTTCGAAAGCATAATCCTCCCAGTCATATCCAGTTATAGTGTCGGTATAAGTGATTCGAGGGTCTTGGGCGTTAAATTCGCGAAAGCTTCGCCGATGCGCTCCGCGGAGGAGTTTAACTACTGCGCTTCCGAGCCGACGCCTCTGCATTCCGCATTGCTCAAGGGTCCGCGCCGGGAACGAGGAGCTTTACGACTTTCCACGCGGATAATAACAGTTCCCATTTCACTGTCTTCAGCACCCTCAGGATGAGAATATTTTTGGAATATCACTACGACAAAATTTCCCGGCACAAACCCCTGCCAGACGAGGGTGCAAAAAAAAAGGACGACTGCGCGTACCGGCCTTAAGTTCCGTATCGGCGTGGAAAATTGAACATTCATTATTTGTCCACGCGATATTAGACAAGTTGCTGACTGACACCCGAGCAGCGGAATCAAGCCTCGGCCAATACATAAGCAGCGCCACCAGCATAGCGAATGCTGCGGAGCTTTGCCGCACAGAGACAGAGCGGAGAGCCGAGTTGCAGCGACTAGGATTGCTGGTTCAGATTCCATTTGTTCCGCTTGTCATCCTATGACGTATGTCCCATCCACCTCGACATACACCCGCCCTTCCTCCTTCGAGCCCGTTACCCCCCCCCCCCCCCCCCCTCTCCCGAACCCCACAGAGGAATATAATGCGCGCGGCCTGACTTCAACCCTGTTTGCTGTTTGCCGCACGTACACCGCATCGCACAGCCAATCCTCCTCCAGAGATCTCAATCTCTTTTTCGTACAAAAAAAAAAAAAATTAAAAAATTGATAGGGGATAACGATTATACTGGTGACAAGAAAACGATTAAAGTCTGATGTGACGCAAAGCTTGGTGGGCGAGAATGTGACTGTATGTAAAGCGGCGCCTCCAATCGTACACCGTTTAATTGTACACTCGTTCATTCTTACGGAAATAAATCGTACACTGTCAAAAATTTTACATAAGATCACGACTTCGTTCAAGTGTACATCGCAAATATCTTACACTTGCTCAACCCTCGGATCAAAAACTATACACCGCCATTACTTTACACCTCAAAAAGTGCACGTATTTAATATGTTAGACATTTAGTAACTAGTAGACATTTTAATATGTTAGACATTTAGTAACTAGTAGACATTTTAATATGTTAGACATTTAGTAACTAGTAGACATTTTAAGGTTTGGCGAATGTTACAATGAAATGGTGTAAACTTACTAATGTGTAACATATCGAATACGTAAACTTACTAACGTGTAACATATTGAATACGTAAAGTTACTAATGTGTAACACGTTGAATACGTAAAGTTACTAATGTGTAACACGTTGAATACGTAAACGTACTAATGTGTAACACATTGAATACGTAAACTTACTAATTTAACTAATGTAAACTTACTAATGTAATGCGTTACAATGTAACACATTGAATACGAAAACGTTTTGTGGTGTAAGGAACTGGTGTACAGTTTTTGATCCGAGGGTTGGGCAAGTGTACCATATTTGCGGTGTACAGTTGAACGAATTTGTGAACTTATGTAAAATTTTTTTCGGTCTACGATTTATTTCCGTAAGAATGAACGAGTGTGCGATTGAAGGCGCCTCTGTGTAAACCTTGCACGAGTTTTCAACCCTTTAAGGCTCGCAGAAAAATTAAAAAAAAAATAATCTCAACAACAGGACAGATACGATCGTCCCCGCTCGTCCAATCTTTGTGACGTGCCAGCGCCAGCCTCAGAACGCCCGCTCATCGCTTACATTAATAACACAAAGTTTAACTCGGTCACGTACACGGCGAGAGATTTACCTCTTCTTATTTCGATTTCATTTTATTTTTTTCCGTTTTCATTTTCCACTTTTTTTCTTCAATTTTTTTTTTGTGTTACAACCTCGGAGAGCGCGCGCTATCTCACGCCGCGATATAGCCCCGCAATCACGTACCTAATTATTCCCGAGAGCGTATGCCTCTGAAGATGATCTATTCGGTCGGGTAGGAAAATTTTGCCCCGGGTACGATAGGACCGAAGGGGGCACGGAGGATGGTTGAGGATGGGGTAAAAAGGCAAAAGGGTCTTCGACTACGCGGTTTCTCCGGCTCGGCTCTCATCCTCCATTCCCATCTTCCTGTGTGTGCGAAGGACGAGAAGGAGGGAATAAAAAAGAATCGGGACGAAGCCGAAGTGGTCTTCTGGCGGGGAAAGTGGAGCGAGAGAGCCTTGTTCAAGGGGAGAGAAGGATGAATAGAGATAGAGGAGGCCCGCCAGGCTCGTTGCTCCGAAGGAATTTCAATGAGAGAAATAGAGAGTGCGGAAAAGTAGGGATGGTCCACTGTAGGTAAAGGGAAGGGGGGAGTGGAGATGGTCACACATTCAGCCCACTTCTGCACTCCGAACCATCTCTTCCTCTCTTCCATTTCTCACCCCCCCCCCCCCCCCCCTCCCCCCTCCACGCCTTTCCACTTCTTGCCCGGCACGACAAGTGGGGAGGTCGGAGGAATGAGAGATGTAAGGTAATTACAGCGAACGTGCGCCAGCTTGTAGGAGATTTAAAAGCTCGTAACTTTTTATGATTTACATTCCTTTCATTTAGTCGCACGTTTCTACGAATGGACTCTCCCTCTCACTTTTCTTCGCTTTCTACCTTGTTCTCGACTCCTCTCTTTCTCTCTCTTTCCGTCCCTCCTTAAATTCTCAACGTCACTTTTAGCGCTGGACCGCTGTGTCTTCGTCACGCCGCTCGGATGCTGTTCGGGCACTCGGCTGCACGGCGATCGCTCGTTATCTTTTTTTCGTGTAAAAACGGGGGCAACGATGGAGTCGCGGTAGATCCATCGTGTCTAACCTAATGCGGATGGTATTAAAAAGTTATTTTATTTCGGTTCAGAGACGTGTTTGAAATCGTGTATTTTTTTTGAGTTAGCGGGCTGAAACCTTCTGCAGAAGTAAACTAAGGCCTAACAATTTTCGCTATGGAATTTGGTAAGAATCGGTCGAGGAGTGTGAGTTTTGTGACATTTAAAAATCTTCGAAAAGTCTTTTTTTTTTGTTTGTAGAAGTCGTATAATATTTTTTAGATCTTTGAGCAAAAAATCGACATGCATAAACTATTTTCTATTAAATTTCGCAAGACTCGATCCCTCCCTTTAAATTGTATAAGATTCCCATTTTTTTTTAGAGTGAAGTATCATGTTTTAGTGAACACTTTACTCTTTTAGTGAAGTGTCCTGAGTCGCAAAAATATTTTTCGCGTTTTCTTATTTTTTTAAATCTCTGAGTGATATCCGGCTGTCCGACGCAAGTTTGCGTTATTTTGGAAGATCGACACAAGCTCCTCGAATTTTAATTGGACCATGAGTTAAAAAAAATGACACATCATGTAATTACTGCAACTAAGAATGTCACAATAAAAATAAATTGTGAATTTAATATACTGGAACTTTAAATTGAATGTTACTTACATTAATTCAAAATTAATGTACTTAATCGCAAGATAAAAATACCAGATATTAAAATTACAAATACTTCGCCCAAAATCTACAAAAATGTTGATTAAACATAACAACGTTAATGTAAAACTAGCGCCCGTTTTTTAAATTTCAGAAACAGTTTACGCAAAAAACCTTCCAACACCATTCATTAATGTCCAACCAACATTTATCTACGGTGAGACTAACACAACCTCACATTGAGAAAAACTTACATAGTAAATAGTTCCACGGGGGGACGTCTATATTTTACAGTTACGATAATGACCAAAAATTATAGTTGTAACTATAATTATAGTTTAATCAATTGAATATATACTATCACAAACTATCTATATAGACGTCCCCCCTGGAAACTAGGGGAGAGCGGGTCAAAATGGGTCAGTGGGGCAAAACGGGACAGTGAGGGCAAAACTCAATATTCCAATGATTTTTCGATGCCCCATTTTGTCCCAACGACACATCCGGATTTTCAACCCCGTCTTGCCACACGGACGACCATTGCCACCATCCAAAAATTATTGGAAAATTGCGTTTTGTCTCATAATCCCGTTTTGCCCCGCTGTGCCATTTTGCCCCGCTCTCCCCTATTCGTTATAGTAGGAAATACCATTCTTTTTCTCAGTGCAGTGAAATTTTTTCAAGTTTTTTTTTTGTACCCGAAACAAATAAACATACGTTCAATTCCATCGTCTCTACCAAAAGTCCATCAACCGGTAACGATCGCGAACCCAGGATATAGACTTTTAAATCGGGCCATCAAATTTTGTGTCTTCTCCACCCTCCCCGATTCTCCCCCTCCTCACCCACCCATCCTTTACATAAGGTTAAAACTTTATCGAATGCCGAGCAGAGTTTCCAAACCCGCTCGACTCTTGCCGACTCCTCCGCCCCGCTTGTCCATTAAATCCGTACGCCGTCCCTACGACGGGCGCTTCGGCGTTAACGAAAAATTAATTGAATTTCCATCCCCTAAGACGTGCTCGGTCAGCTCGAGCCAAGATAATTTATGCGCCGGCAACGGATGCTCCGGGAAGGAGGAAGGGGTTTATGCACGAAAGCCAAGGATTGATATTGATGCGCGAGAAATTTCGCAAAGTTGCCGAACGAATCTCCGTTCCGTCGGCTCGCTCCGACATCACCGTCGAATTCCGTCGAATCGAAACTTACCCGACGCAACATTGCCACCCGGTGTCTTTCACCGGGCGAATGTGCGAGCGGATAATCCGACGCGCGAGACGGAACCCGAAAAACCGTTCGCCTGGAAACAACGCGTTCGTTTCGAGCCGCGAAGACGGGGGTGTGTTCGCACACTCGAAGGGATAAACGGGCGCTGGCGGCGCGAGTTCCACGGATACGAGGAAACGCCGCAAACCGAACGGCGGGCAAGTTGTTATCCGGCGCGCCGGCGGGCCTCCTCGTCGATACGATGCGGACGTAATCCAAAGATGGACCAGATACACGTTTCCAAAGACAAGACAATGGGAACATTAGAGATGCTCGGTGAACACAGTTTGGAGTTATCGATCAACTGGAGCGTACCCGCAGCAACGCGGTACCCGGCTCTCGTGGCCGGCTACAGCCGCGTTTAATCAACGCGCGAGGCACCGAGAGGAACCGCGCTCACCGAGTCTCTGTATCTCTAACTATTCCTGCAACCCCTTCGCGCCCCCTTCGCGCCCCTTCGCAGCCCTATCGGGACGTTCGCTGCGGATGTGCCTGTGTACAAGCCACATTTATTTATATACGCGTCATACATATTCATCGAGAGGTTCGCCGGTACTTTTTACAAGAGGGAAGGAGCATGTACACGTGTTCGTTAGGTACGGATGAGGCGGGCAGTTCTCATTTTTATTTTATTTTTATTCATTTTTTTTTTTTTTTTTTTTTTTTTTTTTTTTTTTTTCGTGTGCATGGAGGGGGTTGCATTTTTTTCAAAGGAAAACGTGCATCTGACGTAAGGAAGCTGGGCGCTTCATTATTTCACTCCGTGTCTTTCTTTTTTTTCTACGAGGGGCGCATCCCTCGGGAAAGGGGGATACCGCGAGGCTTTGTTGCGATCAATGGCCACTCTGGCACTAACGAGATGGAAGAGCTTATTTCAGGACTGGCGGAGTTCTTGGTTTATTTCATCTGACAAATGCAAACTCCGGCTGGACGAGGTATAATCGCTGAATTCTTTATATATAGTTTTTATAGTATATTATATATAGCATTTAGTATACTATATATAGCATTTAGTATACTATATATAGCATTTAGTATACTATATATAGCATTTAGTATACTATATATAGCATTTAGTATACTATATATAGCATTTAGTGTACTATATATAGCATTTAGTATACTATACATAGCATGTTACGGGGAAAATAGTGTACTAGGGGAGACCGGGACAAAATGGCACAGCGGGGTAAAACGGGACAGTGAGTGCAAAACTCAATTTTCCAATAATTTTTGGATGCCCCATTTTGTCCCAACGATACATCCGGATTATCAACCCCGTTTTGCCCCACGCACCACCATCGCGACCATCCAAAAGTTATTGGAGAATTACGTTTTGTCTCGTAATCCCGTTTTGCTCCGCTGTGCCATTTTGCCCCGCTCTCCCCTATATATACTGTAATGAATATAGAGACGAGGATTGGCCGAGACACGAGGTATTAAACAGATGACTGGAATAGCTCGGTGTGACAAATGACAAACGTGAAGATTATCGACTGACGAGGTGACTAGAGTGTGGATCGGACTTTCGTAGAGAGCAGATGTTCGACGATTCGTACTTGAGATAAATTGTCGTTATCGTGATTAATAATATTCGTGCGAAAACCAAATACGCGTGTTGTTGATTCCTCTCAGTCGTAACAATACTGTACATACTGTAGACTATACTATATATAGCGCTGAGCTATACTATATACAGCATTTATTTACTGTAGATAGCGATAGAGCGCATATAATATTTCTTCGCTACGAGAATATAATTAATTGAAGGAAAATCGATTCATAGCTTCGGGCGAATTACGCCTGATTGAAAATTATGAAGTTCATTTGAATAAATTATATACCCGTGAGATATATCATGTCTATCGAACTAACCATTTTAATATATTCCGGTAAATTTTTTCGCCAGTACATTATACTGTATCCGAAAAATAATGATAAAACAAAAAATTGGACCTACACCTTATCCGGTGTGCTAAAAAAAAGAAAAACTCGATTCAGCCTCTCCGGCCTTATTACCCGATCATGTAAATATGGGACGTCGATCCCGGAAGCCCCGTCCGAGTTTCCATTTTCGTACATTTTGGTACATTTTTTCGCCAGTTCACTGTAGTACAACCGAAATTTTTTTTTTTTTAAATAAAACAAAAAATTAGATCAACACCTTATTCGGTGTACTAAAAACCAGAAACCCTCGATCCAGCCTCTCCAGCCTTATTACCCGATCATGTAAATATGGGACGTCGATCCCGAGAGCCCCGTCCGAGTTTCCATTTTAATACACTTTGGTACATTTTTTCGCCAGTTCACTACATTACATCCGAAAAATTTTTTTAAATAATAATAAAACAAAAAATTGGACCTAAACCTTATCCGGTGTGCTACAATCCAGAAAACCTCGATCCCGGCACTCCGGCCTTATTACCCGATCATGTAAATATGGGACTTCGATCCCGGAAGCCCCGTCCGAGTTTCCATTTTCGTACATTTTGGTACATTTTTTCGCCAGTTCACTACATTACATCCGAAAGAAAACTGTAAAAATAAAAATAAAACAAAAAATTGGACCTAAACCTTATCCGATGTAAACCAGAAAACCTCGATCCCGGCACTCCGGCCTTATTACCCGATCATGTAAATATGGGACATCAATCCCGGCAGTCCGAGTTTCGTGTAAACACGGAAAAATAAATAGTCCGCCACCGGTGAGAGTTGCAGCTGGGAAACAGCCAGGAGTTTCTCCCTCGGCCGCCGCTCGTCCGGATACTCGCAATCGAAGAAAGCACAAACACGTGACGGATGTCGAGGACATCGGTGGGACACGCGCGCGCGGATGTGCCGGAGAGAAGGATTTCGGGTGGGTGGGATTGGGCCTCGGACAGAGCCGTGTCGCGGTCGTCGGACGTTGATATTAATTGCACCGCGGAGAAGATTGCTTTACTTGACCGTGGTGGGGTTCCGGATTGGCCGAGGTTGATTGCCCGCGGGGCCCGATCGACTACTAGCATCGCCGCCGGTTCCATTTGGGCTTCTCTCCCTCATTCCCCGCCGCCCAACCCGCTCCCTCAACCCATTCGTGGAAAACGGAAATAAATACGCGATTCAAGCGCACCGAGCCCGAAAAGCGCTCCAGCAAAATTGGAAAATACGAGGGTACGCTATTTCTCGATTGATTTGTCGCAGGGAGACAGAGAGAAATCCCCCCCCTCCCCTGCCGCGCTTCCCAACCGTGTCTTTTCATGCCGGCGGTCGGCTCCACCTTTCCCGACCATACACATCCCGCTCATTCCGAAAACGTGTGTACAATGTCCGTCGGGATCATTAAAATATTCAACCGGTGAAATATCAACCGCGCGGAGGCATGACTCAGCGTGATTGATATTTACTCCCATCCGGCGCGTGTGTTCGCGCATGCGCACCGCGTGTTCGCGCTGTTTTGACCGTTCGACTGCGGATGGACGTTTACAACATAGTAAATATTTTTATTTCACTCGGTGGGAAAATGGCGGTTTTTGCGCACGCTTCGCGTGCGAAAACCTCCATTTTCGCAACTTGTGAAATAAAATTCTGTTCGATACTCGTGCGAAAAACGTTTTCTGAACTCGTGTGATTGCAACGCTCGCCTTCGGCTCGTGCTGCAAACTCACACTCGTCAGAAAAAGTTTTTTCGCACTCGTATCGAAATGTACTATTTTGAAACTAGTATGTTTAAAGCGAGCGGCCCAGTTTAGGTTATCTTCAGGGCAGTGAGAGCGGTTTTCCATTATTTAGTGTCGGTTCGAGAGAAAAGTGTTTTAATATGTGCATCGATTTAGTGGACGCATTTTGACTGCGCTTCAGCCATTTATGGAAGTTAATTCGGTAGGATCTAATTATTAAACTATCGTTTTAGTAATGCAGCTATTGCTGGTTTCTGTCACTTTTTAGACCTCATGCTGCAGTTTTCGTCACTTGCGCGGAATTTACAACAGTACAGATATTTTTTTTCCAATAATTTTACGGCTCAAAATTATATAAAAATATTAACTTTCATTTATAATAAACCGCGATGCGACGAGCGACGGAAAGTATAGCATAACCTTATTTAGCTGACACACTTTCTGTCATGACATATTTAATAAAGCACGTAATCATTAAATCAAATTATTGTAAATCTAACGGATAATATTACTTGTACTGACACCGTTGGTATAACTTTTATATCTCTTTAATACTTGCAAATTAATGCATGCAGATAAGTCGCGATGTGCTTCGGTCAGAACGCCGTAATAGCAATTGCGGCTTCGAATTGCCGAAACGCGAGTTTCGCCACACACTATTAAATCGTTAAAAACATTTCATAAAAATATACATACACTGATAAAAAAAGTACAGTTGAATCAACTAAGATTCGGGCAGGGACGTTCAAATAAATATTTAGTTGGTCGAACAAAATATTTTAAAATTATATAAAATTATATAAAAAATATAATTATATAAAAAATTATATAAAAATATTAACTTTCATTTATAATAAACCGTGATGCGACGAGCGACGGAAAGTACGGTGTAACCTTCTTTGGCTGACCCACTTTCTGTCATGACATATTTAATAAAGCACGAAATCATTAAATCAAATTATTGTAAATCTAACGGATAATATTGCTTGTACTGACACCGTTGGTATAACTTTTATATCTTTTTAATACTTGCAAATTAATGCATGCAGATAAGTCGCGATGTGCTTCGGTCAGAACGCCGTAATAGCAATTGCGGCTTGGAATTACCGAAACGCGAGTTTCGCCACACACTATTAAATCGTTAAAAACATTTCATAAAAATATACACAGAGCGGCAATAACCAAAATAAAATTCCTTCTTCAACACGCCGTCAATTTTTTTTTTTTTTTTTATTAAACGAAAACTGTATTTATTTATTAGCATAAATTGCATTCGATGACGGTACCTGGGAAAACGACGGAAACTGGGCAATTTACCTTATAACTTTGGTTTTTTGATATCTGCAAATTAATGCATGCAGATAAGTCGCGATGTGCTTCAGTCAGGACGCCGTAATAGCAATTGCGGCTTGGAATTGCCGAAACGCGAGTTTCGCCACACACTATTAAATCGTTAAAAACATTTGATAAAAATATACATACACTGATAAAAAAGTACAGTTGAATCAACTGAGATTCGGGCAGGGACGTTCAAATAAATATTTTGTTGGTCGAACAAAATATTTTTAAGACTCAAAAATATTTTGGTGAAGTCACCCAAAAAATTGTTGAACTAACAAATTTTTTTAGCTATACCGACAAAATATCTAGTTGAACGTCCCCGCCCGAATCTTAATTGATTCAACCGTATTTTTTATCAGTGTAGTGCGGCAATAACCATTAGCAAAACCTCCTCTTCAACATGCCGTCAATTTATTTTTTGTTTGAAACGAAAACTATTATTAGCATAAAAACTAATAATACTATTTATTAGTATAAATTGCATTCGATGACGGTAACTGGGACAACGACGGAAACTGGGCCGTTTGCCCTATCTTGTGACGTTAGGACGGAACTATTGAATTGCTCTTTTCCGGTCCGCGATGATGCAATCCATTAAGGAGATGAATAATATAAATTGAATCGTTTCGGATCGTCCGCGGATGACGCGGCTTGTCGATATATCGAGCTCACATATTCGTCGGCTAATCGCGAGCCGGCCCCACATTCGGGCTTAATCTTCGGGGAATTAATGTTGCACGGCCACGAATGTCTTCGAGACAATTCGATCGGGAGCCTCGTTCGATCTTATCTCTGTAATGTACCCGAGGGCTCTCGGGGCGAAGTACTCGAAAACACACTAAAAGCATTGGCTGATAAATAAAGCTTCCTGTGCTTTATACCTCTTCGTTAGCTTCCAGTTTGCCGATCGTAACTATTTTCCGCGAACTCTATATACACGGTGTCGTGTCCAATGCTGCGCGATAAGCTCCGACAGGAGGGCGGATTAACTGATTATAAAAATAGTGTGCGGCCCGCCGATGTCCGGAAACCACCTGCTCCACTCTCTTTTTATTATTTCCTCGTTATAATCCTCTTGGACCCTTTGATGCCCGGTGTACCGACTTCGCCCGGTTACCCGGCAAAAATGGCTGGCGCGTTCGACAAACCTTTCCTATTCACAGTTTCTTTTCTTTCCACAACAGTAAAAAATAATTTCGTAAAATCGGAACGCGAAATTTCGTAAAAATAATTTTATTAAATAAATGACAAACTCGTTTGTCACTTATTTGAATACACGAATCTGTCCTTTTATTTCCCGTGTCATTGACAATTTTAGTTGTACTTTTGTTCGTAAAATTGGAAAATTAAGAAATAAAAAATTGTGTACGTTTGTGGACTAGTTCGACAAACCTTTCCTATTCACAATTTCTTTTCTTGTCACACAGTAAAAAATAATTTCGTAAAATCGGAACGCGAAATTTCGTAAAAATAATTTTATTAAATAAATGACAAAGTCGTTTGACACTTATTTGAATACACGAAACTGTCCTTTTATTTCCCGTGTCATTGACAATTTTAGTTGTACTTTTGTTCGTAAAACTCGAAAATTAAAAAATAAAAAATTGTGTACGTTTGTGGACTAGTTCGACAAACCTTTCCTATTCACAATTTCTTTTCTTGTCACACAGTAAAAAATAATTTCGTAAAATCGGAACGCGAAATTTCGTAAAAATAATTTTATTAAATAAATGACAAACTCGTTTGTCACTTATTTGAATACACGAAACTGTCCTTTTATTTCCCGTGTCATTGACAATTTTAGTTGTACTTTTGTTCGTAAAACTCGAAAATTAAGAAGTAAAAAATTGTGTACGTTTGTGGACTACTTCGACAAACCTTTCCTATTCACAGTTTCTTTTCTTTCCACACAGTGAAAAATAATTTCGTAAAATCGGAACGCGAAATTTCGTAAAAATAATGTTATTAAATAAATGACAAACTCGTTTGTCACTTATTTGAATACACGAATCTGTCCTTTTATTTCCCGTGTCATTGACAATTTTAGTTGTACTTTTGTTCGTAAAACTCGAAAATTAAGAAGTAAAAAATTGTGTACGTTTGTGGACTACTTCGACAAACCTTTCCTATTCACAGTTTCTTTTCTTTCCACAACAGTAAAAAATAATTTCGTAAAATCGGAACGCGAAATTTCGTAAAAATAATTTTATTAAATAAATGACAAACTCGTTTGTCACTTATTTGAATACACGAAACTGTCCTTTTATTTCCCGTGTCATTGACAATTTTAGTTGTACTTTTGTTCGTAAAACTCGAAAATTAAAAAATAAAAAATTGTGTACGTTTGTGGACTAGTTCGACAAACCTTTCCTATTCACAGTTTCTTTTCTTTCCACACAGTGAAAAATAATTTCGTAAAATCGGAACGCGAAATTTCGTAAAAATAATGTTATTAAATAAATGACAAACTCGTTTGTCACTTATTTG
Source organism: Exephanes ischioxanthus (assembly GCA_958510785.1). NCBI lineage: Eukaryota > Metazoa > Arthropoda > Insecta > Hymenoptera > Ichneumonidae > Exephanes > Exephanes ischioxanthus. Next base: position 3,595,649 of record OY294018.1, on the reverse strand, counting down.
AATACACGAAACGGTCCTTTTATTTCCCGTGTCATTGACAATTTTAGTTGTAATTTTGTTCGTAAAACTCGAAAATTAAAAAATAAAAAATTGTGTACGTTTGTGGACTAGTTCGACAAACCTTTCCTATTCACAATTTCTTTTCTTGTCACACAGTAAAAAATAATGTCGTAAAATCGAAACGCGAAATTTCGTAAAAATAATTTTATTAAATAAATGACAAACTCGTTTGTCACTTATTTGAATACACGAAACTGTCCTTTTATTTCCCGTGTCATTGACAATTTTAGTTGTACTTTTGTTCGTAATACTCGAAAATTAAGAAGTAAAAAATTGTGTACGTTTGTGGACTACTTCGACAAACCTTTCGTATTCACAGTTTCTTTTCTTGTCACACAGTAAAAAATAATTTCGTAAAATCGGAACGCGAAATTTCGTAAAAATAATTTTATTAAATAAATGACAAAGTCGTTTGACACTTATTTGAATACACGAATCTGTCCTTTTATTTCCCGTGTCATTGACAATTTTAGTTGTACTTTTGTTCGTAAAACTCGAAAATTAAAAAATAAAAAATTGTGTACGTTTGTGGACTAGTTCGACAAACCTTTCCTATTCACAATTTCTTTTCTTGTCACACAGTAAAAAATAATTTCGTAAAATCGGAACGCGAAATTTCGGAAAAATAATTTTATTAAATAAATGACAAACTCGTTTGTCACTTATTTGAATACACGAAACTGTCCTTTTATTTCCCGTGTCATTGACAATTTTAGTTGTACTTTTGTTCGTAATACTCGAAAATTAAGAAGTAAAAAATTGTGTACGTTTGTGGACTACTTCGACAAACCTTTCGTATTCACAGTTTCTTTTCTTGTCACACAGTAAAAAATAATTTCGTAAAATCGGAACGCGAAATTTCGTAAAAATAATTTTATTAAATAAATGACAAAGTCGTTTGACACTTATTTGAATACACGAATCTGTCCTTTTATTTCCCGTGTCATTGACAATTTTAGTTGTACTTTTGTTCGTAAAACTCGAAAATTAAAAAATAAAAAATTGTGTACGTTTGTGGACTAGTTCGACAAACCTTTCCTATTCACAATTTCTTTTCTTGTCACACAGTAAAAAATAATTTCGTAAAATCGGAACGCGAAATTTCGGAAAAATAATTTTATTAAATAAATGACAAACTCGTTTGTCACTTATTTGAATACACGAAACTGTCCTTTTATTTCCCGTGTCATTGACAATTTTAGTTGTACTTTTGTTCGTAAAACTCGAAAATTAAAAAATAAAAAATTGTGTACGTTTGTGGACTAGTTCGACAAACCTTTCCTATTCACAATTTCTTTTCTTGTCACACAGTAAAAAATAATTTCGTAAAATCGGAACGCGAAATTTCGGAAAAATAATTTTATTAAATAAATGACAAACTCGTTTGTCACTTATTTGAATACACGAAACTGTCCTTTTATTTCCCGTGTCATTGACAATTTTAGTTGTACTTTTGTTCGTAAAACTCGAAAATTAAGAAATAAAAAATTATGTACGTTTGTGGACTATAAGTTGTTGTAAAAAATCCAAACTGTTTTTACTGTCCAAATTACAATTTTTTTTTTCTAGTTACAAAATACGGCGTTGACGAAACAATAAAAGAAGTTTAAATCGACGAGAGAAAAAATCTACGGAGATTTCCGGACAAGAAATGTTCGTTAAATGCAGAAACTTTTATTTCTATGTGGCAAAACAGTTTTGTTCATAAAAAATCTTCTCCAGTATGAATTTAAAAAATGTGACTAACGGCAATGCGGATGAAAATTAATCGAGCATAATTTTGCGCTTAGAGTTTTCCAATTTTTGTGTAAAAACTGAAATTCCTCTCGAATTAGACTCTTTCAAATATTTTCATTCGGAGAAATGTCTCGAGCGATTGGTTGAAATTATTTAAAAAAAAAAAAAACGGAAACTTTATTGCTCGGTTCGATAAAACTCTTATCACGGCCACATTCCAAAAGCTATCGAAATTTTCGCTGTGCCAATCATCGTGCGAGCTCCAGCAGGAAAATTGACTTGGCTCAACTCTGTTTAATTGCTTCCTTCTTTAATCGATGCATTAATCGGGGATGCCAGTATAGATAGCTTTTATTGCGAATCGTTCTGATAAAGTTTATTGCTATGACGCAACAGCTCGGGGTATGTGAGTGAATTGAATTTCTAGCGGCGTTTCTATCTCGTTCATGCCCTCTCTCTCTTCCTATTTCGTTATCGTTACCTACGACCTGTCCGCTACGGTTTAACCGAGCGGCGAATTAATTAAACTTCTATTTACGATATCGATGAATCAGCGATATCCGCAAGACTATCCGTGTGCGCACAGCAGCTCCACCACCCCCTCCCACCATTCGCCGTCTCATCCCCAAACCCTTAATCCCATTTTCTTAGATAGATCGCTGGCTTCGGCGTAGTTTGAGACTCTCCTCTCCACCAACAGGTATTACTAACCGTAACGCAATAAATTTTCGAGGAGTCACTGCTCAAACTACATCCTTCCCTTCCTCCGGGTCCTTCGTTAAGGCGTTACTCTTGCTTCGATATTATACGACAAACTATAGATAAATCTATTTATATATGTGTATAAGTACATTGTAAGATGGATTATTAGAATTTCCCTAAAAGGAGGCCAAGTTACCCTCAAACTTCAATTTACAAAAATTAAATTTTGACAACGTTTTAGAAAGGGTTCAAAACTGAATTAAAAATTTTTGAACCCTTTCTAAAACGTTGTCAAAATTTAATTTTTTTAAATTCAAGTTTGAGGGTGAGTTGGCCTCCTTTTAGGGAAACTGCTCAAACTTCAGTCTTCCCTTCCTCCGGGTCCTTCGTTAAGGCGTTACTCTTGCTTCGATGTTATACGACAAACTATAGATAAATTTATTTATTTATGTGTATAAGTACATTGTAAGATGGATTATTAGAATTTCCTTAAAAGGAGGCTAAGTCACCCTCAAACTTGAATTTAAAACAATTAAATTTTGACAACGTTTCAGAAAGGGTTAAAGAATTTTTAATTCAGTTTTGCTAGCGATTAAAAATCGATGACATTTTTGAATGACTGCTCAAACTCCAGTCTTCCCTTTCTCCGGGTCCTTCGTTAAGGCGTTACTCTTGCTTCGATATTACTCACCCTCAAACTTGAATTTAAAAAAATTAAATTTTGACAACGTTTTAGAAAGTGTTCAAAACTGAATTTAAAATTTTTGAACCCTTTCTAAAACGTTGTCAAAATTTAATTTTTTTTTAAATTCAAGTTTGAGGGTGAGTTGGCCTCCTTTTAGGTAAACTGCTCAAACTCCAGTCTTCCCTTCCTCCGGGTCCTTCGTTAAGGCGTTACTTGACAACGTTTTAGAAACGATTAAGTATTTTCCTTATTTAGTTTTGCTAACGATTGAAAATCAATGACATTTTTTAATGAATTAAATTTCGCTGATGTTGCTCGATTGGCGGTGTATGAAGTGAATCTTTGGAACGAGTCATAGGGACAAATTCACGTGCAAAAGCTGTTTGCAGCGAGGATGACGAAAGCTACATATAAATTGATATTATAAAATTTTTCTTAAAAGGAGGGCAAGTGACCCTCAAACTTAAATTTAAAAGAAATTTATTTTGTCAACTGTGACGGTCCCATATTTCGAGTTAGTATCTTTAGCGCAGGAAACTCAAGTTTAATATTTTATCCCCATTCCCGCTAATCTACTGCACCGTCAGCACCTTCCGTGCGAGCGCTAACGCTCTCACGGTAGCGATCCAGCCGCTGCGCTCGCCACGCGCGAGCAGCGGCCGTCTTATCGCGCGTAGGAATATCGTGTCGCGCGCAGCAATAGGCAAGGGCCCTGCTTTCGTCAGGCCCTTTATTCAGTTCATCTCAGAGTCCCGAACCGTTGTGACGTGCACTCTCCTTCACTCGCGTCTCATTACAATAAAAGTTAATTACATTTAATCGGACTTATTCATTCATACGCATTCATACCAGATCCACCTCGACCATACTTGGACGACTATCACACAACGTTTCAGAAACGATTCCCTTTTTTTCTAATTTAGTTTTGCTAACGATTAAAAAGAGATTACATGTTTGTAACGAACAAAATTTCGTTGATGTTGCTCGGTCGGAGGTGTACGAAGTGAAATTCGATAGCGTTTCGCGGAAACAAATTCACGTGCTGGTGCTGTTTGCAAGTAGGGATGACGGAAAGGCGATAATAGAAACGGCAACTGGCGTCGGAGAACAGAGAACCGGCGGGTAAAAGCGCCGTGCAGAAAGTTCTTCCCTCGTCGGTGCGAAAAGCGAAAACCCGTTGAGTAGGGCTGTATCCTCTTAAAATCGTCTCAACGCGCTCGGGGAGGCACGATGAATGGCAATTAGTCGCGTTTCGTTAGCGGACCCTGAGAAACTTCATGCATTAATGCCGCTGGTGTAACACGGCATACGGAACAGTTCGCAGTTGCTCTTCATCTTCCACTTGCCTCTGACGAGTGATTGTAGCTGACAAAAAAGAAAGAAAAAAAACAAAAATTCCCCCGCTTTCCCCGCGCCGTGCAAGAAACAATTTTCCCCGCTCAAACACCCCAAAAAAAAAAAGATAAATAAAAAGTAAATTTTATTTACCGTATCATAATCCGTTCTCTCCGAGTGTATCGCGAATGAGAGGATTAAAAAAATATACAGATATGCATCGCTCACAGTAGATGGTTATTGGTATCATGAGGATAAAAAAGAAGTTATCCCGATAGGCAATCAACGTAACCGCAACAGGTTACACCGGTGCGCTGCGATGAAAAAGTAGATTTTGTTTTTTTAACGAACAGCAAAAAAAAAAAAAAAAGTCCCACCCCGAAAAACGCACAAATTACACGGTTCCGCGAGAAAGTCGCCGGGGGGCAGGGAGTCGAGGGGGGGGGGGGGGTCGGTTCCGGACAGAAGTAGGGTGGTAGGTGGTTTCGGATATAAACGCGGCAGTTGTTTCGACGTTTATTTTTCGCCGGTGGCATCGACAACGTTCGACGTGGTTTACGATCGTTGTTGTGTGTTGGATGCGGGCGGGAATGGAGCGGTATGCTGGGGGTGCTCTTCTGATACTGCGCGACCGACGGAGGGGGCGGCCGGAGGAGGGAAATGGCGGTGGGTTTGGAAGTTCGATTTCGACCTCGAATGGCATATGGTTTCGATCGCACCAAGCCCGCACATCGGCCCACCCACGCACACAGGGGGGAAACGAGAGCGAAATGCATTGGGAATAGACCGACGGATGTAAAGAGAAAATAACAGGGGGGGGGGGAGGGGGGGGGGCGATGCTGGACCGTAGGATGGTACAGCGTTTTCGATACTGTTAATAGACAAATACCTACGTAGAAAAGCTACGGAAATAGAGGAAGCCGGTGGGGGCAGAAAGGGGGGCAGTTGAGAGGGGGGCGGGGGGGCTGGTCTGGAGGATGGCCCGAACTGATCGGGATGGGATAACATTTTCGATACTGTTAATAGACTAATACCTACGTAGAAAAGCTACAAAAATAGAGGGGGCTTGGAGGGGGCAGAAAGGGGGGTGGTTGAGGAGAGAGCTGGACCGGAGGATGGCCCGAAGTGATCGGGGTGGTATAACGTATTCGATGCTGTTAATAGACAAACACCTACATAGAGAAGCTACCGGATAGAGGAAGTCCGGGGGCTGAGAGGGGGGCAGTTGAGAGGGGGCTGAGCTTAAGCCAGGATGGCCTGAACTGACCGGGGTGGTATAACGTATTCGCTGTTAATAGGCAAATACGTAGGTAGAAAAACTGCGGAATAGCGACAGGTAGGTTTGGGGGGGGGGGCGAGGGGGCGGAGAGGGGGAGCGCGGAGGTGAACGGGAGATAGAAGGAGTTAAACGGGCGCGAGGGGGGCGGGCAAGGAGAGAGGGAAGCCGGGAAATCGTTGGCCACAGTCGGATGGAGAGATGGAGAGCACCGGGCACATAATAATACATACACGGAGGTTTTGTGTTCGTAAAATCCCGCGAACCGCAACCACCGCACGATCCGACACACGTGACGCTGGCCGGCCCAATGCGGCCGGACAAACCGCCGTACGCTCCGTTCTGTCCGGCTAATTTACTTTTTGTATTTTCCGGTTTAAATTGACCACCGGGAGGACGCACGGGAAACAGTCGAAACCCCCCCCGGCTACGGACGGACGCGGACGATTCAAAGCGCATTCGGATTTCGCCCCGCACCGTTCTTACCTCGCAGGAATATTTTTTTCGAGATGTATACAATCGATCTTTTTTTTTCTCTTTCCCATGCTTGCAACTATGAATCTTCTACCGAACTTCTTTTTTTTACCCAATTTCGTTTCGACTCTCAGCGTCCGGGACAGCGAAGAAGCAAACTTGTTCCCGGAAGAGTGAAATTGATAAGATTGAGCACGATCGTCTCGCTGCACGAATTTTTGTTCCCGACGTTGATGAACGCTGCATAATGCACAAACGGCCTTTTTACGTGAGCAAGTGAGTCCTTGATCTTTCCCGTACAAGGAGAATCGCTCACGAAAGTTTGAGAAATTGTGGCCCATAGTCAGTCGCCCGGTGTCAACATTCCTGTCCCCTGCTTCAAGCAAAGCTCTTCAGTCGACGCGAGGAAGCGAAAAAAAAAAGAAAAAAAAGGAATAAAAAAAAAGAAGATGCAACGTTGAACGAGCGAGGGGGGGGGGGGGGGGGGGGGGGTGTTTCAGGCAACCAGAGAGATATTTCAGAGTGCATGGTATCCCGCGCGTCTTCTTCGTCGCTCGGTGTATGTGGGTAAATGTGAGAGAGAGCCCGATGCTTCAGGAGGCTCCGGGGCTGCGAGAGTGCAAGGGGCGAAAGTGGAGATACAGTACGAGAGACTCGTGCGGCGTCCTGGAACGGGGGGGGGGGGGGGGGGGGGGGGGGGGTTGAGAGTGAGTGATGTAGCCGGAGAGCGTACCAGGCTCGGGGTTCGGAGGTAAAGCAAAGGTTAAGGTACTCGTGTCTCACCCCCCCCCCCCCCCCCCAACGTCACCCCCGACCCCCCGCACCGCGCTCCGGAAAGCCCGGACGTGACCGGACTTTTTACGCCACTTCCCGAAGAATGACCGAGAACATCCCTTTCTCAGTTTGCTTTGACGCTGTGCCCGCGATACCGTGTCCTCCCCCCCGCCCCCCGCCCCCCTTCGCCTCTCGCGCATACGGCGGAAATTATACACGACTCGAGTGTGCGGTTATCACTGTCTGGTGTTGCTCTGGCGGTGCCGCAATCGCAGCACAATTACACCGAAAAAAAGGTTTGGTAATATCAACTTCACAGCTGCGGTGACGGAAAATTGGTTTACATCGATCCAGGCGCATTTAAATAGACTGCCCTGTTGTTGAAACAATAAAACTGGTGTAGTTGTGTCAATTGCGTATAGCAGTTACTGCGATTAGGGGAGACCGGGGCAAAATGGCACAGCGGGGCAAAACGGGACAGTAAGGGTAAAACTCAATTTTCCAATAATTTTTGGGCGCCCCATTTAGTCCCAACGATAAATCCGGATTTTCAAACCCGTTTTGCCCCACGTACCACCATCGCCGCCATCCAAAAGTTATTCCAAAATTGCGTTTAGTCTCATTATCCCGTTTTGCCCCGGTGTGCCACTTTGCCCCGCTCTCCCCTACAACGTTGATGCAAAGTGAACCAAAATTGCATTAAAGAAATAACTTTTTTTTCGATTCAATCACATGTACTGTCAGCATACAGAAGGTATATTATTTTGACTTGAACATATATATGGTCGATTTGAAAAAAATGTGATTCGATGTATCCGTATATATACGAACATTGTTCATCTTGAAAATGATGTTATTCAATCCGCCAAGACGTCAATTGAGTTATTCACAAATATTATGCCCATAATAAACAACGTTCATGATGTTTCTATATTTCAATGCCAAATCATGGAAATTGAGTCTGAGTTAATGACGGAGAATAACTTATATATCCGATTGAGGATTGCATATATGATGGTAAGGTACTAGGTCAGAATGCGTTAGTTTCGGGGTTCGAGCCCCGCTAGGATATATAGAATTTTTTTTTTGTAAAAATTGTGTTATATCGATAAGTAGCGATTGTACTGACAACAATTGAAAATGTAACGACGATGCAACGATGCATAGAATTAATTACTAACAAATAACGTAAATAACAGTACCAGGACCCAACTTCAGATTGAGTTGGGCCAAACTTTTTTTCCATTGAAATAATTGCCTATTCTGTTCGTTCAAACATATTCTTAGTTGGGACAATGAAACGATTTTTTAAATGCTGATGTAACTTTTTAGTCAACTTAACTAAATATTTCCTTCGCCACTCGCAACCGCCGGATTTGGTTGATTCAAACAAATTTTTTTTTATCTTACCAAATCTTTTTTTCGGTGTACCCTTTGCTGCGCGAACTTCAACTTTAATTCTTAAGCAGTTGCGATTTTTAAAAAAATTTTACTAAGACGGAATGCTTGAACGAAATTTCGTGAGTGCGAAAATACTCACACAAAATGATAAAGTTTGGTTAGAAAAAGAAATATCGAACAAGTTTCAACATAGGTGAAGTTTATTTAATACATCGATTCCCAATATTTTTCACTGAGAGAAGTCCGGCTCCCGAAAAATTCTCGGTAAGTCGCAATCGGAGCGCACCTACCTTTCGGTGCGCTCAATTTTTTATTATTCATCCACTTCAATTTTAATTTTTGAGACGGTTGCGATGTTTTTTTTTTCTTTTACTATTCGTGCCGAAGAAAATACCCAGACGTAAATATAAAATTTTGTTTATAAGAAAAAAAAAATTCCCAGATAGTTTCAACATAGGTGAAGTGTATTTGACGCACTGATTCCCAATATATTGCATATCGGGCAAACCATTTGGGCGGAGATAACGAATTCGGCTCGCCTGCCCCGTCCCGTTAATCCCCCAGTTTTCGCTTTTTTTGAGGTAGAGCGGGGCAAAATGGGTCAGCGGGGCAAAACGGGACATTAAGCAAAATGGAAGTTTCCAATCATTTTTGGATGTCCCATTTTGCCCCGTTGACACATCCGGATTGTCTGTCCCGTTTTGCCCCATTGTCCCATCCAAAAATGATTGGAATACGGCGTTTTGCCCTACTGCCCCATTTTGCCCAACCGTCCCATTTTGCCCCGCTCTTCCCTACGAACGTCAGAGGGGAAGCGATGATTTCTCGCGAGACGGCGTGACTGGCGTTGTTTCTCGAAGAGGCGCTTATATGTATGCGATATCCGACGTATTTCGTGGTAGAAATTCGGTTCCAGGGGGACGATCCGTCTCCCGAAAAGTTTTCGGTAAGCCGTCGGTGGGGCCCCCGGGGCGGCCGTAAAATCGGTAAGTAGTGACGGGCCGCGTTGCGAGAGCGAAAACTCGGGGAAAATCCTTCAACTTCCGGGAGAATGACGCGGCGCGGGGGCCGCTGTTTCATCGTTGCAGATGTCGGGAAGGGAAAAGTTGCGAGACAACGCTCCTCGCGTCTTCGGGCGCTTTGCCGTGCGGGCAAACCGTCCGACGCACCGAACGTACCCTCTCCCGAGAATGATAATGCTCTTTTTATGAAATATATAAATCCCGCACGCCCGCGACGAGACACGGTTCGAGCCATCACCCGAGCAAACCACCCATGTAGGGTGATCGGATGTGGCGAATGGTTGGGCGAAGCTTGGTACCAATGTTACCAACATTGGTATGCGGGTTTGGCCCAATCATCGAGGGAGCCTTGGATGATAAGTACTTGCCAATATTGGCACCCAACATTGGCCCCAAGGTCGATCAAGAAGATCGGCCGACAATTGGTTATCAATGTCGGCCCTCTATAGGTTACATATATAGGGCGAGAGTGATTGTAAAGGAATACTTTTTTATATTGTAAAAGTTGGAATATCCCTTTTTTATGCTTCGCATGCCTGCAAGAGATTATATTTTATATTTTAATCGTGCGAGAATTCTCAAAGCGATCATACTCAGTCAATGTATTGGCAATACATATTGTGTATTGGTATGTCAATGCATTTATTGAGTCCCGAGTAAGGAATCCAAAAATAATACGCATACTTTGCGAAAGTTAAAAAAGATGTCATTTCGCATGCTCTTATATTGACGCTTGGGTACACTTTCGCTTGCGAGAACCAACTTGGGTTAACGCCATCTAGCGGCGAAAGTCGATGATTGATGGTCCAATGTAGGCGTCACATCGGTAAACCAATGATTAGCGACTCGATATTCGGTCGAACATTGGCCTGAAATTGGCAGACCGGTGGCTCGTGAGATCATGCATCAACATACCATCTGTTGGCGAATCAATATTCGGTCGAACATCGGCCTGAAATCGGCACACCAATGACTCATTATGAGATCATGCATCAACCGACCAACGATTGGTGAATCGGTACTCGGCTGAACATTGGCCTAAAATCGGAAAATCAATGTTTGGTGAGTTCATACTCGGCCGAACACTGGCCTCAAATCGACAAACCAACAATTGGCAAGTCAATACTTGACTAAGCATTGGCCGCCAATTGTCAAACCAACCAATGGTGAGCAAATACTCGGCCGAACATTGGCCTCAAATCGACTAACCAACAATTGGTGTGTCGAACGCGGCCGAGCATTGGCCACAAATGATTAAACCAACCATTGGCGAGCCAATATTTGGCCGAACATCGGCCGCGTCCGTTCCACCGGCAAAACCTATATGGGCATTCAAGTTGGCCCTCATACGATTACACTTCCGGCTGCGAGGTACAGTTGGGGCATCGACCGGGACAACGGAAGCGGAAAGGCGCAAGAGCACAGCTTCCGCATACGCTACTTACGCCCTTCGTAGATCGATGCGTCCCGAGAAGTCGCGAATCGCGTGGAATCGTAGCGAAAAAAAAAATGAAAAAATGCATTTCTTCGATGCGAGCAATAAAGCCAAGCGTTTGGATTCCCGGGAGCTGTAGGAGAGATACGATGAATCTCGAACCGCCCGTTCTCACATACTCGGCGCTATGCATTTTCTAGCAATCGCGGAGACTCCGCGAATGGAAAAAAACATCGTGCATCCTTCGGCTGCAGAGTAAACTGTGTAAGGTCGGAATTTATATTTGTTTATATTTATTTATGTATTTTTGAAAGTAAATATTTATTTTTGTATTTTTGAAAGTAAATATTTATTTTTGTATTTTTGTAAATATATTTTTTATGATTTTTTTTTAACCATTCGATGGAAGGGTTTCCGTCGAGTTTATGGGAGCTTTTTCCGAATTACGATACCGTTTGGAATACGAGCTCCATTCTGCAATCCGCCGAATCACGAAGCGACGAAATTTTGACGGATTGCTACTGAAAAATCCTCCCAGGCCTTGGGGAAAGATGGCAAAAACTTGTGTATACTTCGGCTACAGTGTAAACTGTGTACGGTCGAAATTTATATATTTATTTATTTATTTATTTATATTTATTGGTAAACGAAGGAAATTCCTTTTACATTTAACAACATAATAAATCTTTGATGTTTTTATTTAAAGAAAGAAACAAAAAAATATTTCACACTTTGTGCCTTAAGAAAATAGTTTATATTTATTAATATATTTTCAAAAATAAATATTTATAGTTGGATAAATTTTTTTTTTGTTATTTTTTTTAACCTTTCGACGGAAGGGTTTCCGTCGAGTTTATGGGAGTTTTTTTCCGAATGGCGGTGCCGTTTGGAATACGAGTTGGATTCGGCAGTCCGCCGAATCACGAAGCGACGAAATTTTGACGCATCGCTTCTGAAAAATCCTCCGGGGGCGTGGGGAGAGATGGGGGCTCTAACGCGATGCGAAACACCCCACGGGCACCATCCAGTCATCCACGGATTATTTACGATCCACAAATATTCCGAGTGGATGAGAAACGCCCGTCCGCGTCGGGCGAGATCGGCCCTAGAGCTCGGCGAAAACTTTCTAACCCGTCTCTCACTCGCATACTACTCTCCTCCGCCCCCCTCAAAGTCCCCCCCCCCCCCCCCCCTACATACCATATCCTTTTCGTGACTTCGAGCACCGTCCCTATGACGTATGCGGCACGTTTATGAATTTATGCTCGCGACTTCGGAATATATACGTACATACATCGGAGGAAAATATTATTTGATGCTCCTTCGAAGGATCCTTCCGTTCATGAATTTTGATTTGCGACGAGAAGAAAATTTTATCAGTATACTTTATGTTCAGCGAAACATCGGACGATCCGTTTCAAGTTTAATGGCAAATCCTGGAAACATTGATGTTCGTTCTTTTTGAATGGGTGACGAATATTTCTTTTTATCTTCTGATTTTCGTAAGAAATGCATTCATTAGAATTCGAATATACGTCGAACAGAAATTATTAAATTTTTGTTCGACGTATATTCTTTTTATTACGAATATTTCTTTTTATTTTCCGATTTTCGTAAGAAATGCATTCATTAGAATTCGAATATACGTCGAACAGGAATTATGAAATTTTTGTTTCTAATGAATTTTAACCTCTTCGATATTTACCGGATCGTTTTACTATCCCCATTACTATCGTCTTTAAAGTTTCAGACCTTATCTTAATCGATTAATTGAGACTGTTCCAACGTCGCTAAAAACGTACATAACGTATTTGTTTTCCAGAATGAAAAACAGTTTAATTTGCCGGCGAAACAGCGGGTGGGACTTGCGCAAATTTCAATTTACGGCCAGCTTAACTTTTCTTAATCTTGGCCGGATCGTCTGCTCCGAGCCTGCCGTAACTACTGCCGTCGCCCCTGTGACCCGATACGCGTTTGGGTTGCGCGGGGCGAGGGTCGAGTGTGTGTAGGCCATGTTGCCGGGCGCGTTCGGACGTTGAAGAGGGCCGGCTACTCTGACACAAGGAGGTTGCTCGAGGAGGGTTAAGGATTTCCTTAGGGGGTTGCCTCGAGCCGTCCTCAACACGTCCGCGCCAGAGGGGCCGGCCGGCAGACAAATAGTGGCCGCCGCGGGTGCCGCAGGCCGCAGGCCGCAGGCCCACTACTAATGGACGCTCGACGCCTCGTATTCCGCCGCCAGGGCCAACGCTGATTTCTCTTACTGCTCGTCGAGCTCCGCCAAACCTCCCCCCGTCTCTCCCCTCTCCTATAAACCTGAACCCTCGGAAGATTGCAGGTTTTCGTGGCGGTTGCTAATAGCACTCGCGGACTGTTACCGATAACCATCGCCCCCAACACCCATTTGTCTCCTCTGAATCACAAATTTTTATCACACACGAATCTTGACCAACGCTCCTCTGGTCGCGGCGGCCAAACACGCATCGGCCCCTTCCATCTCTGACCCCCCTTCCATCTTTGCCCCCTTCCCCCCCCCCCCCCTCCCTCCCCCCGGGCCTCTATCAACCTTATCAGCTGTCGACCCTCGCCGACTTCAGCGTGGGGCGCGATCTACGGCCTGTTAAATTCAGCGCCACAACGTAAAGAAAGAGGCTGCGCGTGTTTCGGCTACTCCTCTTGGCGGTACTCAATTGAAAATAAATACTGCCGGTGATTACAGATAGTGGCTGAGATTCGGTGGAAATTTTGTTGGGGGATTAATGAGGGGAATGATTTTTTTTTTTCGGGGGAAAGATAAATTGTTATTAATCTGAGTGGATAAGGTCCGAGGCTCGGCGGGATATCGGTGAGTTTTTGTTTTTTCGGATGAACGTTGACGTGGGAAAATGCGGGGTAAAATTGGCCTTTGAAATGAGAGTTTGTTTTGGGTCTCGTGATTGGTAAAGATTGGGAAAAATAGTCGGTTTTGCCCCGCACTCCTATAGGAAAGTTAGTTTATGTATTGTGTAGGCAGTGGGGTGGCCGAACACCTCGTTAGCGGCAAAATCAGCTCGATGCCGTCCGTGATCGTCAAAACAATTTGACCGATTCTCCTTACTTGGCGAGGTGGTGCAGAAGAAGGCTAACGTGAGGGGTTCGTGCTCTCCGACATAACTCAGAGACTTTTCGACTTTGGCATCGGTACAGTGTACACATGTATACAACTACATTTGCACGTAATTATATGTACGTGAGGTTAGGAAAGGCAATTAAGAACCAACATCAACCAAAGCCGATAATTCCAGCACTTTCCGCACACCCTAAGAGTGGTCACAGAATCTTTACATTTTCCTGATGATTTCAGGACCCAGAGGACTTTAAGACCGAGAAGACTCTAGGGCCAATACTTCATGGAGGCGCATAACTACATACCAAGACTTCAGGACCGAGAAGACCTTAGGACCCAGAAGACTTTAGGACCCAGAAGACTTTAGGGCCAATACTTCATGGAGGCGCATAACTACATACCAAGACTTGAGGACCGAGAAGACCTTAGGACCCAGAAGACTTGAGGACCAAGAAGACTTTAGGACCAAGAAGACTTTAGGACCCAGAAGACTTTAGGATCCAGAAGACTTTAGGATGCAGAAGACTTTAGGATGCAGAAGACTTTAGGACCCAGAAGACTTTAGGACCCAGACGACTTTAGGATGCAGAAGATTCTAGGACCCTGAAGATTCTAGGACCCAGACTTTTTGGAGGCCCACAACTACATTCCAAGACTTTAGGACCAAGAAGACTTTAGGACCCAGAAGACTTTAGGACCCAGAAGACTTTAGGACCCAGAAGACTTTAGGACCCAGAAGACTTTAGGACCCAGAAGACTTTAGGATCCAGAAGACTTTAGGATGCAGAAGACTTTAGGATGCAGAAGACTTTAGGACCCAGAAGACTTTAGGACCCAGACGACTTTAGGATGCAGAAGATTCTAGGACCCTGAAGATTCTAGGACCCAGACTTTTTGGAGGCCCACAACTACATTCCAAGACTTTAGGACCAAGAAGACTTTAGGACCCAGAAGACTTTAGGACCCAGAAGACTTTAGGACCAAGAAGACTTTAGGACCAAGAAGACTTTAGGACCCAGAAGACTTTAGGACCAAGAAGACTTTAGGACCAAGAAGACTTTAGGACCAAGAAGACTTTAGGACGAAGAAGAATTTAGGACCAAGAAGACTTTAGGACCAAGAAGACTTTAGGACCAAGAAGACTTTAGGACCAAGAAGACTTTAGGACCAAGAAGACTTTAGGACCAAGAAGACTTTAGGACCCAGAAGATTCTAGGACCAAAACTTCATGGAGGCCAACTACATTCCAAGACCGAAGCGGGCGAAAAGTACTCCAATCATCGCCCCATGACGACCTATGCCTCAAAGTTCACATTCTTCCCAACAACCCACCCTCCCGTTATCCCCAGGCTAAAAGTAACGAATATGGCCCACCTCCCATCCAGTAAATCAATGATTCGCCTACCGAGTCATATTTACCACTTCGCCTTTATACCCGGATGATTAAAGGGCCCGGGGTGTTGTAGATGGGGCGCCGGTGTTAATCCCAGTTGGTTTTAGCTCCAACCCCAGAGAGATCGTTGGGTGGCGGAGCGAGGAGGCGAAGGGATAGAGTTTCGCATGAATGGAAAATCTGTGAACTCCGGGCGGCTGGAACGACGATTGGTAATGGGCAACGTCGAAGCTTGACGAAGGTAAGACAAGGGCCGGGGCATTGCAATTAAAGCTTCTAATGCCCGCTAACTCGGTAATCTCCTTGCCTTAATTGTCTCCGGGACGCGGGAGGCAACTGCGCGCAGACTGCGCGACACGGGACGGAGGGAAAACTTTCGTTGCGGGAATACAACACCCCCGACAGGGGTGCGCGAGGAGGCGACGAAGCGGAGTTAAGGGACGAAAGAGAGAGGTCAGCCGGGACGGAGCGAACAGCGCGGACTGTGCAAGTTTCGTCGGGCTGAGGGGCGAAATCAAGTGACGAGAGAGATCCGAGATTGTGAGGAGAACGGGCGAGATTGAAGCATCGCGACGGGACGAAACCTGCGGGACTGCAGTCTCGATCTCCCGACGAATGCCCGGGATAAAAGTCCCCCGAGAGATCCGGAAAAGCCGGGCGCGGATCTCGCGATTCCGTCACGCCAACCGCCCGGAGCCCCGCCGACACTGCGACGACCTTTCGCCTTTTACTAATTCGAACACCGCTCGTTCGATTCGATTAACAGCGATCCAGCGGCTCCTCCCCGAGAAATAGTTATAGAAAGGCGACGAACTCGGTTCTCCTCGGTGAATCTGCTGTACCGAGCGAGAGACAATACCGGCTATGACTTCGTTACGGAACCTCTCGGCTCGGTTTCTCGTCAACATCGATCAGCGCTTCGAGGCTCCGGCGAAGGAGAATTACTTGAGGGAAGCGTCGGCGAAATGTCGAAGAGGTTTGGATAGCTATTTTATTTACATTTCAGTGATAATATATAAATAATATGTTTTATTTTATTGCCTATTTACTTATTTGAATAGGAACGGGCCGAGCCCAATTACAGTAGATGGGAAATCCCGTCTTACGTATAGTGAGAGTTACCGGACACGGCATGAGTGCACAGTAAAATAGGTATCGACGTTTCTCGTCCACAAACGTTCACAATTCTTTTCATGTTCATTTTACAAAATCGTCTGTTAATTCTACGAACATTTTCTTGGAAAATTAACAACATAATAATTGTGGACGTTTGTGGACATGAAAAGTTTGTTAAATGTACACATTTTTTATTGTGTAAATACAAACAGAGCTGGGCAAAGTACTTAAAGTACTTGGTATTTGAAGTGCCTAGCACTTTGAGTAGCGGCAAAATATTCTTAAACATCATTCAACATCAAAGTTGAGTACAGTACTCGAAGTGTTTAGTACTTATGGTACCGCGTACTTAAAGTATTGGATACGTACGATACTACGTGTCAAGTACTTTAAGTACTTTTTTGCCCAGCTCTGAATAAAAACGATGCTTACCGTAAGGAAATATTGCGCAGACTTGATCTGAAGCGAAATAGAGAGCGGCCTTGTTATCAATATTATTAATATTACATTATATTTTTAATTGTCAATAATATATATTTCCTGAGGATGGAGAAAAATGCAAATTAAAAAAGTCATAACATATATATTTTATTTATAGATTTTATTATTATTATATTTATTATATGCACTATTTTTACTATTTTTATTCAGATATTTAATGATTTTGTATTCTGAGCTCTGCATTGGGTTTAATGTAAATCGATTTAAAAAAAGGAGAAATCCGTCAAAAATAAATTAATTAAATCATTTTTTTTTTTGTTTTTTTTTTTTCGAGGGCCTGTTTCGCGAGGGAGAAAGAAAGGGGGTTCGGTTTGCTTCTCACGGAGACGCGTGTTGCTCGGTCCCGGATGACCCGCATTGCTTGCAATCGGTCGTCCGGGAAAATGGTGCATCTCCCGGAAAGCCTTGATCGGCCCGCGCACGATTTTAGTCATCCGTTTCGCAATATCGGTGAGTGCATCTTTTCACCCAAGTATCAGGAAACTCCGGACTCGGCGACACTGCACCGGTTCCAAACATAGAAACTTTGGGACGGGGACAGAGGACGTAAAAAAAAAAGAAGGGATTGTGGAAAACTGAAACACGTATTCCGTGCCCGTTTTGAAAGTAGGACAAATTTTGCTGCACATCGAGGGGACGACGGTGGGTCGGAGAGAGAGCGAGAAGCGCGAGGCTGTATCAGCGTTCGTTCGAACATCTTGCTCGTCCGTTGACGATTTTAGCTCCGCGACAGCTCTCGGACCATATATTTCCGAACTCGACAGTTTCCCTCCAAGAGAAAAAAAAAAAAAAAAAAAAAATGAAAAAAAAAAAAAATTGCCGGTGTATCGCGAAAGTCGAGAGAACTTCGACGAAATAATTTCGCCCGCGGGTCCGCGCCGGATAATCGAAAGCTTGGATTCCCGAGAATGTATCTCCGCGCGGTTATCGACGTTCCGCGAACTAAAATGGAAACTTCATCTGGGTCGGCAATCATTCCGGTCTCGTTGGGCCTCGGCGACGTTAATCGAATCCGCGGCGCGGCAAACGAAATTAACGATTCGGCTGGGACACCGAGTCACTCTCACTTCGGCGTCACGAGAGAGAAACATATCCGACGGTTATGTCGGAGGGGCAAATTCGTACCGGCGTTATAGATGCCTTCCTTCGCCCGATCGAATATGCGCATACGAGAAAATCAAACTTCGCCTCTCTCATCTGCCGTTACTCACCATCCATTATCTACTTACGCGCCGCCCCCCTCCCCCCCCTTTCCCCCCCCCCCCCCCCCCCCCCCCGGTATCGACTCGGGTATCGCGCGCATCCGATGGACGAAACAAAGAAAAAACCTCTCGACGACGTTCCCCTCCAACAAAAGAAAATAATGTGAAAAAAAAATTGAGATATAGTACGAGTAAACAAAATTATTAATATTTTGAACACATAAATGGACTCGGGTATCGCGCGCATCCGATGGACGAAACAAAAAAAAAAACTTCTCGACGATGTTCCCCTCCAACGAAAGAAAATAATGTGAAAAAAAAAATTGAGATATATTACGATTAAACAAAATTATTTATATTTTGAACACATAAATGGACTCGGGTATCGCGCGCATCCGATGGACGAAACAAAAAAAAAACTTCTCGACGATGTTCCCCTCCAACGAAAGAAAATAATGTGAAAAAAAAATTGAGATATATTACGATTAAACAAAATTATTTATATTTTGAACACATAAATGGACTCGGGTATCGCGCGCATCCGATGGACGAAACAAAAAAAAAACTTCTCGACGATGTTCCCCTCCAACGAAAGAAAATAATGTGAAAAAAAAAAATTGAGATATATTACGATTAAACAAAATTATTTATATTTTGAACACATAAATGGACTCGGGTATCGCGCGCATCCGATGGACGAAACAAAGAAAAAACCTCTCGACGACGTTCCCCTCCAACAAAAGAAAATAATGTGAAAAAAAAAATTGAGATATAGTACGAGTAAACAAAATTATTAATATTTTGAACACATAAATGGACTCGGGTATCGCGCGCATCCGATGGACGAAACAAAGAAAAAACCTCTCGACGACTTTCCCCTCCAACAAAAGAAAATAATGTGAAAAAAAATTGAGATATAGTACGAGTAAACAAAATTATTAATATTTTGAACACATAAATGGACTCGGGTATCGCGCGCATCCGATGGACGAAACAAAAAAAAAACTTCTCGACGATGTTCCCCTCCAACGAAAGAAAATAATGTGAAAAAAAAAATTGAGATATATTACGATTAAACAAAATTATTTATATTTTGAACACATAAATGGACTCGGGTATCGCGCGCATCCGATGGACGAAACAAAAAAAAAACTTCTCGACGATGTTCCCCTCCAACAAAAGAAAATAATGTGAAAAAAAAAATTGAGATATATCACGATTAAACAAAATTATTAATATTTTGAACACATAAATGGACTCGGGTATCGCGCGCATCCGATGGACGAAACAAACAAAAAAACTTCTCGACGATGTTCCCCTCCAACAAAAGAAAATAATGTGAAAAAAAAAATTGAGATATATCACGATTAAACAAAATTATTAATATTTTGAACACATAAATGGACTCGGGAATCGCGCGCATCCGATGGACGAAACAAAAAAAAAACTTCTCGACGATGTTCCCCTCCAACGAAAGAAAATAATGTGAAAAAAAAAATTGAGATATATTACGATTAAACAAAATTATTAATATTTTGAACACATAAATGGACTCGGGTATCGCGCGCATCCGATGGACGAAACAAAAAAAAAACTTCTCGACGATGTTCCCCTCCAACGAAAGAAAATAATGTGAAAAAAAAAATTGAGATATATTACGATTAAACAAAATTATTAATATTTTGAACACATAAATGGACTCGGGTATCGCGCGCATCCGATGGACGAAACAAAAAAAAACTTCTCGACGATGTTCCCCTCCAACGAAAGAAAATAATGTGAAAAAAAAAATTGAGATATATTACGATTAAACAAAATAATTTATATTTTGAACACATAAATGGACTCGGGTATCGCGCGCATCCGATGGACGAAACGAAGAAAAAACCTCTCGACGACTTTCCCCTCCAACAAAAGAAAATAATGTGAAAAAAAAAATTGACATATATTACGATTAAACAAAATTATTAATATTTTGAACACATAAATGGACTCGGGTATCGCGCGCATCCGATGGACGAAACAAAGAAAAAACCTCTCGACGACGTTCCCCTCCAACAAAAGAAAATAATGTGAAAAAAAAAATTGAGATATATTACGATTAAACAAAATTATTAATATTTTGAACACATAAATGGACTCGGGTATCGCGCGCATCCGATGGACGAAACAAAAAAAAAAACTTCTCGACGATGTTCCCCTCCAACGAAAGAAAATAATGTGAAAAAAAAAATTGAGATATATTACGATTAAACAAAATTATTTATATTTTGAACACATAAATGGACTCGGGTATCGCGCGCATCCGATGGACGAAACAAAAAAAAAACTTCTCGACGATGTTCCCCTCCAACAAAAGAAAATAATGTGAAAAAAAAAATTGAGATATATTACGATTAAACAAAATTATTAATATTTTGAACACATAAATGGACTCGGGTATCGCGCGCATCCGATGGACGAAACGAAGAAAAAACCTCTCGACGACTTTCCCCTCCAACAAAAGAAAATAATGTGAAAAAAAAAATTGAGATATATTACGATTAAACAAAATTATTAATATTTTGAACACATAAATGGACTCGGGTATCGCGCGCATCCGATGGACGCAACAAAGAAAAAACCTCTCGACGATGTTCCCCTCCAACGAAAGAAAATAATGTGAAAAAAAAAATTGAGATATATTACGATTAAACAAAATTATTTATATTTTGAACACATAAATGGACTCGGGTATCGCGCGCATCCGATGGACGAAACAAAGAAAAAACCTCTCGACGACGTTCCCCTCCAACAAAAGAAAATAATGTGAAAAAAAAAATTGAGATATAGTACGAGTAAACAAAATTATTAATATTTTGAACACATAAATGGACTCGGGTATCGCGCGCATCCGATGGACGAAACAAAGAAAAAACCTCTCGACGACTTTCCCCTCCAACAAAAGAAAATAATGTAAAAAAAAAATATTGAGATATATTACGATTAAACAAAATTATTAATATTTTGAACACATAAATGGACTCGGGTATCGCGCGCATCCGATGGACGAAACAAAGAAGAAACCTCTCGACGACGTTCCCCTCCAACGAAAGAAAATAATGTAAAAAAAAAATATTGAGATATATTACGATTAAACAAAATTATTAATATTTTGAACACATAAATGGACTCGGGTATCGCGCGCATCCGATGGACGAAACAAAAAAAAAACTTCTCGACGATGTTCCCCTCCAACGAAAGAAAATAATGTGAAAAAAAAAATTGAGATATATTACGATTAAACAAAATTATTTATATTTTGAACACATAAATGGACTCGGGTATCGCGCGCATCCGATGGACGAAACAAAAAAAAAACTTCTCGACGATGTTCCCCTCCAACGAAAGAAAATAATGTGAAAAAAAAAATTGAGATATATTACGATTAAACAAAATTATTTATATTTTGAACACATAAATGGACTCGGGTATTGCGCGCATCCGATGGACGAAACAAAAAAAAAACCTCTCGACGACGTTCCCCTCCAACAAAATGTAATAGAATGGCAATGCGGGTATATAAATGATTCAAGTAACTCCGAGGTGGATATCTATTGTTCGATGGTTTATTAGAATCGCAGCAATGAATTTAGGAGAGTTACGGAGAGTGTACCGGTTGAAGACTCGAGCTGGACTGATGTGAAGCGGGCGTGAAGCCGAGGGCCTGACGCGCGCTTCACAAAGGGACAAAGTCGCGACAGAGTGTCGCGACGCCCGCGATAAGGCCCGTCTCACGGCTCTAAGCCGTGCGGCCGGATGCAGATAACCCGGGAGGGCTTCTGCGTATTAAACGCAGCGGAAAAGTAACACCGCTGCGTTGGTGAAAGGTAATAAGAGGCTGGAGCCGTTACACTCCCCCTCCAGAGAAAACGATGCCCCCGCATCGGATGTTAAACAGAATTTACATTTGTCAAGTGTGATTCTATATAAATTAAAAGTTTTTTTTTTTTTTTTTATATTTTCATTTTTGTGTAGATGTGTTATGTTTTGTATTTTTCTTTCTTGGTTTTGTTTCGTTGGTCGTTGAATGGTTCTTCTTTTTTTTGTTGTCGTCCGAATTTGGTTTTATTTTTCTTTTTTTTTTTTTTTTTAATTTCCTTTGTTTGGTATCTGTCTCGGCACTCTCTCGCTGCTGAATACATTTGTGTGGTAAATATCGGCATCTATGCTGATCTGTAACAATCTAAAAAAAATCTGTTATTTGTTCGTGTTAGTGGGAATGGTTTGGTTAAGTTGGATGGGTTTAAATTTGGTGTTAAAAAACAGTTAAGAAAAAATTAAAATGTTGTCCTGTTTCGTTAGGTTGGTGAAGTTCCATATTTGTTTTTCCAAAAATTCTATCCCGTTTTGGTAAATTTGTCCATATTTGATGGATTTCGGTTTCTCCTTGATTGTATTTCGTTTCTCTACTTCCTGGTATTTCTGTTATAAATTTCGAATTTTGATGGTTGTAAGGCCTGTAACATTCTAAGTTCTAATTAGTGGTGGTTAGTGGGTTAGGTATGTTATTTGGATTGGTTTTGTTGGTAGAAGATGGAAGTCGTTTCTGGAAATTGGTAAAATGATTAACACGAATATTTATGGTATATAAAAAAAACATAGCAAATATATATTGGCCAAAAGGGTAGACAATAATTTCGTTGCGAAAGAAGAAAAAAAAATGAAATAAATCAAATTGATATTGATATTGATTGATATTGGGATATGATTGTTCCCATACGATTTTTTTTTGTGTTATAAATATAAAGTTGCTGACTTTCGTTTTTTCTTTGTTGCATTAAAATACGTGTGTCGCAGAGCATGTCTCAGACATTGTATATAAACATCTGTTTTTTTTTTTTGTCATTGTCTCTATCTTATCTCTTTCTTAACTTCCGTTTTCCTCATTTTTACGGTTTATAAAGTAAATTTTATAGTTGAATGTTTTGATATTTGCTCGATTATATTGGAGTATTAATATATTGGACATAAACATAAATATACGTTAAATTTATGAGTGAATAAGTACATGAGTTTCGTGAATATTTGTTTAGTTGTGATTTGTTTTTAAGAAGTGTAGTCCTATTACTATGGTTTATCGTATTTTCTGGTATTCCGAAAAAATAATTTGCAATTCGTTTGGTTCTATTAAGTGTCTGGGTGGCTTGGTATTTATCTACATTCTGTGTGCTTCCGGTTTTTCTGTGTATCTGTTTTATTAAATGTTTCGAATGTTTACTATGTGCAAGATGTGCGTGTTGTCTGTACGTGTAGTTCATTTGTCTTATATCTAGTCTTAACTAAAATATTAATGAATATTCTCCTATTTTTTATGATTTTTTTTTTATGATCGGGATGTTTGTTTAAGCCACGAATGCGTATTATGCGCTTCCAGGCGATATTCTGCGATTTGATGTTAGTTTCGATAGAAGGTTACTGATCGTTTTTGGCACTTTGTTGCGCGGTATTTGTATCATTGGTTGATAATTGTTAGCTTTTGGTTTATCAATTTTTATGTCACAATGAAGTATTGGTGGTGACCTGAAGTTCGGTTGCACTGGTGTTTGTGCAGGATGTTGTTCAGAATCATTTGTTCGTTCTACGATTATCGGTGGTAGCCTGATTTTGGGATGCACAGATGATGTAGAATCTATTTTGGATTTCGTTGCGCATTCAATACAGCTGAAAGACGATGGTAAACTTCCGAGTTCTGAAACGTTTCTGGGAATCGGTGGTGATCGGAAGTTCGGTGGTACTTCCTGTGGTATGCTGTTTTCATTTTTCTCCGATGTGCTTGTTTCTCGATGCCATGGTGGAACGAATTCTCGCAAATCAAATGCTATTGATGGTGATCGCGTTTCGTTTGTTGTATCGCTATTTACTGGCTGATTTTCGAGTTTCGCAACGTCCTTATGTTCTTGTGACATTTCGGGATTCAGTTGTAGTGATGGTTGTACTGAGTTTTCCAAATTTGGTATTTTTTCGTCACGAGTTGGCAGTGAGTTGTCAAGTTGTACTGATATTTGTGCGGCTTTCGGAGGGTTATCCTTTTCTTGCGTAGTTGTTGGAGGTGACCTGAAGGTTGGTTTCACGGGTGGTTTACCACTATTTTCGTCACCAGACGACTCTCCGATGTTCGTCGGCAACGGTTTGAATCCTTGTTTGTTGAAATTTACGTTTTCGGATTCTGTTTCTTTTTCCGTTCCATTTTCCTTATTTTTAGCCTTTTGGTTGTCGTTTTTGTTTTCGGTTCCATTGATTTTTTCGCTTTTGTCACCGTATAAGTAGCCGGTTGCCCCGTCAGGGCTGACTTTTTCACGAAACTCGTTTTTGTTCAGCTGCGATAAGCTTTCTGTTTTATTTGGCCTCATTGAGCTTTTTACTTTTTGCGGCCTCGTTGGGCTCTTTTCTTTTTGTTGCCTCGTTGGGCTTTTTCCGTTTTGTTGCCTCGTTGGGCTTTTTTCGTTTTCCTCTTCATCTTCTGTTGTGCTATCTTCTATATCCGTATACTTATATTTTGTTTCAATATCATCTCGTTTCCTATGTTGTTTGCGTGGTTCGTTTATTTCTCTATCTTCGTCTTCAGATGAGTCCGCTATACATTTTTCGATCGGTATCCGTTGTAGTTTGATTCTGCGTATTCCTTTTAATTTTTGCCTGGTCGGTTTCCGTGTAGGTATTTTCATGAGTTCAGCTTCGTTTTCTGATGTTTCTGTTTGTGGTGTTTCGTTGTGAATATTTGAATCAATTTTTGTGGGTACACTCTCCGTTATTTGTTTTGATTCTTCCATTTTCGGTAATTGGTTTGTTTCTTCTTGTGGTTGCTTTGTCTGTTTAGGGAGAATTTGTTTAGTTTTTTCGGCGTTTGCGTCGTACACTGTTGAGACTTGATTATTGATGCGAAGTCTCGTGGAGCACTTTGCTTCTTTTTGTTTAAGTAGGCGTTGAAAAATCTGTTCGATCTGTGCTACATCGAGGCTCGACTGTTGATTGGATATTTGGCGATTTCGCGAATCGCTGAGACTGCTATCTCGTGATCTGTTTCGATAGTTTCGATCACGTGAACTGTCTTGCTGCTTTCGAGTGTGCGAGTTGTCGCGATAATTTCGGTCGCGCGCGTTGTCACGATATTTTCGGTCGTTTTGATAATTGCGATCTCGCGAATCGTCTCGTCGCGAGTTGTTCTGGTTGTCACGTGGATTGTTATAATTATTGCGCGAGTTGTTGCGGGAATCATTGTGATTGCCGCGCGAATTGTAATTGTCACGCGAATTATTGTAATTGACACTCGAATTGTTTTGGTAGTTACAATCTCGTGAATCTCGCTTGCGATAGTCGTGTCGATTGTGTGAGTCTCTATCACTATAGTTGAATTGCACTCGAGAATTTCTGTCACGATTTTGATAGTTATCGGATCGTGAATGAATGTTTTCGCGCATATCTTCTTCGGTGTAGCGTCCATGTTGATTGTTCCACTGTGAGAAATGAATTTTCGCTTTATTGGGACTATTTTCCCTAGCTTCGAATTTTTCGCGGCTTCGCGTGTGATGAAGCGTTCGCCTACGTGCGAGTTCGTTTTCTATATTTACTGCTTCGTCGACTGCATCGTTCAGGGTTAGAAATGTTTGTTGCATGATTATGTTCCCAATGTGATCGAATAATCCGCGAATAAAGGCTTTTATCGCTGTTTGCCTTGCTTCTTGTATTCTGTTTAGCAGATACTGTTGTTGGTGTTGCTCTGTGTATACTTCGGTGAGTTGTTCTTCGATTCTTTCGGCGATTTTTCGTGTACGCATTGCGTAGTCTCTAACAGACTCGTTGTAATTTTGTACGTTAGATGTTAATTCTAATTCTAAATCGGATAATTCTACTGGTTTTTCGAAGGCATTTCTGAGATCTCTCAGAAGCGCTTCGAGTGTAAAATGCGTTTTTGAATCTGCTATATCTGCAGCCGATCCAAATAGTTTTAGATAAATTACGTTTAAAAATAGCGATTGGTCAATTTCGGGAACCATCTTTGCTCCCTTTCTACAAATGCGTAAAAAGTCGCGAACCGGAATATTTTTACCATTAAATGATGGTATTGCGCTGCAAACATCACAAAACGCAATACTATTGGTCGCCATTGTTGATGATGATGTATTGTCTGATTATTTATTGTGTTTGATCAATTCTTTTTTAATTGTGTACTAATTGTAAGTTTGAATTTTGTATTGTAATTAATTTAATTTTTTTTTCTTTTTTTTAATGCATATGCTAAAATATTTGATTGAATATGTGAAAAAAGAATGAATTAAAATCGAAACTGGATTTATTTGATATTCGCAGGATAAAACGAAATATTGATAAAGGCCAAAGAAAAATAAATTTCGAAGTTATGTATGAAAAATTTAATTAAATTATGAGAGTAAAAAAAAAGGATTTTGTTATAGTTCAAAAAGGTTTGAAAATTTATCGAGCCAAAAAAAGGGTATTAATATTAATAATTTTTGGTAAATATTGTTTATAAATATTTGTAATACTCTATTCAATTTGTTTTATTCAAAATTGTCCTTTTTTTTTTTAGCATCGATATAAATTTTCGATCTTAAGTTATATTTTTTTTTGTGTATCTCTATAAATGTAATATATTTTTTGTATTATTCGCTGCCATCTACGTGAGGCGCGTTTACTTTGTATTGGGGTGAAAAAGGGCAAAAAGAGAATTGACGTGTAGTAGAGAAAAAGGGAAATTCTACTTCTTCCGTGTGAAATGCCATGAACTACGGTGGTCGTACGTCGTGACACGGCCACGAGTACATAACAAGGTTGTTGCGATACGTTTTCGTAAGTCGACGCTCATTTTTCACGTATTTAATTGCACATTTGAAAACAAATAATAATAATAATTGGCTCAATATACGTTGCACGCTGTCAAATAATAATAACAAAAATGATTTATTTAATTGGTTTGTACTTACGTGTATGATGAGGATAAATAATAATTTTATTCAACTTTGGTCGGTTATGGTTAGACACATTTTTTTCTTGGCTTTCCCTGTTGTGTCGTCCTTTCTTCCTTCTATTGTTTTTTTTTTTTTTTAACGTCCTTCCTTCCTTTCTTCTATTTTTCGAAATTTTTCCGGTGGTGGATGGTGCGTCGGTGGTGGACAGCCGACGGGCGAGTCGCGCTGGTGCGGCAGATCACGGGCGTGGCGGATCGATGCCGCGGTCGATGACGGCTCGACGTTGGTAAAGGCGGCTGCTGCCGTTGATCGAGAAAAAAAAAAATTTTCTCGACGGTCGGTCACTCCCGACGTTACGCGCCCGCTCACCTGTTCACTCGACACTTACACGAATTCTATTGTCTTTTCTTTTCCTTTTTCTTTTTTTTTTTTTTTTGCACTCTGTATTGTTTTTTTTTTTTTATTATTATTATTATTAAGTATTTTTGTAATAAATGTCTTTGTATATATGTATTTAATGTCTAAGTTGATTACTATTTATTAAGTGTCTTGGCACTATATTTTTTCTTCCCTTCTCTTTTTTTTTCCACTTTTTCGTGTCTCTTTTTTTTGTTTTCTCTGTTGTTTAAGCGTTCACTATTTGGGATTTTTTCCTTTTTTCACTGTTCGTTGTTTTTTTTTTTTTTTTTTTTACTCAGTGTCACTGTTCGTTGTGTTTTTGTTTCACTGTTTTTCACTTCTGTGTGTTTTTCACTGTCCGGTTTTGTTTATTCGTGCGAGCGCGGCTCAAGCACGGTTGTCGCGTCAGGGTGAAATTTTTTTTTTTTTTTGAAAAAGTGATTTTTTTTTTTTTATGCAGGCGTGTTTGCTTAGTTCGTCACTTCTGACACCATGTAATAGAATGGCAATGCGGGTATATAAATGATTCAAGTAACTCCGAGGTGGATATCTATTGTTCGATGGTTTATTAGAATCGCAGCAATGAATTTAGGAGAGTTACGGAGAGTGTACCGGTTGAAGACTCGAGCTGGACTGATGTGAAGCGGGCGTGAAGCCGAGGGCCTGACGCGCGCTTCACAAAGGGACAAAGTCGCGACAGAGTGTCGCGACGCCCGCGATAAGGCCCGTCTCACGGCTCTAAGCCGTGCGGCCGGATGCAGATAACCCGGGAGGGCTTCTGCGTATTAAACGCAGCGGAAAAGTAACACCGCTGCGTTGGTGAAAGGTAATAAGAGGCTGGAGCCGTTACAAAAAGAAAATAATGTGAAAAAAAAATTGAGATATATTACGATTAAACAAAATTATTAATATTTTGAACACATAAATGGACTCGGGTATCGCGCGCATCCGATGGACGAAACAAAGAAGAAACCTCTCGACGACTTTCCCCTCCAACAAAAGAAAATAATGTGAAAAAAAAAATTGAGATATATTACGATTAAACAAAATTATTAATATTTTGAACACATAAATGGACTCGGGTATCGCGCGCATCCGATGGACGAAACAAAGAAGAAACCTCTCGACGACTTTCCCCTCCAACAAAAGAAAATAATGTGAAAAAAAAAATTGAGATATATTACGATTAAACAAAATTATTAATATTTTGAACACATAAATGGACTCGGGTATCGCGCGCATCCGATGGACGCAACAAAGAAAAAACCTCTCGACGATGTTCCCCTCCAACAAAAGAAAATAATGTGAAAAAAAAATTGAGATATAGTACGATTAAACAAAATTATTAATATTTTGAACACATAAATGGACTCGGGTATCGCGCGCATCCGATGGACGAAACAAAAAAAAAAAAACCTCTCGACGACGTTCCCCTCCAACAAACGAAAATAATGTGAAAAAAAAATTGAGATATATTACGATTAAACAAAATTATTAATATTTTGAACACATAAATGGACTCGGGTATCGCGCGCATCCGATGGACGAAACAAAAAAAAAACTTCTCGACGATGTTCCCCTCCAACGAAAGAAAATAATGTGAAAAAAAAAAATTGAGATATATTACGATTAAACAAAATTATTAATATTTTGAACACATAAATGGACGGAAAAAAACTTCTCAACGACGTTCCCTTCCAGAAAAATAAAAAATATGTATTTTCGAGATATATGTGATGTGATGTTATTAAAGAAAGAACAAAATTATTAATTTATTGAACATATAAATATAGATTGCTGTTTATTTGAAAACTGGTCAGTTTACTTTGTTCACGAATAATCTATTCATTCATTGTTTACTTTCATGTTACGATAGAACAGGAGATACATTGTTTTCTCCATGATTTTTTAATATATGTCTCTATGTAAATTCCTTTGGTAGTAATTTTGTTAAATTCCTTTTGTAAATACGTCATGTTTAGACGCATATTCTATATGTAAAGAAAGAAATCTCGTTGAAAATGCAGATAAAAATATATTCTTTTGTATTAAATAAAAAAAAAACTTATTTTCAACAAAACCTTATTTCACATATATCACCGATAGATTTGCCATGTAAAAATTTCGAAAAAATATGCAAAAAATTATACATTTTCTAAACACAATAAATTGTTCGATAAAAAAAAAGTGTTCAACATGTTGAACACTAAAATATATTTCAAAACTGGTCGCTTTACTTTCTTCACGAGTTTTCTATTCATTAGTTAACTTTCATGTTACAATATAAAAACCGAGAGATACATTACATTCTGCATTATCGTTTAATACAAAGTTCCATCTAAATGAATTTCATTCTAATTTTCTTCTTGTTCCCTGCTTTAAATACGTTACGTTAGACGTATTCAATATGCAAAGAAAAAAAGCTCATTGATATACAAATTAAAAAAACATGTAAAAAAAGTGTTTAACATGTTGAACACTAAAATATATTTCAAAACTGGTCGCTTTACTTTCACCACGAGTTTTCTATTCATTAGTTAAATTTCATGTTACAATATAAAAACCAAGAGACACATTACATTCTACATTATCGTTTAATACAAAGTTCCATCTAAATGAATTTCATTCTAATTTTCTTCTTGTTCCCTGCTTTAAATACGTTACGTTAGACGTATTCAATATGCAAAGAAAAAAAAACTCATTGAATATACAACTAAAAAAAAAACATGTAAAAAAAAAACAATCGACAAAAATTTATTTCACATATATTCCCGCTACAAATCCCATGTGAAAATTTCGACCGTCGACGAGCTGTCTCTTATCACCCCCTTTCCCGACGCATATATAAAAACTTTCGGTCAACCCCGAGCATTGGCAGCACCGCAACCGCATTGGCGGAATCCGCATTGGCGGAATCGCAGGATAACATCTCTCTCTCTCTCCCTCGAGAAAGATCGGTAGAGTTGCAAAAGCTTAGCGACCTATATGCAAACGCGCTCCGAGTCGTAATACGTCGCCCGTGTAACGACACGCATGAAACGATGAATCGAGTTTACGACACCTATTTTGCAGGGTAAGCGGAATGGACGTCCGGCTACTTTATTATCGCCGTCTCCTCTCCCCCCCCCCCCCTCCCCCTCCCCCCACCATACTTGCTCAATCTGCCGGTCCGCGGCCAGACATACTTTATACGCGTGTATTTGTGTGTATTAGTTCGCCGAACCGTTCCTCCCTTGATAACCACAGTGCGTACGTACACGAGCGTATTGAACGCCGAGGAGAACCGAGCGCGCAAACTTCAACCCCGACCGTTATCCGAAGCGACGGGCGGCGTACAAACACACATACACATATGCATATATGTGCAGGTACGGTGG
>OY294018.1:3525800-3564491 GCA_958510785.1 Exephanes ischioxanthus | reverse complement strand
AAGAAACTTGTGCCACGGAGTGTTTCTTCGGAATTAATTTTTACGCAAACGATCTCTGGGGTTGGCTCACACTTTTCTGGCGTTTCTTGTTCTTCCGGAAGCGAAATGAAGAAAATCCCACCGATTGTCGTTTCGAAAATCGTCGAATTTATCGTCTCCTTTTTCATCGTGTAACCCACGTGCATATACATATGTAATACGCTACGCCCGGGTGATCCCACCTACGCAGTTTCCCTGACACCCTACCTGCTTATTAGGCAAACATTTGCCAGTTGGTGGCAAAATGCTATCTGGGTACCGAACCAACCTGTTATTACCTTGGGACACTTTGGGCTTAACATACATAGTATATGTATTTCCGGAAAGTCGAAAGCCCTCCATTCACGGACTCGTAGGCAATTTCGATTGTCTATTGACCGATTCCGATTGACCGGAAGCGAAGTAAAGAAGTGCCCACCAATTGTCATTTCGAAAACTTTCTTGTCCAATTTATCGCCCCCTTTTCCATCACCCACGTGCATATACATATGTAATACGCTACGCCCGGGTAAGCCAAACTACGCTATTTTCCTAATACCCAGATATATCGTATAGGAAAACATTTGCCAGATTCAGAACCACCCTGCCAATACTTTGCAATGCCTTGAGCATAATACACATAGTATATGTATGTCCGGAAAGTCCAAAGCCCTCCATTCACGTGCTCGTAGGCAGTTTCCCTGAATCGATGGGAAATCGTAAACCGGCACGTGTTCGATTGACTATTGACCGATTCCGGTTGACCGGAAGCAAAGTAAAGAAATGCCCACCAATTGTCATTTCAAAAATTTTCTTGTCCAATTTATCGTCCCCTTTTCCATCACCCACGTGCATATACATATGTAATTCGCTACGCCGGGTGATCCCAACTACGTAGTTTACCTAACACCCTATCTGCGTATTGCCACCAACTGGCAAACATTTGCCAGTTGGTGGCAAAATGCTATCTTGGTACCGAATCAACCTGCCAATACTTCGCGACACTTTGAGCATAATACATATAGTACCTATATGTATTTCCGGAAAGTCCAAAGACCTCCATTCGCGGACTCGTAGGCAGTTTCCCTGAATCGATGGGAAATCGTGAACCGGCACGTGTTCGATTGACTATTGACCGATTCCGGTTGACCGGAAGCGAAGTAAAGAAGTGCCCACCAATTGTCATTTCAAAAATTTTCTTGTCCAATTTAATGCCCCCTTTTCCATCATGTAACCCACGTGCATATACATATGTAATACTCTCCCACCGGGTGAGCCTAACTACGCAGTTTTCCTAATACCCTATCTGGGTATTAGGAAAACATTTTCCAGATGGTGGCAGAATGCTATCTTGGTACCGAATCAACCTGCCAATACTTTGCGACACTTTGAGCATAATACATATAGTACCTATATGTATTTCCGGAAAGTCCAAAGACCTCCATTCGCGGACTCGTAGGCAGTTTCCCTGAATCGATGGGAAATCGTGAACCGGCACGTGTTCGATTGACTATTGACCGATTCCGGTTGACCGGAAGCGAAGTAAAGAAGTGCCCACCAATTGTCATTTCAAAAATTTTCTTGTCCAATTTATCGTCCCCTTTTCCATCACCCACGTGCATATACATATGTAATTCGCTACGCCCGGGTGAGCCTAACTACGCAGTTTTCCTAATACCCTATCTGGGTATTAGGAAAACATTTTCCAGATGGTGGCAGAATGCTATCTTGGTACCGAATCAACCTGCCAATACTTTGCGACACTTTGAGCATAATAAATACAGTACCTATATGTATTTCCGGAAAGTCCAAAGACCTCCATTCGCGGACTCGTAGGCAGTTTCCCTGAATCGATGGGAAATCGTGAACCGGCACGTGGTCGATTGACTATTGACCGATTCCGGTTGACCGGAAGCGAAGTAAAGAAATGCCCACCAATTGTCATTTCAAAAATGTTCCTGTCCAATTTATCGTCCCCTTTTCCATCATGTAACCCACGTGCATATACATATGTAATACTCTCCGACCGGGTGAGCCTAACTACGCAGTTTTCCTAACACCCTATCTGCGTATTAGGCAAACATTTGCCAGTTGGTGGCAAAATGCTATCTCGGTACCGAATCAACCTGCCAATACTTCGCGACACTTTGAGCATAATACATATAGTACCTATATGTATTTCCGGAAAGTCCAAAGACCTCCATTCGCGAACTCGTAGGCAGTTTCCCTGAATCGATGGGAAATCGTAAACCGGCACGTGTTCGATTGACTATTGACCGATTCCGGTTGACCGGAAGCGAAGTAAAGAAATGCCCACCAATTGTCATTTCAAAAATGTTCCTGTCCAATTTATCGTCCCCTTTTCCATCACCCACGTGCATATACATATGTAATTCGCTACGCCCGGGTGATCCCAACTACGCAGTGTTCCTAACACCCTATCTGCGTATTAGGCAAACATTTGCCAGTTGGTGGCAAAATGCTATCTTGGTACCGAATCAACCTGCCAATACTTCGCGACACTTTGAGCATAATACACATAGTACCTATATGTATTTCCGGAAAGTCCAAAGACCTCCATTCGCGGACTCGTAGGCAGTTTCCCTGAATCGATGGGAAATCGTAAACCGGCACGTGTTCGATTGACTATTGACCGATTCCGGTTGACCGGAAGCGAAGTAAAGAAATGCCCACCAATTGTCATTTCAAAAATGTTCCTGTCCAATTTATCGTCCCCTTTTCCATCACCCACGTGCATATACATATGTAATTCGCTACGCCCGGGTGATCCCAACTACGCAGTGTTCCTAACACCCTATCTGCGTATTAGGCAAACATTTGCCAGTTGGTGGCAAAATGCTATCTTGGTACCGAATCAACCTGCCAATACTTCGCGACACTTTGAGCATAATACATATAGTACCTATATGTATTTCCGGAAAGTCCAAAGACCTCCATTCGCGGACTCGTAGGCAGTTTCCCTGAATCGATGGGGAATCGTTAACCGGCGCGTGTTCGATTGACTATCGACGGTTGTTTTTGCAGGGCTCTGATTTACCGGCTCCCATGGAGGAGCCGGTCGAGGCGGAGACGGAGGTGAAGGGTGAGAAAACTAGATGCAGGAATAATAGATAGTGTGTTAGAAACAGGGTCGAGGGTGGGAGACGGAGTGCCATTGACACGGAGTGGAGATTGACGAAGAGAAGAGGGCTGTGCCACTGTTGCACGACGGCTACGACAACAAGTACATCAGGGGAAACCCGAGGGACGGAGGGAGAGAGAGTCGGCCTCCGGCTCGGCAACATCAATCTCGGCTCTTGTTTCGAGTGGCGTTAATTCGCTACCCTTGTATCCGGGGGAAGGGGGGGGGGGGGCAAGGTTTCGCACACTCTTCACACCCGTGTTCGGGGGTGGAAGGACACGAGAAACGTTAGACCTTCGACCCGTGATCCCGATAAATGGGGGTCCATACGTCAATCCGTAGGGGCGATTGGGCCGAAGTACGCTCCACTGGGCACTGTTGCAATCGACCGATTTGCAACCGACTTGGACGTGTGAAAAAATAAATGAGAATTTTAGACGCTAAATTTACCGGCAATACACCCCGTGTTTAGGCGGTAACTAAGACGGCAACTGAGGCCGTTTGGAGACCGCGAACAGCGGAGGAATTGGCAGAAGAGGGGAAAGACAATGCTCTTTCTCCTAAGCTGTTTGTGGTCTCAAAACTGCACTCTTTACAGATCTTCTTACCGACGATCGTATTTCAATAGCCTTAATGCGAAATGAACTCGGTCGGTAACGAAAATTGTAATTCATTTCTTTTTTTCAGATTCAACTTCCTTGCAGAAAAAAAAATTGGGTTTAATAGAAAATACAAACTTTTCATGATATTCAAAAAATTCAAAATTACACAAAGTTTAAACGGTCCGATCGATTCTCTCGAAATTTCGATGGCATCATCGAGCAATAATATTCCATCTGGGTACGCCTTTTTAGCCAGACAGTCTAAAAATTCTGAGAGCTAGATTGCGCACAGACATTTTCAAAGAAATTAAAAATTACGTACAAAAAAACAACTGCTTATTTTTGGATGAAATTTTGAAAAAACATTGACTATTAACCACACATGCTCTGTGTGAAATTTCAGCTCGATCGGTCGAGGCATTCTCGAGTTTGCTCATTCACACACGCACACACGCACACACACATACGCACACACATACATCCGGACATTTCCACTAAAAGTGAGTTTTCGATCTTTTGGAAGATACTGAACACGTTTTTATTGAAACATCGAAATTTTTTTTTCACCGTAAAAAAGCTTCCTCTATGAGGAAATATTTTTTTATCCAAAATGGACAAAAAAAAAGGAACAGAATATTCCACTTGTGAAAAATAATAACTCGCACCCCGTGGTCCGCTCGCCCAATCCTCGAAGCTCAGTGGCCGTCGTGGCCCGAACTTCTCGGCGTCAATCGAAGTTCAGCCCCAACGAACTCGTCAATTCTGCGACGGACAAGGGTAAGTATCGGAAGTTACGCGTGTCGGTCTTCCGTACGCATACACAGGAGGACGGTTACGCAGTTAATTACTAATTAGGAAAGGCAAGCTCGTATTTCACCTTCAAGCGGCCATCGCGCCCTTGCCACCCCCCCTCAAAACAATATTTGTCTTTGATTACCTTTTATGATGTTTGCACTGGCAGGCAAATAGCTCCTGCCATCCGACGATCCGGCAAGCCAACGAGAGACCAACGAACGATACAGTGAACCGACACCGGGCCAATGTACGTGGTTTACGTGTATATACCGCGTGTATCCACCCCCTGCGTGGTGCACACCCTTCCTGGCATCGCTCTAGAGCGACCTTTCGAACCCCAACGCTAAAATCTTCTCCCGTTGGATAAGAGTTTAATTTGTCTTTGGCCAACAGACTAGAAAGTTTGCGTCGATTCGCGTTTTCCACGTACACTTCCGGTCATGTGCATGTATAAATTTAGGGATCAGGCAGACGCATCCGAGGCAACTTATTAAGGTTGCAAAGACCGTTTCGGATTCAACAATTTAAAAAAAATGGTTTACTTCGAATTATGTTTGTGAAGAGTTACGAAAACGCCGGAACGATTTCTTGGGTTAGCTATATCTTATCGAATTCTATCTATCCTATTTTGAAATAGAAATAGAAGATATTTATTTTTTTTAGGTAATTTTGGTTTATTTGTTTAGGTGCAATTTTGCTGATTAGATCGGCCTTTAACGGATGATGGACATTTTTGAGCTTAGTGGTTCATACAAAGAGAATGCCCCTAGCAAGTTGATGGACCGCAAACGGACCGAAAAACGGACACGTCCGTTGGGGAACAAAACGGACCGTAAAAAACGACAAAACGGACTGCATATTTTTTGTTGGCATTTGGTCTTTTTTCTGTCGCGGAAACCGAAAACGGATCGAACGTTTTTTTTTTTCGAAAAATTTGCTTTGGTCCGTTTTCGGTTCCCGCAACCGAAAAAGGACCAAGATCGTATTTTTATTCTGTCCTTTCATTAAAAACAGAATTAAAAGAAAAACAACAAAAAAATTTTTAAACTTAGCCAAAAATTTTGATAAAAAACGTTCGGTCCTTTCTCGGTTTCCGCAACCAAAAAAGGATCAATCCAAACGTACAGTCCGTTTTACCGTTTTTGTGGTCCGTTTCGTTCCCCAACGGACGTGTCCGTTTTTCGGTCCGTTTTTTTAGTTTTTTTTCCCGAAAAGCAGCCGTCCGTGAACTTGCTATGGGCAGTAAAGTTAAAAATACATTCGTAGAAAGCGCGACTAGATTCGACTTTGGTCAATATAAGAGAGCGGACGGTCGATCCTAAGGGATTGGAGCGCTTCACACTAGTCAAATTAGTGCTACATGTTTGAAGTCGTTTATACAAAGTTTTACGCATATATTGATTATAGTGGATAGTTATTTGTGTTAATGCAGATGTCCTTAACCTGGAAAAACGTTAATTGCAATCGTTTTGCAAAAATATTAACTGGTTTCTGTTAATTTTCGAAAAGGTACATATTCGTTCAGTTTTTTCAACGAATAATGCGCAATTTTTCGTCGTTTTTGATGTATCACGGCTCATTCTCTTCCATGAAAGATGCTTTACAAATTTACCGTCCAGATATTCGATACTATTTTCCGTTAAAAAATTACAGCTGTTTGTTTGTGAAGGGATTTTGTCGACGGATAAACAAAAGGCTGTCATTTTGAAACGGAAAATACTATCGAATATCTAGACGGTGAATTCGTAGAGCATCTTTCAAGGAAGAGAACGAGCCGTGATACATCAAAATCGAGCATACATTACGGATTATTCTTTGAAAAAACTGAACGAATATGTACCTTTTCAAAAATAAGCTCAAACCAATACATATTTTTGCAAATCCATTGCAATTAATGTTTTTCCAGATTAAGCACATTTGCTGAAAAAAAAACCATCCACCCTAATCGATAGATACCCAAAAGTTTGTCTAAAGGGCTTTAAAAATGTACTCATTTGTGTGGCGTGAAGCGCTCCGACCGCGTTAACTACTAAAGACAAAGTAAAATATTTTTGACATATTCTTATCCATCTTATCTAAAAGTCCGAGAAAAAAAATCCTAATATCAACATACGACTCGATTTGGACAAAATTGTTAGCCGATTCCTATTTCAGTACCTAAAAAAGTAGTCAGGAACATGTTCCGCTAAGTATTTCTCGGAATTAATTTTTACGCGAGAAATTGCAAGGGTTCGTTCTGTCACACTTTCCCCGCGTTTTCTTTTTTCCGGAAGCATAATAAAGAAAATTCCGCCGATTGTCGTTTCGAAAACTTTCTTGTCCAATTTATCATCACCTTTTCCATCACGCGCCCCACGCTCATATTTATATACATACATATAATATATGTAATACGCTCCCCATTGGATCTAACAAAAGCCCGGCATGCAAATTAGTATTCTTCGTTAAGTCCGCGAGCACTTTCGGTAAGACGGGGCAAAGCCCGAATGAGTGAACGAGCCGGGTAGGCGGTGTTCGCACGTTCGGTCTCCGGCATCCGCGAAGACGCACCGGGTGTCTTACGATATAAGCCCTCGCAATAATTTCACCCCCCCCCATTTACGCTGGATAGACAAATGCAATTTACATTAATCAACCTAATCGATAAATTCATGAATTTAAATAAAATTTTTATTTCCATTTTTTTTTTTTTTTTTTTACTGAAATGTAATTATCCAAACGGGTATCGCGGGTTCGCCGCGGCCGGTGAGCCGCGCGAGCGGCAAGCACACGTACATCGGTACGCTCGGCTTACACGCACCCGCATGCGAAACGTGTTCGGATTAAACGCCGCGAGAGACAGATATAACCGCGGATGCATGGGGTGGAAGGCAGCGCGAGGGAACGAGAAGGATGCAGGATTGCGCGTAGGACGCGAGGGAGGGAATGAGGAAGAGAGATTTCAGAATCGAGGATAGGACTCTGTGCAGCGGCACAATGCCGGTTCGCACCCCTATCACCGTCAAGCTGTCGACGTCACTGATAACGGCCAATGTGCTAAACGCATTGGAATCCATTTCGGGAGCTTTCATCTCTCACCGACGAGCCTCCAACTACATCGTTCCTCCCCCCCCCCCCTCCCCCCCCCCCCCCCGCTCCTACCCTCTTGCTATACCCTTCCTCTCGCATTCCTATGAACTACAATTTTTTTCGTACTATATGTAAAATGGGACGTCGATTATTGATAATCGGTTTTTGGGGTTAATCGAACGTGCTAAGGAATTTATGAACGCACACGGGTCACTGTGACCCCGAATCGTACATAGAACTGTGCGGCTTTAAAATTGAATACATTTACGGATAGACAGTAATAAATAATTACGCAAAATCGGAATATGAAGTTTCGTAAAAATAAGTTTGTTAAATAAGTGACAAAGTCTTCTGTTCAGGTCTTAATATGCAAACGTGTCACGTGACATTGACAATTTTTGTTTGGACCTTTGTGTGTGAAACTCGAGCCGGATGGTGCGATCGGGGAATTAAGGTAGTCCTTCCGGTCAGCCTGAGCCCACGTGAATTCAGAGCGAATTGAGAGTGGAATTGCGAATACTTCGCGATGAGATAAAAATCTGAAAAAAATCAACCATTTGGAAGGTACTGAAAAGATTGATTTTGCATAATAATAATTCCAAAATGTTATTAACAAATGAATGAAAAAAAAATTGTTCAACAAATCTTCCGGCAATTTAACTTTTTGTTAATATAAAAACAATAAGTTAATCTTTTTGAATACGTATGAATTTTTTCAGAATTTTGTCTAATTTTTGAAAATTGCGTTTTTAGTTAATAAAAAAACGTGATTTTCAAAAATTAGATAAAATTCTTTAAAAATTCATACGTATTCAAAAAGATTAACAAATTGTTTTTATATGAAAAAAAGTTAAGTTGCCAGGGAATGTGTTGACAATTTTTTTTTTATGCATTCGTTAATAATAAATTTGTTAATAACAATTTTTTTTTTTATGCATTTGTTATTATGTAAAATCAATATTTTCAGCACCTCTATATGCTTGATTTTTTTCGAATTTTTATCCCATCGAGAAGTGTTCGTAATTCTCTCTCAATTCTCTCTGAACTCATGTGGGCTCAGGCTGTCCGCTAGGACTACCTTAAGAAACATAACAATTGTGGACGTTTGCGGACAATGAGTTGTTGCAAAAAAAAAATACAAATTTTTTTATTGTGCAGACTATTTTTTTAATGTTTTTTTTTTTTAAGAAAGTGCGTCGTTATCCACTTCGGGGTTGTTTGGAATCATGAAAGAGAGATGGTTGATCTCTCATCCGCACGCCTCCAACTATACCACCCCCCCCCCCCCTCCCTGCCCTCTTGCGCTATACCCTTCACCCAGAAAAAACATTTATTTGACGGCGACCGTTTATTTCCTTTAAGTAAAATATGTATTTGATTTAAATAAATATTTATGTAAATTAAGTAAATAGTTACTTAAATGAAATAAATATTTATTTAAATCAAATAAATATTTATTTAAATCAAATAAATATTTTACTTAAACCAAGTAAACGTTGGTCGTCAAATAAATTATTTTTCTGGGTGTTCTTCTCGCATTCCTATGAACGAGCATTTTTTTTGGACTTCCGACTATATCGTTCCTTTACGGCTTTCGACTATATCGTTCCTCCCCACACCCACCCGCTTACGCTATAGTTCCTCTCACTGTCCTATGAACTAGTATTTTTTTCGGACTATATACAAAAGGAACGTCGATTATTGATAATCGGTATTTGGGGTTAATCGAACGTGCTAACCAATTTAAGAACGACCACGGAGTCGCTGTGACCCTAAATCGCGTAACTGTGTCGGCTTTGAAATCGAATAAATTTGCGGATTAACGACTTTTTTCAGGAAAGTGCGTGGATATTCGCTTAGGGGTAATTTTGACCTATCCACTTTAATGAAATTTCTTACGAAATGAGGCATTGTGATTTCTTCAGATTTTGAGTATTTTTTTTTTTTTTTGTAATAAATGGTAGTAAGGTAAAAGTACCAGTGGCCGCACACCTAAACAGGCCCAGTACCTGAACATGTATGAAAAATCGTATTTCCGTCACTCTTGCACGCCCGATTTGTCACTGCACTGCAAAAAATTATTTCGCAATATCGGAATACGAATTTTCGTATAAATAATTTTGTTAAATAAGTGACTCGTTTGTTCAAGTTCGAACATACAAATCGGTCCCTCTATTTGCCATGTCATTAAAAACTTTACTTTGTACTTTTGTTTGTAAAACTCGGAGCGGAATGGTGCGATCGGAAAATTAACAGATAAAAAATTGTGGACGTTTGTGGACAATAAGTTGTAAAAAGTTAAAACTTTTTTTTTTTACCGCGTTGTACGTTTGCCTTATTGTGTTGGACTTACCGTGTGAGGAGACCAGTGATGAGGCCATGTTCTCGTCTCGTGGCTTCCGGCGACGCTCGGCTGGCTCGCGAGAAAAACGACGCGTCTGTCGGTACTTCCGGTTCCGGTGCCGGTCGTGGCTAGTAAGGCCGCTCTCGCTCTCGACCCGCCGACGCTCAAAGTCGGCGACGTGTCCATCTTCTTATCTGAAGCAAAATAAAGAGCATAACAATTATAAACACTTTCTCTTAACTGACATAAACGATAGCGCATATATATATATATATATATAGATATATATATATATATATATATATATATATATATATATATATATATATATATATATATATATATGTTCATCTACGATTACGAGTACAAATTGAAATAATTGACAAAGCATTTTTTTTATCTGCGTAATAATCTCATCTCGTGGAGAAGTTATAAAAAAAAAGAAAGATAAAAGCGCGACGCTGGTACGGAAAAATGTTGGCTCGGATGGAGACGTCAGGCAGGAAGCGCGTTATAATCGAGTTACTCGTTAACGCGATACTCACCCCTTAGTTAAATCCCCACGCATCAGCGCACCAAAGTTACTTCGACGTTCAACGTCAATTTTTATTTCGCGTCGGTCGTAATTTCTTCGTCTATTTCGGGAACCGATTTTTTTAAATTCTCTTTCTTATCATCCAATAATTGACAATTTTTAATGCAATTAAATTATGGTTTTTTTTTTTTTTTTTTTAATATATTCTATTCGATTATCGTATTACGACCGTTCGATTTCTTTAGATATCTCGCAAACTATTAAATACAGAGCTATTACATCGCAATATATTACAGTACCGCTCGTGTACGTTACTTTCTACACATTTTACATTGATCATTTTTTGTATTTATTATTTTTTATATCTATAATAATTAGACGATATGTCGTTGTCTCTTTTAGCTGACGGAGTTTGCACGATTATGTTCGCTTAATATATTTTTTATATTTTTCCTGTTTTTAATTTTTTTAATTTTCTTTATGTCTATTAAAGATTTCTTTTAATAGAAAATTACGTCGTCTGTTATACTTTAAGCTTTACACGAATTCACTGCTCTCACTACTGTGTTTGTTATACGACGCGGCTTTAGTTTAATAAAAAATAATAATTCGCGTTTCCGAGTTACGATATATCGATTTCACTGATAACTTATTATTATTATTTTTATATATATATATGTTTTTATTAGAGATTCACGAAATTTGCGTCGTTTTTTTTTTCCACGTGGTTGACAGAAGCTCGGTGCGCTGCTTCACTCACGCGTCACGTTTAGAATCCCTACGATCGGCCTCGAGTCGTTCAATAATTTTCCTCGGTGTCATTTTGATGATATTTTTTTTCTTCGTAAAAATTCAAATTTTTCAATTTTTGTTTTTATTTTTTATTTTTTTTACTTTTTCTTGAAATTAAAAAACCATAAATCGATCATCGCACGAGAATATCGGCGGTACGGATATCAATGACGAATGTTCGATCGCTTCCCTCCTCGTGTTTCCCTCATCGATTATCGACGACTCGTCACTCGCGCAACTTTCGTACCGTCCGTTCATCGTAGCTCGCCCGATTTCCCGATCATGCTCCCCCGAGGACATAAATTTTACTCCCGTCCGTCGACGGAACGACGAGACCCTCTGCATTCAGTTCGAACGACGGGACCGCCGAATTCGCCATTGCTCGAACCAAAGTTTTTTTATTCCAAGCTCTCTTAAATCCATGTGTCATAAAAAATTCCCAAATTTTTCATTCCTCAATGTCTTTCCTCCTCAAATCTCTGTCGAACTAATTTTCAAATCGTCGCCTTGTCGACATTTCCGACCTCGATGCTCGCTCCGCTCCGAATTTTCTCAACTGGCATCGGACCGATTCGTCCCAAAACAAACTTTCGTCGCTCTCCGACTTTGCCGATCGGTCGATTTCTATTATGCAGACTCTCTTATTTAAAAAAATTTTTTTTTACCTTTTTACTCAAAAAATAATAATTCAACTAAACTTAACAAATTTATTATCAAACAATTCCGTACGACCGGTATCGCCGACTCGAGAGCCTTGCGAGACGAGTCCTGCCTCGGGCGATCGTCGACGATCGGTGGAAAAAAAATAATATGGGAGATCGGTACGAAATATTAGTAGCCTGGCGTCGCGTACGGAGACGCGCACGACACTGAACACCGGAAAGTCTCGCGGAGTCGTACTCTCTCGCGGTACAACTCGGGCTCACGTGGTAAATCCTCGCGCATGCGACGATCCTACCACCACGCAAGGTTTCGCCTTGCCGCTTCTCCCTCTCCTCCAAACTCGGAAATTTCCCGTCCTTCAACCCCCCCCCCCTCCGCCCGCCCGCCCCC
Organism: Exephanes ischioxanthus; assembly: GCA_958510785.1. NCBI lineage: Eukaryota > Metazoa > Arthropoda > Insecta > Hymenoptera > Ichneumonidae > Exephanes > Exephanes ischioxanthus. Next base: position 3,552,141 of record OY294018.1, on the reverse strand, counting down.
GCACCGGCGCTCCTCCAACCCCCGAGCCAACCCGCCATTCCCGCAGCCGCCGTCTTTCGGTACCCATCGTCCTCTTCGCCTCCGCTCAGATCTCTCGCCATTTCCATCTCACCTCGCTCAATCTCTCGCACAGCCTCGGCCTAACCCGAGCAAGTGGTATATAAGGACTGCCGCCTTCGATTCTCCTTACGCTTTTTCACCCCTTCCCACCCCTGTCTGTACTCTCCTTATTCCGCTTCTTTCGTTTCTTACTATTTTTTCTTTACTTTTTTTTTGTAATTTGTTTTTTGGTCTTTCCTTCTTTCCTTAAGAAAGGAAAGATTAGGGGTAATTCTTATCCTTCTGTTTTTTTTTTTTTTCGGAATTCGGATGTTAAGAAACAATTGCGCATTTAAGGTAGGAGACTCAGCGCTGGTTTGATTTCTAATCAAATGCCTGCAAAGTTCTTGAGATTTAAAACAAATTGTTCCACCGAGCTCAGATTATCATCGATGTAGGTATCGGTTCCGAAAATGAAATATTTCGGGGCGAAAACGAAAAATTGTCACCCCTTCCCTTCCCTGTCTATACTCTCCTTATTCCGCTTCTTTCGTTTCTTACTATTTTTTCTTTACTTTTTTTGTAATTTGTTTTTTGGTCTTTCCTTCTTTCCTTAAGAAAGGAAAGATTAGGGGTAATTCTTATCCTTCTGTTTTTTTCGGAATTTTTATGTTAAGAAACAATTGCGCATTTAAGGTAGGAGACTCAGCGCTGGTTTGATTTCTAATCAAATGCCTGCAAAGTTCTTAAGATTTAAAACAAATTGTTCTACCGAGCTCAGATTATCATCGATGTAGGTATCGGTTCCGAAAATGAAATATTTCGGGGCGAAAACGAAAAATTGTCACCCCTTCCCTCCCCTGTCTGTACTCTCCTTGTTCCGCTTCTTTCGTTTCTTACTATTTTTTCTTTACTTTTTTTTTGTAATTTGTTTTTTGGTTTTTCCTTCTTTCCTTAAGAAAGGAAAGATTAGGGGTAATTCTTATCCTTCTGTTTTTTTTTTTTTCTCGGAATTCGGATGTTGAGAAACAATTGCGCATTTAAGGTAGGAGACTCAGCGCTGGTTTGATTTCTAATCAAATGCCTGCAAAGTTCTTGAGATTTAAAACAAATTGTTCCACCGAGCTCAGATTATCATCGATGTAGGTATCGGTTCCGAAAATGAAATATTTCGGGGCGAAAACGAAAAATTGTCACCCCTTCCCTTCCCTATCTATACTCTCCTTATTCCGCTTCTTTCGTTTCTTACTATTTTTTCTTTACTTTTTTTGTAATTTGTTTTTTGGTCTTTCCTTCTTTCCTTAAGACAGGAAAGATTAGGGGTAATTCTTATCCTTCTGTTTTTTTTTCGGAATTCAGATGTTAAGAAACAATTGCGCATTTAAGGTAGGAGACTTAGCGCTGGTTTGATTTCTAATCAAATGCCATTTCTAATGGAATGCCTGGGAAGTTCTTAAGATTTAAAACAAATTGTTCTACCGAGCTCAGATTATCATCGATGTAGGTATCGGTTCCGAAAACGAAAAATTCTCACCCCTTCCCTCCCCTGTCTATACTCTCCTTATTCCGCTTCTTTCGTTTCTTACTATTTTTTCTTGCCTTGTTTTATAATTTGTTTTTTGGTCTTTCCTTCTTTCCTTAAGAAAGGAAAATTTAGCGGTAATTCTTATCCTTCTGTTTTTTTCGGATTTTTTATGTTAAGAAACAATTGCGCATTTAAGGTAGGAGACTTTGCGCTGGTTTGATTTCTAATCAAATGCCATTTCTGATGAAATGCCTGCAAAGTTCTTGAGATTTAAAACAAATTGTTCCACCGCGCTCAGATTATCATCGATGTAGGTATCGGTTCCGAAAATGAACTATTTCGGGGCGGAAACGAAAAATTGTCACCCCTTCCCTCCCCTATCTATACTCTTCGTATTCCCGTTCTTTCCTTATTCCGCTTCTTTCGTTTCTTACTATTTTTTCTTTTCTTTTTTTTTATAATTTGTTTTTTGGTCTTTCCTTCTTTCCTTAAGAAAGGAAAATTTAGCGGTAATTCTTATCCTTCTGTTTTTTTTTCGGAATTTTTATGTTAAGAAACAATTGCGCATTTAAGATAGGAGACTTAGCGCTGGTTTTATTTCTAATCAAATGCCATTTCTGATGAAATGCCTGCAAAGTTCTTGAGATTTAAAACAAATTCGTCCACCGAGCTCAGATTATCATCGATGTAGGTATCGGTTCCGAAAATGAAATATTTCGGGGCGAAAATGAAAATGGAGATTTGAATGGAAAAACAGTATTTTTCGAGCTCCACAAGCTCGCCTAAACCGACCCTACTATCTTTTTCATTTATTTTTTGTTTTTTCCTTCTTTCTTTAAGAAAGTAAAAAATTAGCGCTAATTCTTATCCTTCTTTTTGTAAACATTTTTTCTTGCCATTGTACACCTTTTTTCACAAATTAATTTTTTTCAATTTCCTCATTTAAGATAAAGGACAGTTTGGCGCTGATTTGGTTTGATTTGATTGGGATGGAGAAAAAATAGTACTTTGCGATACTAGTGCGTAAAAGCGGACTTTCGGCGATGGTTGGGAAGTGGCAGCACGAGCCGGATCGAGCGCTACAACGGCACGAGGCGAAGCCGAGTGCTGTTGTAGCGCGAGAGAAGGCGAGTGCGGCCACTTCACAACCGCCGTCGAGAGTCCGCTTTTACGCACTAGTATCGCATAAGACTTTTTGTGACGAATGCATGAAAGGTGCTAGGTTATGTTGCTGGCCGGGCGCGACAATAAAGGCCAAACAGACGGCGTGCGCATGCACACGTAAATATTGTGCGCATGCACACAGTATTTACGATACGCTTATGCGTTGCATAAATACTCGAAGCGTGTCGTAAATACTCATTACGACACGCTTCCAGTATTTATGTAACGCCTTCTCGAAAACCACCACTTTATGTCGCGCCCGGCCCCCAGATAAAGCAGCACTTTTCATGCATGAGTTTCAAAAAGTAATTTAGCGGAAACAAAAGTGATTTAGCGGGAGAAAAGTGAACTTTTCCTCCCGCTCGTCAAGAGTCGGCTAATTTCCATCCCCGCATAGAAATATGGCATAGAAATATGGCCACTTTTTAGCACAGTCGGGAAAAAATAGTACATTACTCCACGAGGGCGAAAAAGTGTTTCGCACGAGGGATGTACGAAATTTTTCATCACAAGGTGCGAAAATGGCGGCTTTGCGCACGCGAAGCGGGCGGAAAAGTGGCCATTTCCGCACCGAGTGATGAAAATATCGTATGTTACACGGGAGGAAGTCCCTTTTTACCTCGTGTGAATTTCTGCCCTCGCTTCGCTCAGGCATCAAACTTCACACTCGGTGAAAAGACGCACTTTCCTCCCTTGTGACATAATATACTATTATATGATCTGTTCCACTCATCCCTGATTTAGGGCCAACATTCGGTGGTCCGTATTCGCGACTTTTACTGTATTCCCGTTCGGTTGATTCTCGAATGTTGAAGCGATTCTTTCTGAATCTTTCCCCGGACCCATCTCGGAGGCTGCGCATCCGAATATGGAATTTTTCCGACGTTAAACGGCTGTCGGCATGTAGGAGGACAGCAAGTAGGATTCTCGTGGCGAACGAGTAAGGCGACTAGACGTCCGGCGATTCTGCGAAAGTGTTTCCGGTCTGTCGACGTCGGCGGTGGAATAAGGGTGCGGGGGGAGACGATAAGTGGAGAAACGAGAGGAGCCAAGTCACCCTCCGGTGTAGAGACATCGTCATGAGGTAGCGTAGAGGACGACGGAAAAGATACCGGGTACATAAAGAAGACGCGCGATAGACGGTGGCGGTTCGTATAGCTGCTCGGGGATGGCAGGTTATTTGTAGAGTGAAATGGGTGAATATGGTCCAGCCTGATTTGCATGTAAATCGATGAGGGATGGATCGGGCCATATTCACCTCTTTTATTCTATGTGGACCTGCAGGGGGGAGAGGAGGGGGGGGGGGGGCAAAACGGAACACCTTCATTTATTTTCTGGACGGGATGAAAGAAGTCCAGTCCAGAATTGAGTACACTGGTCCGTTCTGCCCGAGGTGACCCTAACTGTACCTACAGGGAATAGAGCGGGGCAAAATGGATCTCCGGTGAAAAGTGGAAAATCTTCACCAACTTTTTGGACCGACATGAAAGGAGTTCGATCTGAAATTGAGGACGCTGATCCCTTTTGCCCCGCTTTACCTCTTTCGGTGCCTACAGGACGACAGCGCGAAAAAAAATCGACTTCCGAGGAAACAGTGGACAATCTTCACCAATTTTTTGGACGGCATGAAAGTAGTTCGATCTGGAATTGCGGACACTGGTCCATTTTACCCCGGTGTTCCGTTTTACCCCGTTCTTCCGCTACTCGGTGTATTAGCGGTGCGGCATAGAGAAACAGAAGGTTGCCCAAGGATTGTGGCCAGCACGTTGGCATTGGGGATTCGCGGGGGAACGTTGTCCGGACAGTGAAAGCGTCGATGCTCCGTGCATTTTGCAATTCCAATCCTCCGATGCAGCCGAGCCTCTTCCCCATTGTTCCTCTTTGTGTAGACCGACCACCCGCCCACCGCGGAATAAGAGGGCCAGTTCGACGTTTTCCGCATCTCCTTTCACTACGAGCCTCTTTCTGTGGGGCGGATTGTCTCGACCGGCCATTCACCCCATTCCCGTTTCTCTCGTTTCTTCTTTTTTTTTCCCCACCGGTAGGCTTAGGCGAGCTTGTGGAGTCTGAAAAATACTGTTCTCTGTTTGTTGAAATATTTTGTTTTCGGTACCGATACAGTCTTCATCGATGATACATCGATCACGTTAAAATAATTTTTTGTAACTCGTGCATGACAAGTGCTGCTTTATCTGGGGGCCGGGCGCGACATAAAGTGGTGGTTTTCGAGAAGGCGTTACATAAATACTGGAAGCGTGTCGTAATGAGTATTTACGACACGCTTCGAGTATTTATGCAACGCATAAGCGTATCGTAAATACTGTGTGCATGCGCACAATATTGACGTGCGCATGCGCACGCCGTCTGTTTGTCCTTTATTGTCGCGCCCGGCCAGCAACATAACCTAGCACCTTTCATGCATTCGTCACAAAAAATAGTATGCGATACTTGTACGTAAAAACGGACTCCCGACGGCGGTTGTGAAGTAGCCGCACTCGCCTTCTCTCGCGCTACAACAGCACTCGGCTGCGCCTTGTGCCGTTGTAGCGCTCGATCCGGCTCGTGCAGCCACTTCCCAACTTTCGAAAGTCCGCTTTTACGCACTAGTATCGTAAAGTACTATTTCCTCCCGCTAAATCATTTTTCCTCCCGCTAAATTACTTTTTCATCACTCGGTGGGGAAATGGCCACTTTTCCGCTCCCTTCGCGTGCGTAAAACCGCCATTTTCGCACCTTGTGATGAAATAGTAAATTACTCCACCAGGGCGAAAAAGTGTTTCGCACGAGGGATGTACGAATTTTTCATCACAAGGTGCGAAAATGGCGGTTTTACGCACGCGAAGCGGGCATAAAAGTGGCCATTTCCACACCGAGTGACGAAAAATAAATTTTTTAGCTGTAATTGATTTTTAAATCAAATATTAAAGCGTAGTAAGATAAGTTGCAGATAAGTGGTCCTGAACGATTTGGTAATTGGAGAAAATAACTTTAGCCCCAAGTGCTCCAAAATAGAACTCCGGAGTGGCTGAAATTGATGCGACGACCCTACTTAAATTTTTAGATATTTTTGGCTACAAACTTTTTTTTAGTCTAACGGTTGAGATAGAAAGGCACTTTGGCACGGGGATGATACGTGACAGGGTGCTGGGGACAGCAAAAGTGGCGAATCCGGCCCACTGAATGTGGGCTCTCATCTCTCTGAAACTCATGCGAAGTGAACACTGTTCGCATGGACTACCTTAACCTTTACGTCGATAGGGTCGAAACAGCGACTACACTTTATCGTTCTACACACAGAGAAAAAAAATCAATTGAGTCAACAAAATGTGCGCTTGCGGGTGGCGAAACAAATGTTTGGTTGATCGAAAGGAATACCTCGTTGATCGAACTAACAGGCCGTCGATTCAAATTTTTCTTTACTTAATACAACAATTATTTCGTTCGATCAACCAAAAATTTGTTTCGCCACCCGTAAGCGCTCATTTTGTTGACTCAATCGATTTTTTTTCTCAGTGCAGGAACGGAAAGACAAGAACTGCCAAAATTATTTCCGCTTTTATCAAACTCCGGTCCGAGATGAATACATTTTTAGTCCGCCATCGTAAAGTGATTAAGCCGCGGGTAGTAATCGCTGAGATAGCTCCATCCGAGATGCAAAAAAGATATAAATGGAGGTTATTATCTGCGGGGTTCACGGAGGTCGAAGGGAACTGCGGAGATGAGGATAGCCAGGTGAGACTGGAATGTATGTATCTGTCGTGCACGCAAGCGAAATTATTTTCGCAACTGGAGATAACGTCACCGGATAGCAGTCGGGAGGATCTCTCGCATTTCGCAGAATTTCGCCCGGATAGAGACCGCTACCGGCTTCAAATATTCAGCGAGTGCCGCGGGAGCAACTCTCCTCTTGCACTCTGCCGCGTACCATCCCGGTGCCAAAGTGCCTTTCGATCTTACACGTTAGACTAAAAAAAAGTTTGTACCCAAAAATATCTAAAAATTTAAGTAGAGTCGTCGTACCAATTTCAGCCACTCCGGAGTTCCATTTTGGAGCACTGAGGGCTAAAATTATTTTCTCCAATTACCCAATCGTTTGGGACCATTCATCTGCAACTCATCTCACGCTTGCCTTAATATTTAATTTAAAAAATCATTAACATTCAATTCACAAATCTTTAATATTTAATTCAGAAATCATTAATATTTAATTCACAAATCCTCAATATTGAATTCAAAAATTCTCAATATTGAATTCACAAATCCTCAATATTGAATTCACAAATCCTCAATATTGAATTCACAAATCCTTAATATTGAATTAACAAATCCTCAATATTTAATTCACAAATTCTTAATATTGAATTCACAAATCCTCAATATTTAATTCACAAATCCTTAATATTTAATTCAAAAATTATATTGAAAAAGGGTAAATGGGTCGAATATGGCCTGGTTCATCCATCGCTAATTTCGTGCCATTGATATGCTTGATTTTTTTTTCACACTTTTATACCATCGAAAAGTGTTTGCAATTCCCTCTCATTTCACCGAAACTTATGCGACGTGAAAACTGTTCACAATGACTACCTTAAAGTCTCCCGGACAATTTGGAAAAAAATTAATTTCAGACGGAACCCGTTGGCTTCCGTTTAAAATTACCGAGCCATCAGTAATCTTATTGAAGGCCGGAAATTGAATGAATGAAAGGGAATGAAATTTTTTCATTTTTTTTGTTTGTTTTTTTGCTTTCTTTTTTTTTACAAATCCGAGTCGGCTCCGAATCCGAAGCGAACGGTGTGCCCCACACTCCCCCGTCAGGAGGGTTTTACCTTCGCGAAATCGATATCGCACGTGGCACCGAGAGTTAACACGACGGCGGCTATTGTGGGGCGCGCGCGCCGCGCTTGTCGCAATCCCTTGACGAATGTTCTGCAATTTTCGCACCGGCAATTTTCAGGCTACGCTGCCTAACTCTCTCGACATTCTGTAGATACGTATGTGCCGTTATATCGCCCCGCCACTCTTTCCCTTTCGCCATTCGCCCGCTCACCTTTCCTCGTCGCTGCATTCTCCCTCTTTATTATTTTTTTTTTTTTTTTTTTTTCATCAATAACACGCAGTATCACATCAGCAAGCCGCGAGACTAAAAATCACAACTAAAGAGAACAATGAAAAAATTTGAAAAAAAGTCCAACGTGGCCGAACAATGAGAGGGGTGAAAAAAGGTGAGAAAAGGTCACAAACGCGACGCGACGAGTGATTAAAAAAGGAAGGGAACCGTGAATGAAAAAAAAAAAAAAAAATTTTGACTCGCTAAGAGATCAAGAAATTTCTCTTTATTGTGTGTCGTCTCTATGTGTTTTTTTTTTTTTTTCTCATTGCAGTTTGCTTTCGTTCTCTCATTTTTTCAACTCTTTCTTTTTTTTTTCCTTCGTCCCTTTCTTCTGTTTTATTTTTTCTTCGCCACCGTTGCCTTCGTTTCCTTCGTTTCTTTTTTTTTTTTCGCTCATTTCTATCTCCATCTGGGAAAATCTGCGTTGGGCCAAGGCGCCGAGAAGCTACCGTGTATTTATAGCGCGCCTCGCCAGGCTCAACGCGCTATCGCGCCCTTCCCGCGCCGTTTCTCATCCTGTGCCGCATTCTCATTCCGATTCTCCTTTTTACCGAGGTTTTCTTCGCGGACTCACACCCCGATTGAAACTCCGGGGGACCCTTTGTGGCTCGGCGCCTACCGGCTCTTTATATTCCGACGTTCTATTATTAACGCGTGCATCGATGCGCTTAGTGCTGGAGCGCGAGATTTCCGCGCAGCGGCGACACGAGAACTTCGCGAGGCTGTGTGCATTTTTTTTTTTTTTTTTTTGAACTTCTGGGACTGCCCTTGTCGATTAATTTGAAAATTGTCGAAAATTGGAACGCAATTTTGAAAACGAATGAAAAGCATTTTTTTTCAATCGTATCGAATTATCGCTCGCTCGGAAATCGCGTTACGACGCGGAGTGTGAATTTTTGCTTTAATTTGATGGGTTTTATTTCATTTCGTCGGTAGTTGAAAAATTTGACCGGAAATTCTCCACGGTAGACTGTTCGGAACGGAGTTCCTGGTGTGTAAAAAAATCACCAAGTACGAGTATTAAAAAATTGGGGGAGGAGTTTCGTTTTTCATAAAAGTAGAATTTTTTTTTTTTTTTAATTATAATGAAAAATGAAAAGGATTCCTACAGTTTTTTGTACTAGGATCTGGGGATTCTCTTACGCGATCGGAACACCGTCCCGAATGATCTACGGTGGGGGATTTTTGATAAATTAATTTTTCCATGAACTTGATGAATCGCTTTAGGATCGCGATTTTAATTGACTAATCGTCTATACGTGGGATAACGCGAGAACGGGATGCGTATTTCGAGGTGGGTATTTATCGAGCGATTATCGGAACGTTCACTTCCACACTCCTCGTGCTTAATTGCGCATTCGATTCTAATTGACGAGCGATTTATCTGCGATTCGCTCCACTTTCTCAATAGCGGTTTCGACTCCTCGGGCGGTCAAAAGGGCAACGTAGCCGTGTTACCGTTTGAAATAGAAAGAGTAATTGCCGTCCGACACGGATCGATCGCACGTGATTTTAGAAAGATTATCATTTTTTTTTTTTTTTCTCCTGAAAATTATTTTCATTTATTTATTTTTTCACAATCCCTCGCTACTCCAAAGCGAATTAAGAGTGTCCAATAAATTATCCGCGAGAGTATGTCTGGCCTTAAATTAAAAAAAAATAAAAATCTCGACAGGCGACACGTTTCCGATAATATTAAATATCCAATTAGTAGAGCTCGGACGCGAAAAAAAAGAAATTTAAAAATAAAAATAAATTAACAAAAAAAAAAAAAACGGTAATTAATGGGTCGATCCCATGAAGTATCGCATATTAAGTGACACAGTCTGACTGCGATTTATTGCCAAATATAACGAAGAAAAAAAAAAAAAATGAAAAAAATCCGTCGCAAGATTTCCCGACAATCAAAAGTGTCCTCCTTCAGATAAACAGAAAAAGTAATGTTGAAGCGAGGTAATGCAGGGTGATGGAGTGCCACGGGAATAGACCGTGCCCGAGGCAGAGCCGGACCGGGGACAAAATCTCGCGGGTATCTCGTGAATGAGAGAAAGTTGAAACATCGGAAAGGCTTATGCGCGGCGGGAGTGCGGGAGTTCTGTACGTACTCACCTATCGCAGCCGGTACACTCGCATATTTTAAGCCGGCCATTTTTCAGCATTTGCGCACGCTATACGTCCACGTCGGACGGCCGGCCGAAATTTGCATGAGCCAAACGATTCCGAGGCCTTGTTTCTACTATAAAACTACCCTCTGCCTCTTGCTGCCTCAAAAAGCTCCCGCCGCTGCGTTCTATATTATACACGCCACACAGTGTCCGTGCCGGACTGGAAAAACGCGTGTACGAGGCAAAACGGACGAGATAACAAAATGAACCGTAAACAGCGGCTTTGACATTTTTTCTATTCCCTGCGCCGGAGCAACAGAGATGTATTCCGTTCGCCGAAAAAAAGCCAGACCCAAAAAAGGAGGGTGGATGTAAAAAAAACCAGACCCAAAAAAGGAGGATGAAGAGTTAAAAAAAAACCCAAACCCAAAAAAGGAGGATGAAGAGTTAAAAAAAAACCCAAACCCAAAAAAGGAGGATGGATCAAAAAAAAAAAAAAGCCAGACCCAAAAGCAGGAGGATGCGTGGAAAAAAAAGCCAGACCCAAAAGCAGGAGGAAGGAAGGAAGGAAGACTCTCCTCCATCCTCCCCTGTAGTTACAAAAACGTAGATATTCTCCGCTATATAGTTTTTAAAAACTCGAGACATTCTCCGCTGTAGTTGCACAAAAAAGTACGCGTTCCCCGCTGTAATTAAGAAAAATATATATATCTATTCTCCGCTGCTTCCTCCTCCTCTGAAAATCACGTTCCTTGGCCAAAAATCGCGAGACGTTTCTTTCCAAAGCGGGGAGCGAACCGATTGCTTTTTTGTCTCTCTTTTTTTGGGTCAGGTTTTCGTTAGGGCTCGTTTTTTGTAAGAGTCGCTCTTTTTTTTGGGTCAGATTTTTTTTAGGTACTCTTACGGTGCATTTATTATTGGCAAGTTCGATCATAGCTGACCGGAGGAATTTAGGGCACGGTTTAGGGCACGGTTTAGGGCACGGAGGGAATCACTCGAATAAACGGAGCGGAAATAGAAAACTATGGAAAATTATTTAAGGTAGGGCTGAAGCACTTCGGTCGATGGCCCGTTGACAATATGTGAATGCGATTATAATTGTATAAATGTTCGTGCCGGACTGGAAACACGCGTGTACGAGGTAAAACGGACGAGATAACAAAATGAACCGTAAACAGCGGGTTTGACATTTTTTCTATTCCCTGCGCCAGAGCAACAGAGATGTATTCCGTTCGCCGATTTTTTTTTAACCCCCGGGTACTCTTACGGTGCATTTATTATTGGCAAGTTCGATCATAGCTGACCGGAGGAATTTAGGGCACGGTTTAGGGCACGGAGGGGAATCACTCGAATAAACGGAGCGAAAATAGAAAACTATGGAAATTTATTTAAGGTAGGGCCGAAGGACTTCGGTCGATGGCCCGTTGACAATATGTGGATGCGATTATAATTGTATAAATTTATAATGTATAATAAATGTTTAATTAAACACTGTAACGATCGCCATTGCATCATATATATTGTTAATGAATAGGGGAGAGCGGGGCAAAATGGCATAGCGGGGCAAAACGGGATAATGAGGCAAAACGCAATTTTCCAATAACTTTTGGATGGTGGCGGTGAATGTGAGTGGGGCAAAACGGCGTTGAAAATCCGGATGTATCGTTAGGACAAAATGGGACATCCAAAAATTATGGGAAAATAGAGTTTTACCCCTGCTGTCCCGTTTTGCCCCACTGTCCCGTTTTGCCCCGCTCTCCCCTACACACTTACTACTACTTATTCAAGGTAGTCCTTGCGTCATGTCTCATGCCATCTAAGTTCGGGAGAGAAGTGAGAGAAATTACAAGCACCACTCGATGGAATAAAAAATCTGAAAAAAATCGGGCATATCGAAGGTTTGAAAAAAGTGTCAGACAGGACGCAAGGACTACCTCAAAAATATCGCGAGATTAAATATGAAATTGTAGAGGCAAAAGTCATGTTTTCGGTGCACGCTCCGTACTACGATGTAGCATATTTAGTCATGCGTTAATATTGTAGTCTTTTCGTCGTCGTATGGCTGGGTTGTAAGGAGACACAGTGGGTGAGAGTGTATAAAAATCGGCTTTACTAATACAGCTAAAACTCGCTCGCATTCAGCTCGTACGCGTCGTTTTTTCGCTGTCGCTTACGGTCTTCGACTGACTCCCCCCCCCCGCGGAGCACGCCGGCACCTCGCCTAGCAGCGACGCTCGCTACCCCGTACGCTGCGAATCCTACAATATCTTACAGAATTTTTATGCAAAAAAATTATTTAAAAAATTGATAAATAATAGTAACACTTTTTATAAATAATTAAATCATAAATTTTCTTTTGAATAAAAATGATGACTTTTTTATAAATGACTTATTCTGACAATAAATTACAATGAATTATTATTCACTGTAACATTTTTATAAATAAATAAATAATAAATTTTGTGTTTAAAAAAATGTAGATCTACAAAATAAAAAGGTGACTTTTCCGAAATATTTGACTTAAAATTGCTTCTCCCCGTAGAAACCAATGATAAATCCGCCGTCCTTAGAAGCCCCCCCCCCCCCCTCCGGAAACAATCTTCAAAAATATTCCCACGAAATATTCCACCCCGATCATAATCGATCGCCCGAGTATGCGAAACGAATGTGTTCGCCGAGTCGCTGTACCCATGCGAGAGTAACGTTCCCGCGAGCAACATCCGGCCCGTTCCGTGTTTGAGACGCCGTGAGATACTGTTCTAATCCTAATGCACCGCCGTCGTCTTATTTATGCAGCACGCCGCCGCGAACCGTTTTCGCGCCGCATCCCTCCCGAAGACCTTAACGGCTTTCAATTTCCGTTAGCCATCAATATTATTTAGTTTAGTTTGGGGAAGCGCGCGAGCTCGGTGTCCTCCTTCGAGCGCCCCCGTCGTACCCTCCGTGGCGCACTTCCGTTCCCCCCTCCCCCTCCCGCCTATACACGCGCCAGCTCCTCTTATTCGGCGTGGCTCGAAGCGGGCCAGTTCCTCTCGTCCTTTCCACTTCCGCACGCTTCTCACGCCTCCACCAAGGAAATTACTTGTCCTCTCTTCTCGCCCTCGGTCCAGGCGCTCCCCCCCCCCCCTCCTCCTCCTTCCTCCATCTAGCCCTCGGTCCAGGCGCTCCCCCCTCCTCCTCCTCCCTCCTCCTCCCTCCTCCATCTAACCCTTGTCCCAGCGGCCGTGTCCTACAACACTTACAAACTACCCCCCCCCCCTCCCCCCTCGTACGCACGCGGACCAACATCGAGAAACCATTTCCTTCTTGCCGTTTCGTCTTGATGCACTTGCACTCCACGCTCTCCTCCAAGCTCTCCTTTCTTTATCTCTTTTTTCCCCCCTCCTTCAGACTATCGCTCCTTGCTCCCCCCCCTTCCTCCTCAACCCCACGGCGTCACTTCTTCGCCTCCACCTCCCCCCGCCGACCCCTCCCCCCTCCACCCTCGGTGCCCCGACGCTCACCTTAATTTTAAGTGCACACCGCTCTCTTTCACCCATCCACCTACTCGCCGAGTGCTTGAGAATTTAAAATATCTCCTCTCCACCGAGGGGCACCGTCACGTAGGTTCTCCTACAGCTCACAGAGTCCGACTGCTCCTTCCTCATTCCTTTTTTTTTTTTTTTTTTTTTTTTTATCATCAACAATTTTCGCTAGGGCCGCGGCGAGCGATGCCGAAGAGACGCAGGAGCGCGAAGCGGGAGATAAAAAAAAACATTACCATTTTTTTGTTTTTATTTTTAAAGAAAGATAAAAAACAGGACGTAAAGTCGGAGCCGCGATGTCGGGTAGCGAAACACCGAGGTATTTCTGGACTATCGATTGTCGGGATCGGTCGGCGGGGGCGGGAGGGGGGGCTGCGGGGTGGAAAAAAGGTGGAACTAAAAAAAAAAAAAAGATCCGAAAAATTGGGACGTGAGTGTCAACGACACGAGGCGATCCGGGAGATCCGCCGGATGCTCGTCCGTGGGGCCGGAGGGGGTTGGTTCCTGCATGTATAAATAAAGTCTCTCGTGTATTCGGTTCTCGGAACTATTTCGGGTTGTGTGCTATTGTGTGACTATTTTGCTTGGACCAACGCACGTAGAACGAGGCAGGGGAGAGAATCGACGCTAGGAAGAGCGGGAGGTGAAGAGGGGGGTGAAGGGGGGATGAAGGGGGCTGATAGCGATGACGCCGTTGGACTCCCGCAGAAGTGCAGCGGTGACCCGCCCGATAAAGGTCAAACCCCCGTGGGGCCTTCGGGCGTTAGCGTTCGATATAGATATCCGTGCGGCTGTTGGTCCAGCGGGGGTTATTATTAATACGGCGCGGAGAGGGGGGGGGGGAGGGGGGCAGGGACGAAGACCCGTCGAGGTGGAGATGGGCGAGGAAGGTTCGGTGACCGGCTTCCACGGTAACGTGTTCTTGGACCTATTCGATTAGGCGGTATATTCAAATCAATTGTTATCGAGCGTTTGGACAGTGGGCAGATGCACTCCGACCGCATTGGACGTACCGTCCAAATGGAATTACAAACCGATTCGCTTGTAAGCCCGGCCCGGTAAACGCCGATTTCGGTGAGCAACGGCACTCCCCTCCCACAGGTCCAAACTCCTCTTCTTACCGTGACGGTAATGTTTCGATCGAAGCTCTTTTCACCAGCCCTTCGAGGACTTCGAGTTTATTTATTTATTTATTTATTTTGAGATTAGTTTATTTATTCAAGGTCACGCAGCGGCCCTCCTCTCTTCAGCAGCTGGATCCAACATCTCTTCACATTATTATTATTGTATGTTATTTTATAATTATATTATTATTATTATTGTATATTATTTTATTATTATATTATTATTATTATTGGAATTGCAACCTCCTCTTCTTACCGTGACGGTAATGTTTCGATCGAAGCTCTTTTCACCAGCCCTTCGAGGACTTCGAGTTTATTTATTTACTTATTTATTTTGAGATTAGTTTATTTATTCAAGGTCACGCAGCGGCCCTCCTCTCTTCAGCAGCTGGATCGAACATCTATTCACATTATTATTATTATTGTATATTATTTTATTATTATATTATTATTATTATTGGAATTGCAACCTCCTCTTCTTACCGTGACGGTAATGTTTCGATCAAAGCTCTTTTCACCAGCCCTTCGAGGACTTCGAGTTTATTTATTTATTCATTTATTTTGAGATTAGTTTATTTATTCAAGGTCACGCAGCGGCCCTCCTCTCTTCAGCAGCAGGATCCAACATCTCTTCACATTATTGTTATCATTGTATATTATTTTATTATTATATTATTATTATTATTGGAAATGCAACCTCCTCTCCTTACCGTGACGGTAATGTTTCGATCGAAGCTGTTTTCACTAGGCCTTCGAGGCCTTCGAGTCTATTCATTTATTTATTTATTTATTTATTTATTTATTTAAGGTGTCGCAGCGTCCCTCCTCTCTTCAGCAGCTGGGTCCAGCATCTCTTCATATTATTATTATTATTATATATTATTTTATTATTATTGAAATTGCTCGTTTTTTTTTTTCTCGTATCTGTTAATTCCTTCATTTCGTAACCGTTCGGTAAAATACTCTCGGGTGCACTGATAAAAAAAATACGATTGAATCAAGTAAGGTTCGGGCAGAGACGTTCATACACATGTTCAGTTGATTGAAGATATATTTCAATGCCCCGAAAATATTTTTGTTAAATTATCAAAAAATTGATTAAAACAACAAATTTTTTTTAGCTGCATCAAGAAAATATTTATTTGAAGGTCCCTGTCGGAATGCTTAGTTGATTCAATCGTATCTTTTTATTTTTGTGCTCGATTGGGTTCTTGTTTTCTATCTAATAATCTCGACTAGACGATGCGAAACCTGCACGATAAAAAAAAACTTGTAAGTGTAATGTACAATTATGATGAGAAATTGAGATGCTTTTTCATTGAAGTTAAAACAACCTATAAAAATTCTTTAATTTTCTCTTTTATTTTTAATTTAATCATTTACTTTTATTATATTAATTTATTATTAATTTATTATTATATTAATTTATTATTTTATTATTTTATTAATTTATTATTTTATTATTTTATTATTTTATATTAATTTATTAACTATTTTATTATATTAATTTATTATTTTAATTTTCTTTTTTATTTTTAATTTAATCATTTACTTTTATTTCACTATGGAAGTACTTTTACTTCCATAGTGAAATAAAAGTAAATGATTAAAAATAAACAATTCCAATGTTTTTAACAGTACAGTAAACATGCAGTAAACATTAATTTTTCATCACAATTGTACATGAATTTTAATATGCCAGTTTTTGCATAAAAACTTCCAGTTCGGTACATTAATTTTCATACGAATTTTTCTTTGCAGTCTTCGCTACTCTTTACTTAAATCGTTGTACGTGGCTTTTTTTATCGATTGGTTCCTCGGAATTTTATCCCAGGACTTAATAAAGCACCAATCTATTTATCTGCAATTCATCCAAAAAACACACCCAGAAAAAAAATTTATTCGACGGACACCGTTTATTAAGATTAAGTAAAATATTTATTTGATTTAAAAAAATATTTATTTAAATAAAGTAAATAGTTACTTATATGAAATAAATATTTATTTAAATAAAATAAATATTTATTTAAATGAAATAAATATTTATTTAAATAAAATAAATATTTTACTTAATCTTAATAAACGGTGGCTGTCAAATAAATTTTTTTTCTGGATGCAAGTCATTCAAGATCCGTCCTTGCTTGGTCCAGATCAGCGCGCGAAGGAGCGCCGAAGCAGGAAGGCAGCATCCGGAAGATGGAAGCAGAAGGAGAGGAGACACGATCGAAAAAAAAAAAAACGAAACAAGAAGAGCAACAACACCAAAACGGAAAAGACGAAGTATGGTACGGTGTGTTCTGCGGGGAGATTTTAGTTACTCGCGACTCGAGTCCGGGTACGGTCGGGGGAGGGGGAGGGAGGGAATAGGGAGTGCGGGGTATTCCCAGATACTTGCTCAGACCGATAGTCGGAGGACAATGCCGTACTTTGTGGCGTCGTGATTAAAGCAACCGAGAGGGGAAGAGCCGCGCATTGCCGGACGGGCCACAGAACACACAGTGAGCTCTCCTCCCCCTCGTTCCCACCGGATTCTCCAGCAGCCGAGAGCCTCCCGGCTCTTTCACATCGTACGATACACACACCATCCGGCATGAGCCAACCGGTGTGAGGATAACACATATATATACACACATCGAAAATTCAAAGAGCGAACGAGAAAATACCAAGTCGAAGGAAACTGGCCGATGTTTCGGGCGGTACGAAGATGACTTCGCAGCATCCAATGGGATTCCGAACTGTAGATATATATATATATATATATGTATATATATGGACTGCTAAGAAGCAAAAGGGCGTAATTCTTAGGGGAGACCGGGGCAAAATGGCACAGCGGGGCAAAACGGAACTGTAAGGGTGAAACTCAGTTTTCCAATAATTGTTGGATGTCACATTTCGTCCCAACGATACATCCGGATTTTCAAACCTGTTTTGCCCCACCTACCACCATCGCCGCCATCAAAAAGTTATTCTAAAATTGCGTTTAGTCTCATTATCCCGTTTTGCCCCGGTGTGCCATTTTGCCCCGCTCTCCCCTAAGGCTTAAGACGGGAGTTACGCCCTTTTGGTTTTCAGCAGTCGATATATATATATATATGGTTTGATAATAGATGAAGTAAGGAGAGAGAAGAGATAAGGGAGAGATGATAAAAAAAGGAATGTGTGGGCAACGGGGTGAGATGAAGGCTCCTTCTCGCTTATTCGCTACACAGAGGAGAACGAGGAGTTTGGAGAGTTCTTTTCATTACCAGCGGCGAGCTCACCTCCGACAACAATGCCAACAGCTAACCACCCGACTCTCGGACTCTCGGGCTCTCGCCCTCCCCCGTTTTCGCGCACTCAACGTTTCATTCCGCAAATCTCTTATTTTTCTTGGTCCGGACTGTGGAGGAGACAGTCGGGTTCGTGCGGAGCTAAATTACTGTCAAAATTTTTACTTTGAGCCTCCAGAAGGCCCAAAAGGGAACGGAGACAGACCTGAGTGACTCGTCAGTTTTTTATGGGACGGGAGCAGACAGTTCAAAAGGGTTTGCGCATTTAGAACACTTTTTTTTGCCCAAAGGGCTCCGCAATATTCTCGTTCTCGTGAATTTTATAATTTTTTTTTTCAAATAAAAAAATATTGTGAAATTAACGGAAAATAGAAAATTATGGGAATTTGTGTTGGAGAAATGAATCCATTTACCATTTTTACCCTCGGCGAGACGCTGGCCCAAGTATCGACAATGCGTAGGGGGGAATTTTCTGTTCATTTTACAAGTATATTTTCTGGTTAAAAAAATATGGAAAACTTAACAGAACTAAAAAATTATGGAAATTTGTGTTGGAGAAATGAATCCATTTACCATTTTTACCCTCGGCGAGACGCTGGCCCAAATATTGACAAAGCGTAGGGGGGAATTTTCTGTTCATTTTACAAGTATATTTTGTGGTTAAAAAAATATGGAAAACTTAACAGAACTAAAAAATTATGGAAATTTGTGGTCGAGTAGTGTTTTAATAGCAAACCTGCAGTTTTAACTCCTAGACGCTTGGCATAACGATGGCCTAGATGTCGGTAATGCCTAGCGGTTAATGTTCCATTCGTTTTATAGTCTTTAGTTAAAAAAATAGTCTATAGTTACAGTTTA
Organism: Exephanes ischioxanthus; assembly: GCA_958510785.1. Taxonomy (NCBI): domain Eukaryota; kingdom Metazoa; phylum Arthropoda; class Insecta; order Hymenoptera; family Ichneumonidae; genus Exephanes; species Exephanes ischioxanthus. The sequence goes on along the minus strand of OY294018.1, from coordinate 3,533,420 downwards.
TAATTTTAAATAGTATAATAGCATGAACTTAATAGTTAATAATTAATTCATAGTCTTGTAGTTAAAAAAATATCGCACAATCGACAGAAAAATAAAATTAGGGAACTTTATGTTAAAAAAATATTTTTTAAGTAAACTTGCAATTTTTACACATAGACGCTTGCCGAGACGGTGGCCCAGATATCGGTGATGCGTGACGGTGTAGCATAATTTTTTTTTTTTTAATAAATATTTTTTAGCTTAAAATTACTAAAAAATTGAGAGATCAAAAAAATTATGGAAGTTTCTGTCCGTGAAACATTTTTTGATAAAACTTGCAACTTTCACCCTTAGAAACTTGGCGAGACGGTGGCCCAGTTATCGATAACACCTACCGGTATCGCATTTTTTTTTTTAACGAAATATTTATTACCTAAAAAATTACTGGAAAATTAAGAGACCAAAAAAATCATGGAAGTTTCCGTTCGTGAAATATTTTTTGTACAAACTTGCCATTTTTACCCCTAGACGCTTGGCGAGACGGTGGCCCAGTTATCGATAACACCTGCCGGTAACGCATAATTTTTTTCTAACGAAATATTTATTACCTAAAAAATTACTGGAAAATTAAGATACCAACAATATTATGTAATTTTCCGTTCGTGAACGTTTTTTTGATCAAACTTGGAATTTTCACCCGTAGACGTTTGGCGAGACGGTGGCCCAGTTACCGATAACACCTGCCGGTATCGCATAAATTTTTTCTAACGAAATATTTATTACCTAAAAAATTACTGGAAAATTAAGATACCAAAAAACTTATGTAAGTTTCCGTTCGTGAAATATTTTTTGTACAAACTTGCCATTTTTACCCCGAGACGCTTGGCGAGACGGTGGCCCAGTTATCGATAACACCTGCCGGTATCGCATAAATTTTTTTTAACGAAATATTTATTACCTAAAAAATTACTGGAAAATTAAGAGACCAACAATATTATGTAATTTTCCGTTCGTGAACGTTTTTTTGATCAAACTTGGAATTTTCACCCGTAGACGTTTGGCGAGACGGTGGCCCAGTTACCGATAACACCTGCCGGTATCGCATAAATTTTTTCTAACGAAATATTTATTACCTAAAAAATTACTGGAAAATTAAGATACCAAAAAACTCATGTAAGTTTCCGTTCGTGAAATATTTTTTGTACAAACTTGCCATTTTTACCCCGAGACGCTTGGCGAGACGGTGGCCCAGTTATCGATAACACCTGCCGGTATCGCATACATTTTTTTTAACGAAATATTTAACCTGCAAAATTACTGGAAAATTAAGAGACCAAAAAAATCATGGAAGTTTCTGTTCGTGAAATATTTTTTGTACAAACTTGCCATTTTTACCCCTAGACGCTTGGCGAGACGGTGGCCCAGTTATCGATAACACCTGCCGGTATCGCATAATTTTTTTCTAACGAAATATTTATTACCTAAAAAATTACTGGAAAATTAAGATACCAACAATATTATGTAATTTTCCGTTCCTGAACGATTTTTTGATAAAACTTGGAATTTTCACCCGTAGACGCTTGGCGAGACGGTGGCCCAGTTATCGATAACACCTGCCGGTATCGCATAATTCTTTTCTAACGAAATATTTATTACCTAAAAAATTACTGGAAAATTAAGATAAAAACAATATTATGTAATTTTCCGTTCGTGAACGATTTTTTATCACACTTGCAATTTTCACCCGTAGACGCTTGGCGAGACGGTGGCCGAGGTATCGGCAATGCCTGGCGGTATCGCATGTAGTAGTATCGGGAAGCGGCCGAGAAGGGTGCGGAGACTGTCGGCCGAGTAGCGGCACTATATGGATTTAACCGTTATTACGTAAACCATAACTAGCTTGAACGATCACAAGCTCTACGTCCTGACTGGCTCGTCTCTCCTCTCCCTCATGGCCCCGTTGCTCACCGTATCACGCTCGCGTCCCCCTTTATTATTCCACTATCCGTATGTAGATGGTGTACGAGATACCGCATGATTGAATCGTGCTGCGGTTCGAACACGATAACCTAATGAACGTCCTGAATGATGATCGTGCCGCGATTATCTACTGTCTATTAAATTGATTCGTACCGATAGACACGAAAGGACATTGCGATAATGTCGGCTCGTTTACTGACGCGAGTCAAATCCGACCCATGCTTCGGATAATCAATCGTCTGGCTTTGATGAATTTCGTTAGTCACACCCGATGTACAGAACGATGGAGACGATCTTTTTTAATATTAACTTTTTATCGCCTGGTCCAGATATCTGGACCCGCTATTATTATAGACCATCGGGGTCAGCCATTTTTTTTTCGCTTTTACACTATCCTCGATCGAATCTTTAATTTTCATCTGAACCGTATTAGATCAGTTCGAATATCGAGAAAGAAAAAGATAAAATAAAAGTCTGGAAAAAATTTGTAAAACGAACCCAAAGAGTATTTTTCATTCGCGAGAAAAAAAATTATTCAGGCCATTGATCCAGTGAATTAAATAGTAATTAAATTTAATAAACTCAATTAAATGTAAAATAAGAATGACTATAAATCGTAATTAAATTTAATAAACTCAATTAAATGTAAAATAAGAATGACTATAAATAGTAATAATTTTTTATAAAAGACTAAAGAAACGAATTCGTCAAGCGACCCCAAAGTGCATTATTTATTATGCCGGAGGAAAAAAAAATGACTCATCAAAATCATTCAGGAATAAGAATTGAAATAAAAATAAATTAAATAAAAAGGATTACTAAAAATAGTGATAATTTTTAATGTAGATTTGAAACTCTATACGAAAAATTGAATTCAGTCGTAGACAAATGAGCGCAATGATTCTTTAAAAAAAATTGCTCAAAATGTTAATAAAACCATCTCCACTCCTCATCGGAATTACAATGGAATACAAGATACTATTTTAGCCATTTTTTTTTTCGCTCTTTACACTATCCTCGATCGAATCTTTAATTTTCATCTGAACCGTATGAGATCAGTTCGAATATCGAGAAAAAAAAGATAAAATAAAAGTCTGGAAAAAATTGGTAAAACGAACCCAAAGAGTATTTTTCATTCGCGAGAAAAAAAATTATTCAGGCCATTGATCCAGTGAATTAAATAGTAATTAAATTTAATAAACTCAATTAAATGTAAAATAAGAATGACTATAAATAGTAATAATTTTTCATAAAAGACTAAAGAAACAAATTCGTAAAGCGACCCCAAAGTGCATTTTTAATTATGGCGGGGGGAAAAAAATGACTCATCAAAATCATTCAGGAATAAGAATTGAAATAAAAATAAATTAAATAAAAAGGATTACTAAAAATAGTGATAATTTTTAATGAAGATTTGAAACTCTATACGAAAAATTGAATTCTGTCGTAGACAAATGAGCGCAATGATTCTTTTTAAAAAAATTGCTCAAAGTGTTAATAAAACCATCTCCACGCCTCATCGGAATTACAATGGAATACAAGATACCATTGGCCATAGCTGAACGGTAGTTTGGACGGACTCGGTTATACGATGGCCATAAAAGTCCCGTCGGTACAGCGGACTGCTGGGCGTCCAACCATGCCAGCGCTGCCGCTCGAGACCTAACGATATTCCGTCGTAAAAGGGAACTCCAGGAGGATTCTCTTAAAATCCCGAAAGAGTGTGCGGCGAGGAAAGAGCCATGCTCGCCCTACCGCAGTCTCTCCCGGGTGTGAGATCTTCACCGCGGATACGTCGTATTCGTCGCGACTCTCGACTCTGTCGACGACGAAGCTCGACGACGCCCGACTACCGGAAGTGAAACGAGGATGCCGAGCATACACTACCTACACCTCACCTCACACCCAACCCGACTCACCGTCGCCACGACCAATAACAGCGGAAGCACCCGGAAGACTACGCGGAAACGCCTCGAGTTTAAGTCCAACTTACACGATATCTGCACCGGCACACTCGACACTCCGGCTCCGTTCGGACACTCCATTTCCGGCGACGCGATACAAACCACTCGCCCCTTACGAACCTCGCGAACGGGAAGTCTCTATTAAAATGGCACAATGCTCGGCACAAGATACGCGTGGAAATGGGGCGATGAAAGATTTTTTTAATATAAATTAAACGGAAAAACAATGAAACTGGATCTGTAAATTCTACAAAAATCGAAGTCGTCCGTCAGTCCTTCAGTCCTTCAGTCCTTCAATCGTTCGTTCCGTCGTTCCTTCGTTCCTTCGTTCCTCCAGTCCTCCAGTCCTCCAGCCGTCCAGTCGTCCAGTCGTCCAGTCGTCCAGTCGTCCAGTCGTCCAGTCGTCCAGTCGTCCAGTCGTCCAGTCGTCCAGTCGTCCAGTCGTCCAGTCGTCCAGTCGTCCAGTCGTCCAGTCGTCCAGTCGTCCAGTCGTCCAGTCGTCCAGTCGTCCAGTCGTCCAGTCGTCCAGTCGTCCAGTCGTCCAGTCGTCCAGTCGTCCAGTCGTCCAGTCGTCCAGTCGTCCAGTCGTCCAGTCGTCCAGTCGTCCAGTCGTCCAGTCGTCCAGTCGTCCAGTCGTCCAGTCGTCCAGTCGTCCAGTCGTCCAGTCGTCCAGTCGTCCAGTCGTCCAGTCGTCCAGTCGTCCAGTCGTCCAGTCGTCCAGTCGTCCAGTCGTCCAGTCGTCCAGTCGTCCAGTCGTCCAGTCGTCCAGTCGTCCAGTCGTCCAGTCGTCCAGTCGTCCAGTCGTCCAGTCGTCCAGTCGTCCAGTCGTCCAGTCGTCCAGTCGTCCAGTCGTCCAGTCGTCCAGTCGTCCAGTCGTCCAGTCGTCCAGTCGTCCAGTCGTCCAGTCGTCCAGTCGTCCAGTCGTCCAGTCGTCCAGTCGTCCAGTCGTCCAGTCGTCCAGTCGTCCAGTCGTCCAGTCGTCCAGTCGTCCAGTCGTCCAGTCGTCCAGTCGTCCAGTCGTCCAGTCGTCCAGTCGTCCAGTCGTCCAGTCGTCCAGTCGTCCAGTCGTCCAGTCGTCCAGTCGTCCAGTCGTCCAGTCGTCCAGTCGTCCAGTCGTCCAGTCGTCCAGTCGTCCAGTCGTCCAGTCGTCCAGTCGTCCAGTCGTCCAGTCGTCCAGTCGTCCAGTCGTCCAGTCGTCCAGTCGTCCAGTCGTCCAGTCGTCCAGTCGTCCAGTCGTCCTGTCGTCCAGTCGTCCAGTCGTGCAGTCGTCCAGTCGTCCAGTCGTCCAGTCGTCCAGTCGTCCAGTCTCCCAGTCCTCCAGTCCTCCAGCCTCCAGCCTCCAATCCTCCAGTCCTCCAGTCCTTCATTCCGCAGACAAACGTACCCTCAAGTGGCCAGCGTCTAAATATAATCCGGCCGCCGTTTTTAAACGCAAGTAAAGAAACATAATAAAAAAAAGGAAAACACTCGAATAGAAGTCGCGATTGTGTGTACGGATTCGGGTGAATCGATATCGGGGGGGGGGGGGGGGGGGGGAAAGAGATTCGGGGGCAAGGGGGGAGTCAGCGAGGGGGTGTGAGGGAAGGTATCATTTCTCGTAAGGAGCTTCCAGTCTAAGACGGAGGAACGGGCATTATCGACGAGAAAATTTCTATATCGAATCTCGCCGTTGAGAAACGATCGTGAGGACAATGAGGGAATTTCTCGATAGCAATATCGGCGAGCTTTCACCGCAAGCTCACTTCTCCGGGATGGAGGGAGCGAGCGAGAGGCTCCTGGCAGCGTTCGGTATACGCGATGCTCCTCTCTCCATCCGTCCTATAGCTCTCGTTTGGATAAAAGCTCTTCGGGGACTCGGGGGACTTTGGATTCCGCGTCTGAATTCAATTTAAGATAGTACCTTATGGTCTAATCCTTCTTGTTCGATATTTGTAGATAGGCGCAGCGCCCAACCCCACCATAGGGCAGAGCCGATTGTTCCTTCGTTCACAGTGGATTTATCGCTGCTGCGATCGCGCCCTTGGCTCGGTGAATGTTGTTCGATATCATAGTTTTCGCGTACGAACATTAACGGAAGACACGAGAGCGCACAGAAGGAGAGAATTGGCTAATTTCCGCAACACAGAACCGCCGCGTAGGTGGGAAGGGTGGTAGCAGTCTCATATTTATTTGTAATCTGCATCGCGAGATTGCCTCTTTCCGCAGGATATCCGATAAGGACAGCAACTCTGTCATTTCCGGTGGATCCTTAATTGGCAAAGATGGCGGTATTGCCCCGTGGGCTGAAAGTCTGGTGGAAACTGGGTACGGGCGAGTCTCGTTAGCAATTTCGCTCCCAAAAATATCTGCGATGCTGCAGGCTTTCGGGTCGATGTCGGTACCTTATGCTTATAGGGACGGACCTCACGATGATAACGACGGACCTTCCGATTATAAGGATGGAACTTATGATTATAAGGACGGAACTTATGATTATAAGGACGGAACTTATGATTATAAGCACGGAACTTATGATTATAAGCACGGAATTTATGATTATAAGGACGGAACTTATTATTATAAGCTCGGAACTTATGATTATAAGGACGGAACTTATGATTATAAGGACGGAACTTATGATTATAAGGACGGAACTTATGATTATAAGGACGGAACTTATGATTATAAGGACGGAACTTATTATTATAAGCTCGGAACTTATGATTATAAGGACGGAACTTATTATTATAAGCTCGGAACTTATGATTATAAGGACGGAAATTATGATTATAAGAACGGAACTCAAAATTATAAGGACGGAATGTATTATTATCAGGACGAAACTGATGATTATAAGGGCGGATCTTATGATTATAAGAACGGAACTCAAAATTATAAGGACGGAATGTATTATTATCAGGACGAAACTGATGATTATAAGGGCGGATCTTATGATTATGAGGACGGAATTTATGATAAGGACGAAACTTATGATTATAAGGGCGGATCTTATGATTATGAGGACGGAATTTATGATTATAAGGACGAAACTTATGATTATAAGGGCGGATCTTATCATTATGAGGACGGAATTTATTATTATAAGGACGAAACTTATGATTATAAGCGCGGATCTTATCATTATGAGGACGGAATTTATGATTATAAGGACGAAACTTATGACTATAAGGGCGGAACTTATGATTATAAGGGCGGAACTTATGATTACGAGGACGGAATTTATGATTATAAGGACGGAACTTATGATTATAAGGAGGGAACTTGTGGTTGTAAGTTCGAACGTTTTCAAGGGCAGACGTTATGGACATAAGATCGGCACCTATGCTTGTAAGGACAAGCCTACGGTTCGACCTCACGATCTTCAGGTTCACAACCATTCGACCTCACAGCCATTGGTCGCATAACCGTCGGGTCTCGCAGCTACCCGAGAGCTTATGATGGCACCCCTGTTATATTCCTCGTTCGAACCGGAAATTGAAAGTCTGCTACGTGACTTCCGTTCGACGCTGACTTCTTCCTCCTCGTCTTCGGGGTACCGAAACAATTTATTCTCACTCCCACAGCGCGACTCGTACTCGCGGCGAAACAGTTATTAGTTTCGCACCATAATAATTGCACTGCGGCCAGAAGAAAGCAATCGATTGGAAATTCCCCCGAATTATGTAATCTTCGCAACCCCCGGTGGAGACAAAAAAAA